>JAMWET010000814.1:90000-437500 GCA_024036415.1 Prochilodus magdalenae | reverse complement strand
ATGCAAGAGTGTCTGAATATTGATGCAGCCTACATCCAGAAACTTGCTATCACAGCTGTTTTGGTGCTTGTTGAGGTATGCGATGCTATTAGGTAATTTCTTTCAGATGAGTTTAGTTGCTAGCATAAGAATTATGACTATCAATATTGTTCCAACCTGCAATACACACGTGCAACACAGAAAAGGTCTATACGGTGGTGAAAACGTCTTTATGGCTAGCTCTGTTTACATGAATGACTAGTTTTTCGTTAGTTTAGGAAGTTGGACCAAGTGAATTGAAATGGCTATGAACTAGGCCAATGCTTGATGATCAGTGCTGTTATTTTTCCCATTTATTAAATGTGCATTTAATAGTATCTGTTTCTAGCAATATGTATAACATGAGGATCATCTCTATATCGCTCCAGAAGTGAGTGTGCATTCTCCTTCTGTCACTCATTAACAGTGTGATATTTTGGGAAGCTCTGCAAACCGCAAAAACAGCACACCAGTTATGAACAGTACAAGGGAGTCACAGCCAGTGCATGGGAGTCACAGCCAATGTATGGGAGTTATGACCAGTGCATGGGCTTCATGGCCAATGCATGGGAATCCTGGCTACTGCATGGGAGTCATGGCCAATGTATGGGAGCCACGGCCAGTGCACTAGACTCATGGTTGGTGCATGGGAGTCACAGCTAGTGCACGGGAGTCATGCTCATTGCATGGGAGTCATGGCCAGTGCATGGGACTCGCAGTCAATGCTTGGGAGTCATGACCATTGCATGGGCTTCACAGCCAGTGCATGGGAGTACTGGCTAGTGCATGGGAGTCATGGCCAGTGTAAAGGAGTCACGGCCAGTGCACAAGACTCATGGTCGGTGCATGGGAGTCACAGCCAGTGCACAGGAGTCATGGCCATTGCATGGGAGTCATGGCCAGTGCATGGGACTCACAGCTAATGCTTGGGAGTCATGACCATCGCATGGGCTTCACAGCCAGTGCATGGGAATCCTGGCTACTGCATGGGAGTCATGGACAGAGTATGGGAGCCACGGCCAGTGCACGAGACTCATGGTTGGTGCATGGGAGTCACAGCCAGTGCACGGGAGTCATGCTCATTGCATGGGAGTCATGGCCAGTGCACTAGACTCATGGTTGGTGCATGGGAGTCACAGCCAGTGCATGGGAGTCACAGCCAATGTATGGGAGTTATGACCAGTGCATGGGCTTCATGGTCAATGCATGGGAATCCTGGCTACTGCATGGGAGTCATGGCCAGTGTATGGGAGTCACGGCCAGTGCACGAGACTCATGGTTGGTGCATGGGAGTCACAGCCAGTGCACGAGAGTTATGCTCATTGCATGGGAGTCATGGCCAGTGCATGGGACTCACAGCCAATGCTTGGGAGTCATGACCATTGCATGGGCTTCACAGCCAGTGCATGGGAGTACTGGCTAGTGCATGGGAGTCATGGCCAATGTATGGGAATCACAGCCAGTGTATAGGACTCTGTGCTTCTGGAAGTTTAAGAAATGGGAAGCACATGGGCGCCAAACGGAAAGCACAAGACAGTGCACACAAGATTAAAAATGACCATCTTCAGCCCACTTTTGTCCTCGTGGAGACGACCAACAAATCCGTGTGTGTAGGCACCGTGGTCAGCACCTTCACCAGACCTGTCCCTGATTGAAAATGTGTGGGATGCTATTGTATGCGGCATCAACACTGCAATCTGCAAAATCTGCAGGAACTGTGTGAGAATATTCAAGCTGCATGAGACGGATTATCACTGGATACCATAAGGAACCTCTACGGCAGGAAGGCAGCCAGCCACGTCCCAATCTAATGTTTATATAAAACACTGTCTGCCGAGGTTTCTTCGTTTGGCTGTTATATGAAGGCAGTGTAGATGCATTCTTCGCTGTCTTACACATCCCATAATACTCTGTGTCAGCACCGATTTGGTTAGGAAATAAATCACAGAAACACCGGCACTGACACAGTGGAGAGCGCTGCCTTCTAAGGCACTGACTTATAAGACAGCATAGACAGCAAGGCATCAAGACGGCTGTCAACAGTTGCAGCATCTGCTTTTAGCTATGCTCTGTAGCAACATCAGCAGCGAACGTAATAAAGTGCCCCCGGTGGCCCTACCTGCCTTAGCTGCTACCTACCTACATGCCTCACCACCTGCCCGTGTGCACTTGCTCTGCGTGTGTACTGTACTCGTATTGGTGGCTAAGCTGTAGGAGTAAGCGAACTAGCTGTGATTATCCTGTAGGTAGTCTGTCTGCATGGTAGTTCTAACTTGTGCTGTTTGATGGTATTGTAGCATCGCCATACTGTGTTGTCCAACTGTATCGGGTTCACTTTCACAAGGACTTTAAGGGTTATACTGATTTCATTACTCAGCACAATAAAAATATAATGTTTAAGTCATAAGATCAACAGACAAAAAATAACTTACCTTGTGTGTTTAAGGTGGTAGTCATTTCAGGCTCCTGCAGGTGGCGCTGCACAAGGATGATGGGCTATAAATAAGTGTGGGGTGTGAGTGATGGGATTCGTAGATTGAGAAGAGGTGCTACAGTGCAGGGAATGTCTCGAAAATGGCTCCAGAGCAGATGTTAATGATTGGCTAAAAGGAGTGACTGCATGTGGGCGTGGCCAAAGATCATAGTGTGAAGGAAGTAGCTGAGTCTGCAGGTGTATGGAAGCGTACGGTCATACGGGTCTACCAGCAGTGGCTAAAATCCCAGTCTACAGGAAACTCTCCTCAGGATTGTGCCAGGGAATGCATCCACCAAATCTGACCCAACAGTGAAATTCTCTGATGCATGAGTGTCTGAAGATTCGAGAAACATGTCCAATCCACTTTAAATCCAATCACAGGTGGTATTCGTGCTTGTTGAGGTATTACACGCTACGAAGTACATTGTTTGTCAGTTGAGCTTAGTTGCTTGTATGAGGGTTATGGCTAACCATATTGTTCCACCCTGCAGTATACACCTGCAACACTAGAAAAAGCTCTATACTGCGGTGAAGAACTCTGGCTTTAACACCAGCTCTGTTTGCATGCATGGCTAGTTTTTCTTTGGATTAGAAAGATGGACCAAGGGAAATGAAATAGCTTTGCAATAAAGCTTTATTAGTTTCAAAAACATATTTAACAGAAAATCATATAGAAGCCCAAATACCAACATAACCACTTTCTTTTCATAGGCCTATTAATCGGATCTTCCCTCTATCTTTATTATAGCTTCCATATTTATTCCAGCCTTTTTCCCTCTGGAGACGTTTTAAAAGTAATCTGCAGGGATATTTTTCCTTGTTGGTTGAATTTCCTGTTTTTCGTAATCTAAGTGACCCCGGACACACTGATGTTGAGGTCTAAGCCATAGCGTCCAGTCCATTGTTCTAAGAACCCATTTCTTTTTTTCAGTAACGGCGTTTTTGACAGCTACACATCCTTTCCAACCCGTAGTGTTAAGATACCTTCTCACAGTGGAAGGATGGACAGAAACTTCTGAGCCACAGTGGATTATGTATAATGAAATACAATGTATATATATATATATATATATATATATATATATATATATATATATATATATATATATATATATATATATATCGTCGCTGTCCAAAGAAAAGCATGTATCTCCATTTTTGTTGATTTTTACTTTTATGACTCATTTGATCACATGACCTGCTGTTTACACTGTGTGTGAATTTAATGAAGAATGGACCAACAGAAATGGCCCAAAACAGTTTGGAAATACGTCTGGTTCCATTGACTTCTGTTCAAATGAAATTAGGTTTTTGGCTTCATTTTGGAGATACCTGTGTTTCTTTGGACAGCGACAAGATATATCTATATCTATATCTATATCTATCTCTCTCTGATGATGACAGTTGTGGTGGTCTACCAGGCTCACATGGCTGTTTTAATAGATTTGTAAACAGTTTTAATAGCTTTTAATGCCTTTTAACTCCAGCTTTGAAAAGCAGGGAGGAGAACATTCCCTAAAAGCATTATGATCTTAGGATCTCAGCAACATCCAGGAAACGTTTCCTGAATGTTAGGCTGAGAATGTTCTCCTTTTGTTATTACGTAACATAATCTGTGGGCCTGAAAACTTCCTCTGAACATCCTCTGAACATCTCTGAAACTCTAAATGTTGCAGTTAAAGCATTACGTATGTCTTAGTGAACACTGAACCTTACAGAAACATCATCTGAAATTATAAACCTCTTTAAAACGTTCTAAGATTCAGATTGAAACCTTACAAACTTTATTAGAACTTGGAGGGAACGTTAGCCGAAGCTCTGGGAACGTCCCCTGCCAGCTGGGTAACCTGTACGTAATGTTGTTTGGTTGGAAGTTAAATAGGACAGTGAGACAGTCCAGTCGGACCACAGTGATTGAGCCACACTATTTACATAATCCTATCTTCGAGCAGCCGCCTTAGTTAGAGCCATATCAAACATCTGGTGCGAAGGTAAACACGGCGACTGTGCTTTCACTTCCTTCTCTCCTTTTGTTACAGAGACCTGCAAAGATGCCCTTGCAGCCGCAGCCAGCTATACACAGCCTGAGGTGACTACCTTGACCTGAAGCATCTGAGTGCCCCATGGTGGAGCAAGCGGACCTTCTTTAGGGGTGATTGGGTTCACTCTTTCATCCAGCAGCCACATCCATGCATTAAGTTCCCCTTCCCCTAAACAACACCACCTTCGCCTGCTAGTGGTATATGTAATGCTTTCGATGGCGTAGGCACGTACACATCTACATGTTCTCAAGCATCCCAGCATGTCTTAGCATGACCTAGCTCTGTATGTCATACCATGGACCTGAAATAACATTGATGTACTTAATGATTAGGACACGTAAATGTATTCTATGTCGTCTTATCGGAGGTGAATTCTCAAAACGCCGCTAACATGACACTGTCAGCATCATTGTGGAAACCTTGGATCCATATGAGCAATATTTCTTTTAAACTTCAGGACCTTTTAAGCTGTTTGTGAAAGATTTTTTTTGAGGTGATCCATTTTCACAGGCTCGTAAGGCGAGTATCATAGAACCTGGTTGGGTGATACACAGTTGGGTGATACACTGATTGTCAAAGGAGCAGTTGCACCCAAAAGGAAGAGTGGGAATGCAGTGCTATTGGGAAGGAGGATAAAGGTTACCAGGAACAATCAATGATGATACATTTAGACTGATATGGGGAATATTTATTGTGCTACACATACAGAAGTAGTGTCTCTCACCTAATGCAACATGCCAGACGTCTCGGTATGGAGTTGTAGAGGTTCCTAATGGTGTCCTGTGATAATCCATCCCATGCAGCATATCCTCACACAGTTCCTGCAGATGGTGCGGTAGGGGTGGAGGTTAGGAGACAACGCATCTGTGACGCGTGACAACAAACCATTCATCTGGAGGCACCGTGGTCAGTGCCAAGATGAATTTGGTCATCGCCCAGACTAAAGCGGGACTCGCCACTGAAGGTGACCCGCTGCCTTTCAGAGTCACTTCTTGACAGTCTGGCACGACACCACTGCAGTCCTTAATGACGTGGTGTTAAGGGTAGTTGTCGTATCAGTCTGACTCTGACTGTGCAGCTGTATAGTGCTGACACTAACAGGATGGCTCACTGACTGTCTGCAATTGTACCTCACACTGTCAAACCTACCACCATTCATTCCTGTCTGTTGATTCCCTCTGGGTGCAGCTCTTTGTGCTACTATTCTTTTGACCATGAGTGTAATTACTTGGTGGAGTCACGTCCTTGTATCAGATGAGCCTAGTGCTATACATCATCCCTCTCCTTATGATACAAATTGGGAGTTTGGTTTGACTATAGCATAGCAGTCCGCACAGGTCTGTATCTGATCAGTCTCATGATGCAGATGCAGCAGCAATGTGCGGTAGGCCCTCCGAACACACTGGAACTAAAAAACAAGAGCTTCTAGGAAGCCTCTTGTCTCTGGTAAACCCTTTCAGACAGCTGCTTTGAAGAGCCATTTTCCAAAGATGTTTTGATTTTTTTCCCTCCTGTTTTTCCAAGAACCATTTGAAAAGGGGTTATTGTAGGGACAAAGAAAGAGTCTTTGATGCACCTCTATTAAAGAGCGTAGTAGAAGCACTCTGATTTTCATGGCTCCGAATGAAATGTCCACCAGTCGGTTCCTTATAAAAGAACCCTCAATCACTTGTCTTCGTTCTCTATGGCCATCTGTAATGTCACTGGTTGAAAGGGGACCAAGCACCATCACAGAGTACATGTGAGGGACTACGTAGACCTCCTCCTGTATGGCTATACATGCTATAACCTGTCCCAGTTGTGCCTAATGTCACGTAATGGAGAAGAGTGTCCACCATTCTCTGGGAAACATGGACAGAAGATATAGAAAACCTTCCTGTTTCTTTCTTCTCTTCTTTTCAGTATATAGTCCGCCATAGTTGCCTTATGTTGAGGAAGCAAGCAGAATGTTAGTTTGGTTTTAATGTGCAAGCCCACAATTAGACTAAAGGAAAAGGACAACTTGTAAATAAAAGCACAGTCATATGTAGCACAGTATGTAAGTCGTTTGCATATATATATATTATAGACAGTACAGTTGCATTACCTGCTATTACAGTACCTATACATGAAATGAACAGAGATTATTTTTTCTATTGTATTGACCTTTTACCGTGGCTCCCCCTTTCCCCCACGCCCCCCTTCCAAAACATTGGTGTGTCTACTTGACACGCCAGTAAGAGGTTCTGCATATAAGGTTGTATGGTACAGTACAGTAACCGTTAATAAAAGCTGTATAATGTGTGTCTATGGTGATGCTGTTGATATATTGTATCATGTAGGAATGTGTTTCTATGCACCTCTGCAGGAAGACAAATAAATAAATATACCCCTGGAGTACAGAAAGCCGGACCCTCGCTCTTTTAAATTACACCCCCCCCATGAAAGGTTTTGGCTGCTGCAGCTCCGAGACAGTAGCTGTACTCAGCGGCCGTGTGCGTTTGGGTCTGTTGTCGTGGTTTGGATGTATGAAAGCAGAGCTTTGCCAAAGCCTCCCTCTGTCTGCCTGCCTGCCTGCAGACCTCGGCGGCCACATGCTAAATGCTAAACGGAGTGGAAAACACATGCGTCTCCATGGTGATCGGGACAGATAAGCTCTTCTAATTATTGTTAAGCTCTCCTGCCTGTCTCTCTCGTTTACTCTCTATCTCGCTTGCTTTCGTTTACTCTCTCCGTCTGTACTGAAAAAAAAGGACTGTAGTAATCCTGAAGGACTTTTCCTCTCTAGTCATTGGAGATTCTATGGAATCTGTTGGGCCCCAGGCATGAATTTACAGGGGGGGTACCACCAACCAGCGTTCACTATCATTAGTAATCAGACGGCAACAAAAACATTAAATCTAAACTGGTATTTATTTCAAAATAAAGTCACATTACTGTTATTTTGAGTCACATTATTATGACCACACCACTACCCAGATATCCCAGCAGTTAGAAGGGCTGGGAGTGGCTCAGTAAGATCCTGGTAGGTTGTCACAGGTCTCATCTGGAGCCATGCTGACTGCAGTGCATCCTACAGCTGCTGGAGGGGGCATGGGGAGGGACAGATGCTCAACTGGGTTCAGGTCTGGGGAATTAGGGGGCCAGTGTAGTACTTAGAAGTCTTGGTCAAACTCTTCCAACCAACATTAGACATGTCGTCTTGTTTTGCTGGAGGATCTCATCAGATCAATCAGCATGTATGGGTGTACATGATCTGGAGGATGGATTCCTACCAAATTTGGTTGAGAGTCCCTTCCACATGGATGAGTGGGCCCAGAGAATGCTCCAAAGACACAGCTGCCATCGAAAGTGGTCATAATAATGTGACTCGACTGTTTAAAAACAACATTAAAATAGATGTAATTCAGAAACATAAATATACTCTCCCCTCAATGGCCTTGGGCCGCAAGCAGCTGCCTGCCTATCGTGAAGGCAAGCGGCCCCTCAAGCAGCCCCTAGTATCTCTATAATTGTACATTCTACTACAACAGTACACGACAGTGTCCTACACAAGTATATCAGCCTTTCATAAAAAGCACTATGGCAGGAATGTTGTAATGAGCTAACCAAGAGCCTTTAAAGCCATCCTATCGGATAATGTTTTGATTTATTTCTGATATTTTCACAAGAGTTTCCATGTGCATTGCTGTATTCTGTCTCCTATGGAAGCCTGTTTCTGCCATTAGCAAACATAGGCATTTAGTAAGCCATAATAATGAGAATGTTTCCAGAGAGTCTCATAATTATATATTATCTCATCATTATGACATACTGTCTCATCTTAATGAGATAAAGTGATATCATAACTGCTATGTGGTATACTCATAATAATGCCTTCACAAAGTATCTCATAGTAATAATGAGATAAATATGACGTAGTTTCTCATACTTTTTGCGTGCTATCATAACTCGAGTCCACAGTGACGTATGTGTCACAAGCCATTTAAAAGTCTGTAAAATTCTTTATACAGCTTTATCCTTCACCTGAACACATGGAGTCCCTGAGTGACCTATACCCAACATCCTGGATGCAGTCACATGACAGTTGGTGAACATATGACCTCATTTAGAAAATGCCGATGTGTTTGGTTCGTGCAGTTAGAGACAAAACCAGCTCATTTTACAGGCTTGTGTTTGTACCTATAACCCATATTCTATATAACATATACCCATATCTATATAACATATACCCATATCTATATTACATATACCCCTATTCTATATTACATATACCCATATCTATATCACATATACCCATATCTATATTACATATACCCATATCTAAATAACATACACTCATATTCTATATAACATATACCCATATCTATATCACATATACCCATATCTATATTACATATACCCGTATTCTATATCACATATACCCATATCTATATTACACATACCCATATTCTATATTACATATACCCATATTCTATATTACATATACCCATATTCTATATTACATACACCCATATCTATATGACATACACTCATATTCTATATAACATATACCCATATCTATATAACATATACCCCTATTCTATATTACACATACCCATATTCTATATTACATATACCCATATTCTATATTACATATACCCATATCTATATAACATATACCCCATATCTATATTACATATACCCATATCTATATAACATATACCCCATATCTATATTACACATACCCATATTCTATATTACATATACCCATATTCTATATAACATACCCATATTCTATATTACACATACCCATATTCTATATTACATATACCCATATCTATATAACATATACCCCATATCTATATTACACATACCCATATTCTATATTACATATACCCATATTCTATATAACATACCCATATTCTATATTACACATACCCATATTCTATATCACATATACCCATATTCTATATCACACATACCCATATTCTATATTACACATACCCATATTCTATATTACATATACCCATATTCTATATCACACATACCCATATTCTATATTACATATACCCATATTCTATATTACATACACCCATATTCTATATTACATATACCCATATCTATATTACACATACCCATATCTATATTACACATACCCATATTCTATATTACATACACCCATATTCTATATTACATATACCCATATCTATATTACACATACCCATATCTATATTACACATACCCATATTCTATATTACATACACCCATATTCTATATTACATATACCCATATTCTATATTACATATACCCATATTCTATATAACATATACTCATATCTATATCACATACACCCATATTCTATATTACATATACCCATATTCTATATTACATACACCCATATTCTATATTACATATACCCATATCTATATTACACATACCCATATTCTATATTACATATACCCATATTCTATATTACATATACCCATATTCTATATTACATACACCCATATTCTATATTACATATACCCATATTCTATATTACATATACCCATATCTATATTACACATACCCATATTCTATATTACATACACCCATATTCTATATTACATATACCCATTCTGACACCATTTCTAGAACACTGTGATGGAATCCCAGTTATGGAATCGTTGTTGTTGTGACATATACTACCAGTATTATGACCCTATAATACTTACAGGAGACACCATGTGACCTCTTTGTCACAATAAGACTGATCTTTTATGATCTTATAACTGACCCTTTATTATTTTCCCTTAAAGGGAAACGGGTCTTGGCTCTTATGGGTTAATACAGAGAGCATTTCTCACCATCAAAAATTATTCATAAGGATGCTTTTCTATTTCATAACAGTGAGATAATTATTTTTGTCTTGCTATCTCGTAATCAGTACTTACTATGTCATAATTATAACATAACTTACTAGCAGTCTTAAATCTTAAAAATTATGATCTAGTATGTATGATCTAGTAGTATATCATGTCAGATGCATGGTGAGTAAATAAGACAGACTTTTTCAGGATGGCGGAAACAGGCTTTCAGAGCCCCTGCCCTCCCCTCACAGCCCTGAATATTTCGGGTATGACAGTAATAGAACAGGCCGTGGTTTGGTTTTGTATTTCTAATAAGCCCATATAAACTCTCTGCATTGTTTAGGTTAGTTCCCGATACTCTCACATTCACTATGAACGCAGTAATTACCTGTGTGGGTAATTATGCTCCATTCTTTCCTATCATTCAGCACCAGCTGTCGAGAGCGGTGAAGCGGCAGAACGACTGGCTGATGTTTTTAGTCCTCCACACACAATAAAAGCTGCTGAAAAGTTTCGGGGGGAAAATGCTTTCCGCTTCACGGAGAGGAGCTGTTTCTCAGTGCTCCTCTCTGTCATCCCCCGGCTCGTCTGCTCGGTGTGCCCCCGCCCCACCTTTGTTGTCTTTTTTTTTTTTTTACCCCACAAAACTGGTTGTCATGGCAATATTGAACACGGTTGCCATGGGGAGAGATGCTCATCTGCTACTTCAGCTGGGTCGCAAATCTGGCCAACTGGATATTTTTATTTATTTATTTATTTTAGGGAATGAAAGTGGTTAGTCGGGAGCCGGAGATGCAGCTTCAGCCGAGAGGATGGCTCAGCATTCGAGCTCCGCTCCTTAGTAACTGGTGTTTGTTATTGTTGAAGGCCTACAGACTAAAGGCGCTGGCAGGCGTTCCAGGTCTGTGTCGTCTGAGGGCCCATTCGCTCCACTGTTCTGACTAAAAAGGAATGAAACACTTATCTCTACAATAAAGTAAACGGCTTGTCTGGCTGTACCATAAGGCCCTAGAACAGCATCCGGCAGTGCTAGGAATGGAGCGTCCTTTTACTGCGCATTGTAGCGTTCAGTGCACACTCGTCTGCTGATTAACAAGCCCTTCATGAGGTTAATGGGTATATGGAAACCAACTTCAGCTTTTAATCCACTGTTTTAATGATCAGGAATGAAAGCTGAACGGGATTAAAGGGGTATTTCACTGGTGAAAACACGAAAAAATTTGAAATTAGCTTTTAGCATGTAAGATTTCAGGGCTTGTATTCAGCGTGACTCAGAGTACAAGTGCTTATGTTTCTTAACCTTACTAGGAACAAATCCTAGATCAGAAGTCCTATTGTGAAACTTCATGAAAACTGGTTACTAGTGACTCTCAGCTTATCCTAATTCATTTCCAAGAATAGAATTTTAGAATTTTAGCACATGCGAGTTCAGTTTTCTACACTAGAATCTCATGCCTGCTGACAAAGTGTGAGCTACACTCATTAAGCACATCGTTAGTTACACCTCCTTGTGTTTACACCTATTTATCAGCTTACCATATACGAGCACCTTACAGTTCACCCAGAATCAGATGGACGACAGTCTGTACATGTAAAACTATAAGTGCTCCTATTTGGTAAGTGAGTTGATAAATGGACAATGAGTGTAAACACAAGGAGGTGTACCTAATAAAGTGCTCTGTGAGTGAATGTTGTATCCAGGACTACTACACTGCTTTAGTCAATTTTGCCAAGAGCATTGACTGGACCATAGACTATCGTTGCTCCAGCCACAGATGAGTTCTTTGCCATAATCTGTTATTAGGTTGGACAAGCATGGCAGGACTTTCATTTGTCTCAGAGATACTGCTAAACACACTTGACATTTGTTTTAAATGATATGAAAAGACACATTGTTAGGATAGATCGGTTATTAATCAGTTAATTGGAAATAATTAATCATTATTTTTACTGGCAAATACATAAAGGGTGAGACTCATTATTAATGTAACATTTTAATGGATTAAAAAATTTAAATGGATTATTAATTTGGAAAACTGCATTAAAAGAACTGCACAGAACAAACTGATAATAAGAGACTGCACAGAACAAACTGATAATATAAATTCTATAGATGCTATTTAAGACCATTAAGATTTAATTCTTATTTAATTTAAGATTTTATTTAATTACAAAATAATAGTGCATAAGGCGGCAACATAGCAAGATAAATAGGCAAATTAAAATGAATAAATAAAGGTGATTATAAAAAAAAGTAATTAGATTAAAAGGAAGTGAAAAAGGAGTAAAATAACACATTCTATATAGATACGAGAGAGAAAGAGAGAAAGAGAAAGAGAAAGAGAAAGAGAGAGAAAGAGAGAAAGAGAAAGAGAAAGAGAGAGAGAAAGAGAGAGAGAGAGAAATAGAGAAAGAGAGAGAGAGAAAGAGAGAGAGAGAGAGAGCGAGAGAAAGAGAGAGAAAGACAAAGAGAAAGAGAGAAAGAGAAAGAGAGAAAGAGAAAGAGAGAGAGAGAAAGAGAGAGAAAGAAAGAGAGAGAGAGAAAGAGAGAGAGAGAGAGAAAGAGAGAGAAAAGGAGAGAGAGAAAGAGAGAGAGAGAGAGAGAGACAGAGAGAGAGAGACAGAGAGAGATAGCGAGAGAGGCTGATTTAGCCAAGCTTGCCCAACCATGCAACAGTTGCTATGAAATAAAGCATTTGTGGGCGGAGCCTAGATAGGTGGATTATAAGCTTGGCTGAGCCCCTTATTGACAAATATCGCTAATCTCGCTGAATGAGGCATGTAATGCTACAGGACAAGGCATACAGGTTAGTCTTTTAGCCTGAGCCTATCTGTGATGCTAATCAATTACACACACACGCTGCTCGGTGCCCCTGGGCTCTAATGAAAAAAAGTACCATAAAGGAGTTGTCATGGTAACACTGCTCCGAGGCATCTTTCCTTTTCTTCCCTCACCCCATTCTCTTTTCTTCTCCTCTTTCCTCCTCATCTTCCACTCACTGGGAATCATGAAAGGAGACTCTGGCCACAATCCCCAAGTGTCAGACCGTGTTAACGAAGTCAGTTCCTGCTTCTTCTTTAAGCTATAGCTTCTCTTACACTCCTACTGTATCTCTTATATATAGAAGGAACAGCCTCGGTCGCTGAGAAAGACTCTGAGCTGGTCTGATTATTATCATCTGATTATGCCTTAGTCACATGCATGAGGATCTTAATACTGTGCAGTGAACTCTCTCTCCAGATGGAGGCCTCAGCTGTTCTAGTCCCCGCAGTATCTTCACGAACTGTATCGCATCTAGGATCAGTTTCACTTTAATTTCATTTTGTGGGAATCAGTTTTGAGAATGGCACATCAAGACAGAGGAGAGAGGAATCCTGAAGTGCTGAGAACTGACACTTACCACACACAGAGACACATGATGGGACATTACGCGCTGTAAATGGAGAAGGGGAAGATAACGGTCAGTATAATGATGGCAGAATGCCTGCTCCTCATGCCTGTTGCTTCAGTGTGACCCACATTTCATGGCCTTTACAGAGAGTCCTGGGTGACTGTAAGGGCACCTTCGTCTTGTGTGAGCAGCAGATAGCAGTGTGCCCTATGATGACACCACCTGCTCTTCCGTGTTAGTCCAGCCAGGCATGTGTTCACTGTTTACGTTTCGCATTTCAGTCGTACAGATACAGATCCACATACAGAAGTAGTGTCTCTCAGTCTAGAGGTTCCGTAAGTGTCCTGCGATAATTCATCCCATGCAGCTTGAATATTCCCACACAGTTGCTGCAGATTGTGCGACTGGACGTGGAGTGACACCAGGTCTTCTCATCTCGGCTCTGACCACGGTGCCTCCACACATGGATTCGCTGGTCGTATCCACCAAGACAAAAGCGGGACTAGTCACTGAAGATCACCCACTGCCATAGCATGACACCACTGCAGTCTTTGCAACATTAACGTGGTGTTAAGGGCAGTCATCGCAACGGTCTGTGTGCATGTAGTCCTGCGTTGAGCAGTCATCTGCCAATGGTGCTCTCACTAACAGGATGAGTCATGGAGGGTATCACTGCTTGCTGAATGTCCACGATCATGGTTTTGGTACAGGTACAGGCCGTCCTAACGTAAAACTTGAATCATTAACATCACACAATGTTAACCCTGCCCACCTGCCAAAGTGGACCCAGTTAGCGGAGCTGTCATATTCTAAACCATCACGTAATATATTACATTGCTAACATAAACATGCTTGACGGGGATTAGCATAATAACCAGCACCCTGAATTTATAGATGGCTATGATTCTGTTAGATGTTAGCTAAGTTAAACCTTATGTTACAATAATTTATTATTAAAACATTAAAACTCCCTGGCCTTTTACTATCACTGCAGCATCAACATTCATTATTTTAGTGCTTGTGTCGTTCTATTTTTGACATTAACACTAGTAACTTCCCTGTGTTTGCCACAAACACACATGTGTTGACTGGCCAGGTATCATACAGTCTGGAAAATAAGTATTTGAACACCCTGCAACTTTGCGAGTTCTCCCACTTAGAAATCATAGAGGGGTCTGAATTCTTCATCTTAGGTGCATGCCCACTGTGAGAGACATAATCTAAAAAACAAAATCCGGAAATCACAATGTATGATTTTTTAATAATTTATTTGTGTGTTACTGCTGCAAATAAGTATTTGAACACCTGTGAAAATCAGTGTTAATATTTGGTACAGTGGCCTTTGTTTGCAATTACAGAGGTCCTGTAGTTTTTCACCAGGTCTGCAAACACTGCAGCAGGGAGTTTGGCCAGGGAGTTTGAGCTCCCTCCAAAGATTTTCTATAGGGTTTAGGTCTGGAGACTGGCTAGGCCACTCCAGAACCTTGATATGCTTCTTACGGAGCCACTCCTTGGTTATCCTGGCTGTGTGCTTTGGGTCATTGTCATGTTGGAGGACCCAGCCACTACCCATCTTCAATGCTCTAACTGAGGGAAGGAGGTTGTTCCCCAAAATCTCGCAATACATGGCCCCGGTCATCCTCTCCTTAATACAGTTGTCCTGTCCCATGTCGGAGGGTCGGAGGGTGTTCAAATACTTATTTTCCTCACTGTAGTTGGCTAGTTTCATTACCAGTGCAGATGGCTTGAAGCCACAGATCTTTCTATTTGCCATCGATCACTCTTTGTTATACAAGCAAACTGTGACGCAGCAGCTTTTAGTCACAATGCCACTAGTATTTCCAGTTTGGGTGCCAGCTTTGTGACCGGGTCTGTTTTCACCCTAAAGGGGGTGTGTTCATTCGAATGGCTCTAATCCATGATACAAACCGCATGCCTAAATCATCACACTAGCACCATGTGGCGTAGCATTGTTGTGCAGTACTGAGCTATGTTATGAATGCCTATAAGAGAGTTGGAGTAGAGGACTGACCATGGTTAAGAACTATGAAATATGTAATTACACTTGAAATGTACCCTTTAAATTTCCTACACCATGAAGCCAGTTGTTGAGCCAATCCCTGGACGGTAAAATTCAAGGACGGTACATGGCACAACTGTTATTGGGAGCTGGATTTAAGGGTGTGTCATCTGGCCTGCAAGGAAAGCTATCACTTAAGGCACATAAGAGTTATGGATATGCCAGAATATGGGTCAGTGGGAAACTAAATGTCCACTGAGCGGTATCTTCCCTCCGCACCTCACGTCTTAGCCTTTAGCTTAATACTGAATAGTGTGTTCATGGCCCAGCGCCACTCTTATGTCAGTATATGCACAGTGTGATTTCTTCTGACGCAATGCATTCCCACAGATCATAATCTCACATCATATCAGATCATAATCATAACTAACTGGCTGCCAGACGAAGGGAAGGGAAGTCCTAAAATGTTGCATGTAATTCAAGGACGTTGGAGTAGTAAAGTCAAGTTAAGTCAAGGTTAACTTATCTAGAACATTTTACAACAGACGTAAACAGCTTTACAGAGAATCCGGGTCCAAGCCCCCGAGTGAGCAGGCCAATGCCGGCAAGTAGAACATCCTCAGAGCAAGCAGAGGAAACCTTGAGAGGAAGCAAGACTCAGAAGGGGAAACCATCCACCACTCGTCCACACCAGATAGCAAAACAAGTACAAGTCCTATAAGTGTAGCCAAAAGAAACAGAGCTGAACATCTGAAAGAAACTCAGTCACTGTTACCAGTGAAACCAGTGACTACTGTACGGAGTTTCACACACTAAGACACTTTGAACATCAATAACTGCTGCTAAAAGGAAGGAAGATGAAGCAGTAGCTCAGACCACACACTGTGGGCAGTTGTTCCACAACGGACCGCACAGGATGGGCAGTTGCTCCGTATCAGACCGTACGGAATGGGCAGTTGATCCGTAACAGACCAGGCGGGATGGGCAGTTGCTCCATATCAGACCGTACAGGATGGGCAGTTGCTCCGTATCAGACCATAGAGGATGGGCAGTTGCTCTGTATCAGATCATACAGAATGGGTACTTGCTCCGTATCAGACCATACGGGATGGGCAGTTGCTCCGTATCAGACCGCACGGGATGGGTACTTGCTCCGTATCAGACCGTACGGGATGGGCAGTTGCTCCGTATCAGACCGTACGGGATGGGCAGTTGCTCCATAGCAGACCATACGGGATGGGCAGTTGCTCCGTATCAGACTGTACAGGATGGGCAGTTGCTCTGTATCAGATCGTACAGGATGGGTACTTGCTCCGTATCAGACCGTACGGGATGGGCAGTTGCTCCGTAGCAGACCATACAGGATGGGCAGTTGCTCCGTATCAGACGGTACAGGATGGGTACTTGCTCCGTATCAGACCCCACGGGATGGGTAGTTGTTCTGTAGCAGATCACACAGGATAGGCACTGTCTCAGATAAAGAAACACACAGACAGACCATTCTAGGAACATGGTGTTAAGGGAGTCCAGAATCCAGAGTCCAGCAGTGACAGGCAGGCCTGGTCAATACAGCATGACTAAGGGAAAGAAGCAGGAGGTAATAAAGACACGAGAGTTCCCTGAGAAGTTAGGCCCCTCTTCTCCACTCTCAACAAACTTGAGACAGCACACTGACCGGTAGGTTCTTCCAAAGCTGCCCCCTGATGTAACTTTATTAATTCTAGGTACTAATAGTGAGCCAGTGCATAATAAGAGGTAAGTTCACTCAGGTACTGAGGCGTTGAGTTTTTGATTAGTTTAGTACTTAGTATAGTGCACGAGTATAGTCTCTGTTAGATGTGTGGGCAATATTTGGTCAGGACAGCTGTCTAAATGTTGTAATGCTGAAAAAGTGTGTGTTGACAGCAGATCTAGTAAAACCCTGGTTTAGAGCATGGCTTTTCAGAGCCTGTAGATGTGCTCTATGAAATGTCATGTACAGATCCAACTGTGTGTTATTTTTCCTCTGTGTCAGATTTGGCTGAGAAGGCCCACCAACTGCTGGCGTGACAGTGCACAAGCCAATTATGCTGGCTGGAGGCCCAGGTGCAACAGGAGAACGGGCTTTAATGCTGGAAAACAAATCTGTGGACAATACGGAAATATCCGTGTGGAGGCTTTCGTGAGCACACAAGGATCGAGCAAAACACATAGTAATGACCCCATTTAGCTGGAAATGGGTGCAGTAGCAGCAGTATGGCATGCAGTGTGTGCCAACGCGGATGAGACAACATTCGCATGTCTTATAGACTTTTTACATTGCTTTGCAAGGATCATAGGCCATTCTTCATTGATTTAATTTCCAGGTAATTGGCCATTAAGTGCCAGCTGAGATTGAGATTAGATAAGACAATCCACTTGTATAAGGAAGGAGCCAAAAGAAAATGAGAGGAAAAAAAAGCTTCCAAAACTGGAAATCAAACACATGGAGAGATACGGAGAAACCTGGACTCTCAAAAACCAGGCCACAAGAACTGTCACCATCAGATGAACAGTACTTAGAGCTTTCATCATCGAGAGACAGAAGGAAGTCAAGCTGCACTCGTTTCTGCTCATCCTTCCACTGTGAGGCGACACCGAAAAACTACAGGTCTAACACCATGTGTAGCTGTCAATCAGTCGATACTGAGCAAAGGAGAAAGTGAGTCAAACAACGTAGCGGCTGGTGTTCTCAGAAGACTGGACAGACCACCTCAGTCAGACCTCCAGTCCACACCTCAACATCACTGAATGTGTTTGGGCTTGGACTTTGAACGGCAGTAAGCGCTACCAAGTCTTCCAAGACTGAACTTCGGACGAATGGAAAAGCCCTGCAGATTCCCTTGAAAAACTGAAGACAAGTCTCCAGAAAAGTATTGAAGCTATCATAAAAATAAAGGGTGAACACAGTAAATACTGAATCGTGTAGTTGTTGTGGCTTCCAACTCATTTTCTGTTTTTCTGAATTTAACATTGTTTCTGATGGCTGCTGTTTTGGCCGAGAATTACATAAATAAAAGGTGATCATTGATTTTTTACTGTACTGTATACATACATGTACAGTACAGACCCCTCACTTCTTCTCCCCAATGCCATCATGAGGTCATACCACAGGGACAGAGTTAATGAGTTCATGTGTTCCAGAGTAACCCTGGTGGCAGGCATTGCTAGGTAATACCCGCACCATTAGCCTTGTCTGCTCTGTTATAGAAACATATGGTGCTAATTGCTATCCTTTTATATCTATCAACAACAGTGCCGTCTTCAGTGCAGTCTTCATTCTGATTTGCCTTTGCACAAATCATGTAACTGAGTTAAAGTAGAGACACCCAGATATCAGTAAAAACTCCTCCCGTAAAAGTAGAAGTTCCTCCCTTTGTACCTTAACTAGAGTAACAGTACTAAAGTATTTGTACACCAACACACTACTTACAGTACACTAACACATTACACTTACTGAGTTACTGTACACCAACACACTACTTACAGTACACTAACACATTACACTTACTGAGTTACTGTACACCAACACACTACTTACAGTACACTAACACACTACACTTACTGAGTTACTGTACACCAACACACTACTTACAGTACACTAACGCATTACACTTACTGAGTTACTGTACACCAACACACTACTTACAGCACACTAACGCATTACACTTACTGAGTTACTGTACACCAACACACTACTTACAGTACACTAACGCATCATACTTACTGAGTTACTGTACACCAACACACTACTTACAGCACACTAATGCATTACACTTACTAAGTTACTGTACACCAACACACTACTTACAGCACACTAATGCATTACACTTACTGAGTTACTGTACACCAACACACTACTTACAGTACACTAACACATTACACTTACTAAGTTACTGTACACCAACACACTACTTACAGTACACTAACGCATTACACTTACTGAGTTACTGTACACCAACACACTACTTACAGCACACTAACGCATTACACTTACTGAGTTACTGTACACCAACACACTACTTACAGTACACTAACACACTACACTTACTGAGTTACTGTACACCAACACACTACTTACAGTACACTAACACATTACACTTACTAAGTTACTGTACACCAACACACTACTTACAGTACACTAACGCATTACACTTACTGAGTTACTGTACACCAACACACTACTTACAGCACACTAACGCATTACACTTACTGAGTTACTGTACACCAACACACTACTTACAGTACACTAACGCATTACACTTACTGAGTTACTGCACACCAACACACTACTTACAGTACACTAACGCATCATACTTACTGAGTTACTGTACACCAACACACTACTTACAGCACACTAATGCATTACACTTACTAAGTTACTGTACACCAACACACTACTTACAGCACACTAACACATTACACTTACTGAGTTACTGTACACCGACACACTACTTACAGCACACTAACACATTACACTTACTGAGTTACTGTACACAACACACTACTTACAGTACACTAACACACTACACTTACTGAGTTACTGTACACCAACACGCTACTTACACATACACTAACGCATTACACTTACTGAGTTACTGTACACCAACACACTATTTACAGTACACTAACACATTACACTTACTGAATTACTGCACACCAACACGCTACTTAGAGTACACTAACACATTACACTTACTGAGTTACTGTACACCGACACACTACTTACAGCACACTAACACATTACACTTACTGAGTTACTGTACACCAACACACTACTTACAGTACACTAACACACTACACTTACTGAGTTACTGTACACCAACACGCTACTTACAGTACACTAACGCATTACACTTACTGAGTTACTGTACACCAACACACTATTTACAGTACACTAACACATTACACTTACTGAATTACTGCACACCAACACGCTACTTACAGTACACTAACACATTACACTTACTGAGTTACTGTACACCAACACGCTACTTAGAGTACACTAACACATCACACTTACTGAGTTACTGTACACCAACACGCTACTTACAGTACACTAATGCATTACACTTACTGAGTTACTGTACACCAACACACTACTTACAGCACACTAACGCATTACACTTACTGAGTTACTGTACACCAACACACTACTTACAGTACACTAACGATTACACTTACTGAGTTACTGCACACCAACACACTACTTACAGTACACTAACGCATCATACTTACTGAGTTACTGTACACCAACACACTACTTACAGCACACTAACGCATTACACTTACTAAGTTACTGTACACCAACACACTACTTACAGCACACTAACACATTACACTTACTGAGTTACTGTACACCGACACAATACTTACAGCACACTAACACATTACACTTACTGAGTTACTGTACACAACACACTACTTACAGCACACTAACACATTACACTTACTGAGTTACTGTACACCGACACAATACTTACAGCACACTAACACATTACACTTACTGAGTTACTGTACACAACACACTACTTACAGTACACTAACACACTACACTTACTGAGTTACTGTACACCAACACGCTACTTACACATACACTAACGCATTACACTTACTGAGTTACTGTACACCAACACACTATTTACAGTACACTAACACATTACACTTACTGAATTACTGCACACCAACACGCTACTTAGAGTACACTAACACATTACACTTACTGAGTTACTGTACACCGACACACTACTTACAGCACACTAACACATTACACTTACTGAGTTACTGTACACCAACACACTACTTACAGTACACTAACACACTACACTTACTGAGTTACTGTACACCAACACGCTACTTACACATACACTAACGCATTACACTTACTGAGTTACTGTACACCAACACACTATTTACAGTACACTAACACATTACACTTACTGAATTACTGCACACCAACACGCTACTTACAGTACACTAACACATTACACTTACTGAGTTACTGTACACCGACACACTACTTACAGCACACTAACACATTACACTTACTGAGTTACTGTACACCAACACACTACTTACAGTACACTAACACACTACACTTACTGAGTTACTGTACACCAACACGCTACTTACACATACACTAACGCATTACACTTACTGAGTTACTGTACACCAACACACTATTTACAGTACACTAACACATTACACTTACTGAATTACTGCACACCAACACGCTACTTACAGTACACTAACACATTACACTTACTGAGTTACTGTACACCAACACGCTACTTAGAGTACACTAACACATCACACTTACTGAGTTACTGTACACCAACACGCTACTTACAGTACACTAACACATCACACTTACTGAGTTACTGTACACCAACACACTAGTTACAGTACACTACCACACTACACTTACTGAGCTACTGTACACCAACACACTACTTACAGCACACTAACACATCACACTTACTGAGCTACTGTACACCAACACGCTACTTACAGTACACTAACACATTACACTTACTGGGTTACTGTACACCAACACACTACTTACAGTACACTAACACATTACACTTACTGAGTTATTGTACACCAACACGCTACTTACAGCACACTAACACATTACACTTACTGAGTTATTGTACACCAACACACTACTTACAGCACACTAACACATCACACTTACTGAGTTATTGTACACCAACACACTACTTACAGTACACTAACACATTGCACTTACTGAGTTACTGTACACCAACACACTACTTACAGCACACTAACACATCACACTTACTGAGTTATTGTACACCAACACACTACTCTGTTTGTTGCATCCCTGGCTGGGAGTTGCACTGCTGTTGGAGTACTGTATCTTTAATGATGAACACAGGACCATTAGCAAGATTGACTTTTGCTCTGCGCACAAGTGCTTGACATACATCAGCTGTTAAATGCCGTGTAATTGGACTCAATTATGATGCATATGGAAGGACATGAAACTGAAGGGCTGTTATTATGCATTTCCCTCAGCCACTTTCATCAGTACTATTCAGCAGCATTAATATTAATCAGGGCTGCACATATGATGTCTTTGATCCCGCTGACCTGAGGAGTTTATGACTGCGCTGAGAGGTGCAGTGGCTGACACAGGTAGACTGCTCTTCAATCTATGTGCCATGTGTGGGAAGCGGCTCTATGCTGTTCCAGGAATGACTTCTGTTGGAGGAAAGAGAAAAGTCCCTGCAAATCAATGAGGCAGAGGCTGGAGCTGTTTTAATCATTTAATCAGAGGCCACTCCAATCTAGCCTCCATCCACACAGCCTCGAGACCTTCCATGGCAACACCTGGTTTCAGTGCAGTAGCACTTACACACATGCGCACACACAGGCACGGGGGTATAAAGGAATATGTACTATACATACACATGCATACACAGTACAGGGGTGATACTATGTCATTTTGTAAGCTCTTCAGACAAAATAATTAGTCTCCTAGGACTGAGGTGTATCTAATAGTGTGTAATACCTCCACCAGCACAAACAACAGCTGTGACTGGATCTGCCATGGACTGGACAAATTTCTGGATGTAGGCCGTATCAATGTTCAGCCACTCCTGCATCAAAGAATTGTACAGTTGGGTAAGATTTGGTGGATGCCATCCCTGGTACAATTCTGAGGAGAGTTTCCTGTAGACTGGGATTGTTGCCACTGCTGGTTGACCCATATGACTGGATGCTTTCATACATCTGCAAATTCAAAAGGTCGGAGCATGGATAGGTCAAGTGGAGGCGCTGTCTTAAACTCTGGAGTATGAGAGACTGGGATAGCAGAGCTTGATCAGGTAGTAAACCTTTACATGTCAATCTGTTCAATTTACCAGTATGACATACTGTGCTCTTACAGGTCTTGAGGTATATGCATATAGGCAATAGGGTTAATGATCTGGGGCAGCTTTTCAGGGTTTGGCCCTCGTAGTTCCACTGAAGGGTGGTGTTAATGCTGCAGCATACTTTGTGGCAATAGTTTGGGGAAGACCCTTTCCTCCACCAGGATGACACATGCGCACATGTTTTGATGAGTTCAGCGTGGAGGAATTCCAGTGATCTGCACAAAGCCCTGACCTCAACCCCACTAAGCACCTTCGGGATGAGTTGGAATGCTGATTACGAGCCAGGCCTTCTCGTTTAACATCAGTGCCTGACCTTAATGGGCATAACTCCCACATTCACAGTCCAGCATCTTATGTAAAGTCTTTCCAAAGGAATTGAGGCTGTTTTAGTCCATTGTCAGTTTGGAATGGGATGACCAGCAAGAACATGCAGGTGTGATGGCCGGCTGTCCACATTCTTTTGGCCATGATGCATCTAAAAGAGGGTATAAGCATGCTTATAGTCATAGACTGTGCTCTTAAACAGATATGAGCAGAAAGCCCTCACTGTTTCAGCACCCCTGTTAAAAAAGCAACAACAAACAACCAACAGTCGTTGTTCTTTAGAAACAGCAGAAAGCTACACCCAGAGACTAGCAGCACTATGAACACTGTTTTCTCTTAGACACTAAAACATTCATGCAATTACAATTTTTCACCAGAGTGGTCCAAATCCCCAAAACCTACATAGTGCAGCTTCAAATAACCAAATCTTAATTCATCACAGCCCAGTTTTCATACATACTGTCACGCCTCCGCGTCTCCCCGGCTTCTCCGCTCTTCGGGACTCCACTTCCCAGAGGGCCACGCTCGATGACGTCATGTCTATGCGCCCCGGTTCGGACTTCGTGATTCGCTCTAGATCGCCCGAGCTTTAACTCCAGCTGTGTCTAATTACTGTCTGTATTTAAGGCTGGGTTTCACACGGATTCCCTGCGAAGCTTTGCCAAACATTGTTTAGCAATCCTAAGCGGTCCTTTCTCGTATCGTCTTATTCTGGTTTCTGACTCCCTTCGTTCCTCTACTACTCTTTCTCCTAATCCCTTTTGCTCGTGCTCTGACTCTCCGGTTTGAATCTCTGATTTCCCTCTTTGGTTTTCCTCTTCGGTCTTTCCCTGTAAACTTATTAGCCCTCGCTGCTTGTACTACCTGGTTCTGACCTCTGCCTGTCTCTGACTCTGATTTAACTTCTCCCATTGTTTCGCTCTCGAAGTCTTTTGCCTAACACATACATTATACAAATATACTTTCTACAATAATAAACAATTACAGAGTATGTATATATATGTTGGTATGTTGTATGTTGGTGTGTGTGTGTGTGTGTGTGTGTATGTATATATATATATATATATATATATATATATATATATATATATATATATATATATATATATATATATACACACACACACACACACACACACACACACTCTAGAATAAATTCCTAGACACATTTCTTTGTCTCTTGTTTTGCTAAACCCAATATGGGCAAACAGTAACCAGAGGAGCTTACCTCCCCAGTTGTGTAACTGCATTCCCTGCATTGAAGCCTTGTTGGTTCTCATTACAAATCCATGTGATGTCCTTGGATGTGCTGGTAGCTTGTAAGCTGGTAAAGCAGCAGTTTTAATTGGCCTTTTTAAAAGCCTGCTGGATTGTTGGAGGCGGCTGACGGAGGGATAATTGGTGCAATCTTCGTTCTGCAGCTTTCAGCTCTTGCCATAATGTGTAGTCTGAAGTTCGGAATATGACACACAGCCAGTGGCCAGAGGTCCATAATGAAATGTTCTAATGATGTCTGAAATTTATCGTCTCCTGCGATACGTATCTGTGTGTTTTACACTGATTTTATGGGTTTTATGGGTGTTTATTAACTAAATAGGAAATATTGTGGTGATGGATGACACATAAATGACCATTTTAAGCAGAGGCCTTTCAATTTAAACACTGAATTGATGTAACCTGGTGTCCTACATGGCAATGACTGCTCAATAATCCTTAACCAGAAGCTGGATTAAAGTTCTGGATTTTATAGGAGGATAGGATAATGTAAACAAATTTGGACAGCCATTATAAGGAGATTGATTGACAATAGCTCGCTTTGGACTTTTTACAGATTGCTCCTTAATAATAATAATAGTTTAAGATATGAGAAAGTCATTCAGAATGGTTTGACGTGAAAACTGCTTCAGAGAAGCTTACTGAGACAGAAATGCTGACAGTGGTAATTATAGGAACCAGAAATAACCAGAAATCTGAGGACTTTAATATCTCTTAAAGTGTACCCAGGCTATGCTACATGAAATTACTAAGAACACACTGCTGAATATCTGAGACATTGTTTATGATATCAGACCATCTTTATGATATTTTGTAAATCCAATCAGGCGGAGACACACCTCAGTACATTCTATAATAATAAAAATAATAAAAAACATAAATAAAACTTGTATGTCTTGACATCACAATCTTTGCTTCTTGTCACTGTAAATGGGTTTATATACTGAATTGATTAGTTTCTCCTTGGTATTTTCAAAGTTCAAGGGTCCAAAAATACTGTTTAGCATTTTAGAGTTTATTCAAATAACTCACCAGGTTAAAAACAGGCTTTCTGTAAATGCTACACAGGATGGAAATCATTCAAAAGGTGAACAAAGAAGCTAAAATGATCAAACTGAAACCTAACTGATTAGTAATGCCAAAAAGATCAACAGTATATGAAAAAAAAAGGTAATTCAACAACGTAAAAAAAAAAAAGAGTGAACACTGATCATGTTAAAGTAACAGTCACACAGTGCTAGGTGAACAAAGTTAAAAAGGACAAAAAATAATAACATAACTGATTAGAGATGTCATAGAAATCAATAAAATCAAGAAAAATCAAAAATAACTAAATTAAACTAAAATCAAAATAACAGAGCGACGTCTGATCTATTAAAGCAACAGGAAAGTAAATCAGTCATACTGTGCTAGGTGAGGTTTCGCCCTTCTGATCAGGCCTAGGTCTCAGGCCTTCCCAAAAACGGCATCTTCAGACTCTGCCTTAACTTCTCTACACCACCGCACCAACTAACCACACCAACCCACTCTCTCTGTTCCAAGGCTTCCAGATAAACCCAACTACACACCGTCAGAGCCTTGTGGATGTCCCATCCAATTTATGTTCAGAAGAGTCACAAAGCCGTACATTACCTGTGGAGAATTATCTACAGTGATCAGCTCTTCCTACAGCACTACATCCTTTACGTAACCTTGTTCACCGCTCCAGCACTTGGCTGTCTAGAAATGAGGCATTTCACTGACAAAAAATAGTTTTTCTAGGACTTTTATTTTGAAAAAATAAATCTCTTATTAAAGTCTTACTCTTTTACTCCATATTAATATCATGTAAAAGATGTTACAACTTTATGAATGCTGATTTAAACATCCATGAACACGGTATGAAGTGTTGGTGTAGGATGTTAATGATATATTATGTAGACGCCCTTCAAGGAAAGCGTTACTGTTCAGTGTTCAGGTCATGAGTCAATAATGATGTGTATTAATCCAGGCACAGCGTTCATTCAGCTCAGAACTGTGTTTTATGGGGGTCTTATGAATGTGTGAGGCGATTTGGGTGTGAAAGGATCCTGGATATTAGAGGTGCGAGGCTGCGTAAGGCTGTCAGTGCACGTTCTTGGCTGTGGCCCCTCTTTCCCGGAACAACACGCCCTCAGAGCATCGCTCCCTTGGGCCGGGAGAAAACAATGGCCCGGTGGTCATCTCGCTCTTCTCTCCAGCTATCATACGGAGGAAAAGTCACGCGCCGCTCTCTACCGCGAACAGGAAAAAACAAAAGCAGTGTCTGTGTTCCTTTCTGTCCTCCATCTGTTCTACCTGTCCACTCCTCAGAGACACAGACGATCCTCATCAGATCTCTCTCTCCTTCTCAAAGCACTAACTGCTGTATTCATTTCATTATGCCGCACGTTTCCCTTCACTCAAATAGACTAGAACAGAGTTGGCATGCATGGGCTTTGTTATCTCAGCATTAATGGGGCTGTGGTTAAGGCTGGAGAGACGTTTACAGTCGTTTCTGATTGTTTATGGATTGTCAATCACACACAGGCACACAGTGATCAGTAAGCCCTGGCCACTTCACACCATTATCATCATTATCATGAAATGAAAACAGGTAGTGTAGGTAGAGCCTTTGTTCTGCTGTTGCACTTGTTGTGTAATGTGTTATGTAATACACTGCTACTATTTTTGCACCATGCCCATCATTCCCTAATCCAGCTGAATAAAACCCCAACGTTTCATCTCTCCATGCTGTCAGAAGGCTTGTAGCAGCAGTGTTCCTCACCGAGTGACCCTACTTTAACCGCCCATGGGTCTGGTGACAGTAAGTGCAGAGGCTCGTCACACCTCTCCACTCCGGATTGCTTTTCCAACATTTAGCCTCGGAGAACATGTTATATGATGTGGATGAAATTTGACCAAATTTGTCTTTTCATAATTCGGCTTCTCATTCTCTAGTTCAGTTTAGAATTCTCTAATTCAAATTATATTTCTTTATTCTAAATTGTAATTCTTTAATACGAAATCTAATTCTATAATTCAGTTTATAACTCTCTTATTTCAGTTTATAACTCTCTAATTCAGTTTATAATTCTCTAATTCAGTTTATAATTCTCTTATTTCAGTTTATAATTCTCTAATTCAAATGTCATCCCTCTATTTCAAATTCAAATTCTTTAATTCTAAATCTAATTTTCTAATTAAAATACTTGTTATCCACTTTATGTTCTCTAATTCACATTCTTTAATTATAATTATTAAAGAATAATATAAGATCACTAAGCACGGTTGTAAGTCGCTCTGGATAAGAGCGTCTGCTAAATGCCTTAAATGTAAATGTAAATGTAATGATCTAATTCTAAATCTTATTCTCTGATTCAAATTCTATGAATCTGATTAAAATTCTCTAATTCAAATGATCTAAATCTAATTCTCTAATTCAAAATGTAATTTTCTAATTCAAATCAAATTCTCTAAATGCTGCTCCTCCAGCACAAGTCATACTACCGTTTTAACAACCAGGTCCTCTCAGTAATCTAAAATTAGTGCAGGCCGCTTGCATGATGTGACCCCCACTAATTCTCTAATTTGAAATCTTATTCTCTTATTCTAATTCCAAATTTCTAATTTTACGTTTCAGTCACAGGTGACTGTATACAGTGCTTATATTTCTGGTCTAAATGTGCCAGAACGCAACATCTCCACCATTTAAGTAGAATGGAAACTCAAATAGGAAGCTAACTTCAGAAAGCATTGATATGCATCACCTTTAGCTTAGGGCTGGATTCATACATATACTTATATACTGTATAACATTTATAGAAGAAGTTGCTGTGGTGCAACAATAACACCACCAAGTCCCAGTTGTGCTACACCAATAAGAGTCCTAACACTATAAGGTCACGAGCAAGAGGCTTGTATTGTCATTCCATCCAGGTACAAGTATACAGTGGAGTGAAATTACAGGGGTTGGACAATGAAACTGAAACACCTGTCATTTTAGTGTGGGAGGTCTCATGGCTAAACTGGACCAGCCTGGTGGCCAATCTTCATTAACTGCACATTGCACCAGTAAGAGCAGAGTGTGAAGGTTCAGTTAGCAGGTAAGAGCACAGTTCTGCTCAAAATACTGCAATGCACACAACATTATGGGTGACATACCAGAGTTCAAAAGAGGACAGATTGCTGGTGCACGTCTTGCTGGCGCATCTGTGACCAAGACAGCAAGTCTTTGTGATGTATCAAGAGCCACGGTATCCAGGGTAATGTCAGCATACCACCAAGAAGGACGAACCTCCACCAGCATCACGTAGTGACCTGGCCACTATCCTGCAAGAAGAATGGCTTAAAATCCCCCTGACCACTGTGCAGGACGCAGTATATGTCATTCCCAAGACCAACTGATGCTGTATTGGCCGCAAAAGGAGGCCCTACACCATACTAATAAATGATCTGTGATCTGTGAGTGATAACATACATACGCAGAGCAGTTACTGACACTGGCCAACCTGTAATATGGTTAACTTTGTAAGTCGCTCTGGATAGGAGCGTTAATGTAAGCTGACCTTATGATCGAGGTGAGCTTTTTCCTCATGTTAAGACAAAGTTTATACATTCATGGCCCGAACTGAAGACCCGACTACAATGTTCATAGTTCACTGTAGGAAAATACCATTTTCATCCTGGTTTCCACATTTATAGCCTGATCTCAAGGCCTCAAGGCTCTGGTAGTCATGGATCACCACCGGGTGTTGCTGTAATAGAAAAGGAAATATAAAGAAACCAGTTATCAGCATTTACTGGTGTGAAAGATGGCAGGATGAGAATGGACATCTAGTGCAGAGCGCTTGTTGCTAAATCAGGTGCTCCAGTGGTGGGAAAAGGGGAAACAGCTTCTCGTCACTGGCCTCTCCGCCAAGTAAACATCTACAGAGGAACCTGGAAACCAGCGCATCCTCTTCTTTAATTAGCCTGCCAGGAAGTCAATCCCAGCTGTGACTGCGAGTGTGTATGTGAGAGAGCGGATGTGTGCGAGCCTGCTTCATAGTACTTTGAGTGTGCGAGTGAGAGAGTAAACGAGAGAAAGAGAGGATGTGTAAGTGTGTGAGTGTGTGTGCGTGTGTGCTCAGTAGTGTTTCTGTGTATCGCAGGAGCGCGCTGGAAGCGAGGTGTTTTTACAGGATATAAATGAGAAGGATACTGTTCAAAGAGAGCACAGGGGAGAATGGGAGAGTTCAGGCGTGACGCACCTCCACTGCAAAACAGAAACACGCACAGGAGCCAAGTGGAGGCTGTCTAACAGTTTTCCCAAAACCTGTATGTTTGTGCAACTGAGGAAAAATCAAAGTCACAGTTTGCACAGCTGATAACAGATATGCAGCCCCTGGAACAAACAACAGCGGAAGGCCTCAGGAAGAAAACAGTGGAAACAAAAACTCAAGCTGCACAGAAAGTAAAAAAAGGAAAGAATTAAAGGATCGATAAGACACAAGGGGGCAATGAGTTTAGCAGAGTGCAGCGGTAGAAACAAAACAGAACATAAAAGGTCCAAAGAAAACGGCACATGACGAGCTTAAACAATGATCAACAGTCTTGCCTGCAAAGGGCCATAACGGCTGCAGGCTTTCATTCCAGCCAGGCATGAGTACTAATCAGCCTGAGACCAACTGATTAATCAAGTGGAATCAGTGGTTCCTCCGCTTGATTGGGGGGGGATCACTTTGGGGACAAGATTGGAGATCCTGGAGCTAGAACTACAGCTAGCTAGCCAGACTTCTGAAATGAAATCCGGAGACATTCTCAGTTTGGTCAGTATGTCAGTACAATATCCACTGTTTGTATATCTGAAATAAACAGGGGGACAGTTCCAGTTTCATATACACTCATCATCAGAAAACAATACATAGCTGCACCCAGAGGGTCAACCAACAGGAATGAAACCTAGTGGGTAGGTTTGACAATGTGAGACATGCCAATAATGCAAGTCTCTTGCTCGGCTACGCATGGATGTAAGCAAGGACCGCACTTATCGCTGTACCTGATTGACCTAATAGCCATGACTGCAGAGATTCAGCGAGCAGTGATGCCCTCCATGAGTCATCCTGTTAGTGGCAGCCCGACGGAGAACTACATGCACACTGATCGTTACAATGACTGCCCTTAACACCACGTCAACCTCGTCAACGACCGCAATAGGGTCGTGCCAAACTGTCATGGAGTGACTCAGAATGGCAGTGCGTCATCTTCAGTGATGAGTCCTGCTTTGGTTTTGGTGGAGACGACCAACAAACCCGTGTGTGGAGGCTCCGTGGTCAGCACCAAGATCAACGGCCTGGTGTCACTCCACCTCAACCCCTATCGCAAAATCTGCAGGAACCCAAATCCCATTTTTCACCAAATCTGGTTATTTTTAAAGGTGACCTATATCCGACATTAGCCTGAACAGATCAGGCTTCCAGACTGACCCACATACAGAATAGAACAATGCTTCATGTGGCACGTTCAACCAGAAGTAAACAATCACGACTGCCAACAAATGCAGGTCTGCCAGGTCTCTGAAGTTTCAGTTTCATCTTCACCAGCATCACAGGAGCTACCATAAAGTTCCAGTGACGGACAGCTCACCTTTACATGAATAACCTTCTTCAACTTTGCCTTTTTAGACTATTGATTTTTCTTTAACACCGCAGACTCCTTCTCCTGAGACCACATTGGGCAAGTTCTTTTGAAAACGTTTGAATGGCTGGTTGTAATAAATGTCTTTTCACTTTAAAAAAAAATTTCTTTGGACAGAAATGTTAGCCCAAATGTTGGCAGTGCAAAATTATAACAAATATCCAGTTGGATTTTTGGGGCTGTATCTGAATACTCTTTTTTTTTTTTTGTGAACAACTGTTTATTACTGTTCCCATATTGTCTGTAACAATAACATATCAACAATCGTCACACTGCAGAAAAACATTCAGACCATACCAACCCCTCCCCCCACCCCCTCTGTGTGGTGGTGCAAAATACAGAATAAGAGTAAAGATTACAGGGTTACAGTGTGCAAATAGATACAATAAGTAAAATTATATATATATAAATATTTATATATATAAAAAAAATTAAACAAATAAAAATAAAAAAGATTAAAAAAAATAATAATAAAAAGGAAAAAAGTTATCAAGTGCAGAGCAAAAATACATCTAAGATGAAGATAGCAGGGATTCCACAGAGTAAATTGTCATTTCCCACGACTTAATAGTTTCCGTCCTTGATCCGTGCATACGAGCAACTGTGAGTTCAAGCGAGATAATGTCCAAAAAGCTGAATAGCCATTGCCTTCTTGTGATGGAATGAGGAGGATTCCATCGATTAACCGGTAGTTTCTTTGCAGCAGTTAGGGCGCAGAGTAATAATCGTTTCTGTTGCAGACTGATATTAAATGAAGAAAAATAATTCAGAAGACTAAGGGTGAACATGGAATATTTCGTTTGATTAAAGTTGTAAGATGATCAGCAAGCTGATGCCAGAAATCAAGAGCAGTTGGACAGAACCAAACATGCATAACTGTACCACATTCTAAGTTACAAAGATTGCAGGTAGTAGTTTGGGTCAAACGCATGGAATATCGTTTTAATGGTGTTTAATAATACCTATGTAGAAATTTCCAATGTATCATTTGGTGATCTGAGTTCTTAGAAGAAAGCAATATCTCACCCCACGTCCTGTTCAAGGAAGAAGTCTGTTCGTCCAAATTCAGGTTCTTGGGAGCGTATCCCAACGGTGTATGTAATGCTTCGAGCAGAGAAATATAAATACTACATGCTGAACAGATGCGCTTAGTGGGAATAATAACCTTAAGAAATGGGTGTTCCTGTAGCTTAGAGTTCCATGGTACCCCATGCATTCCCTCAATTGTAAATATATATAAAAAAGAGGTACCAGGCAGATCAAAATGCCTTCTTAAATCTTGGCAAGATCTCAACCCATCATCACCAAAGATATCTCCCATATGCTGAATACGTATCGGAGTATTCTTGTTTTTGGATATTAGGTTGTTGTATAGGTATTTGTTTTAATTTTGGGGGTCAGGTATTTCAGACTTCACAACATCACGCTTCAGTTAAGGTTAGTGGCAGTAAGAGAAAGACACAATAACCATTACAGAACCATTGAGCCTTTATACAGACGCTTCCTTGTATAAGTTCTTTCCATTCCAGTCCACTTGTAAACAAGTCCCCTTGTAAACATGTCCAGTTACAAACTTCTACTGAACAGCTGAGTTCTGTATTCATTGTTGTTTATATCTCGTCAAACACTTACTATTTTATAATTTCTTATTATTCTAGCTCTTTTTCTGTGATGAGAAGAGGAAGTTATAATTCTTACACCAGTAAAGACAAACAGTTTGGTGCCACAGGGCTTTAATGTAAGCTAGCTATAACATTAGCTACCACTGGCAAACAGCCTTTTATGGACACCATTGACTAGACTGTGGCTTTTATAGAGTGTTTGTAGCTAAATACCTACATCTCCATGTTAGCTGTTAGCTGTTTTAAATGCTATCCAGCTAAAGTGAATGTAGCTAGCCTTAGCTACATAGCTAGTTATCTTCTCCAGCACTTTGTAAGTGTTTTTATTTTAATTATTTTGCGTAGAAACATTGGCTCAGATGTTGGCAATGTGAAATTATGACGAATATCCAGTTGGATTGATGTAACAGTCACATGAATTTAGATCTGGCAGACGGAGAAGCTTTGCAGCATCTGAACAGAATCAAGCTTTATTGACCAAGCATGTTCACACAGACAAGGAATTCGAGTTTGGTTATGGTAGCTCACAGTGCACAGTGACTGTATTTTGGTGGCATCTAATGCCTGCATGTTATCTTGGAGATCCATTTATTTATTGATTCATCTTTTAAGCCATGTCTCCCTCCGAGTCGCAGGGGGTCCTGGGGCCTATCCCAGCTCTCATTGGGTGAAAGGCAGGAAACACCCTGAACAGGCCATCAGTCCATCACAGGGAGGGTTAATCCATTAATATATGTTCAGAGTAATCCAGTGAACCAGTTTTTGGTCAAGGTGTCCTTTACCAAGGGTCTTTTCCCTGGTTGGCATTCTTTTTCTATTTCTGTTGAAGTTTCATTTAACTTGGCTACAGTGGAACCAGTTCTCCAGTGTTGGAACATCCTAGGGAAGCAAGGGAAGCCAATATACAGGGTATTGACAAGATTCACTCCAAGATGAATTAGGTGGTTCACCCACCATTATGTGGTGGGCATCATCAAGATACAGTAGGCCTTGGAGAACCTATCCCTTTAATAGAGGCCACACCTTAACCCTAGAGCTCTTGACTAGCCTCAGAATGCTGGGTTGCTGTTGGGCTTGAGGTCACACATTTGTTGTGCCCATGTTTTGTGGTACAGCCTAACTTTACAAGTTTACAATCCATGCAGAACAAACAACAGGAGAAACCATTAAGAGCCAGGAGCATAGGTTATTGTCACAGAAGGTTCACGAATGGCCAGTCTTTATAAAGTCAGTTGTAGTGGCTTCTGGTGGAAATGGTTTTGAGAAAGTGATTTGTATCATGGACAGGCATAATAAGGAAGTGCAGCCAAAGATAGTGACAGTTTCCATCAGAGATTTGAAATAAAACGTCTTCACAAGGATATATTGGCTTCTCTCGTATTTGTGAGAGAAGAGAATATGTCAAGTGTCAGCCTACCTGAAAGTCTGTTCCTGTAATCTTCGCTAAATCATCCTGCTTTTTGCACTGTAGAGGAAAGTCAAACTTCAACAGCTCCAATTGCCAGTGATGTCTTCTTGTCAACACCAGCTACTAATGTCGGCTTGTGCAGGGTGAGTGCCACTTGGCTCCTTCAGATTCACCCTGGGTAATTTGTGCCAGAGCCGAGATAGTGAGCCTTGCTAATGCTGGGTTGCATGCTAGCTGTCCAGAGCTAAATTGCCCCATGTGACAATAATGGCTCCCAAACATGCGTTGAAAAAAACCCAGACGTGTCCATTTGCAGGGTGAAATCTGCCTGGCTCAGGCATCCCTACCGCAATTTTATTCAATTAGTGCGATGGTCTTAAAAGGCATGTGCTAAGTGTCGAGGAAGCTAAACCCTGTAGCTTGGGGAGGAATGGAGCAAATGGACACTTTTCCTGCCCCTTATTCACTCCGATCTGGACATTCATCTCCAGTAGATGAAGGGAGAAGCTGTTTTCTGGGGCTAGCATCCAGGCGGCGGCAACCTAAAGACTAACTTCACTTGCAACATTACAGTAAGGCTGGATCACTCGCACACACGCGCTGACACGCATGAACCCGTATTTTTTAATGTCAGCTCCATCTGATTCCTTAGAGACCTCCTGATCGATCTGGAGGCATTAATTGTTTCCAGTCAGCTGAGAGGTTTGCCTCAGAGCCAGCCAGTGTTGTCAATTCCACTTGGCCTTCTGCCTTGCTTCCTGTCAGCGAATGGTCTTTTGCCTCACACGCTTGGCTGGACAGAGAGTCACTTTAGACACAGGAAGTGCTGTGAATGAACTAAAGGTTTAGGCAGGTGGTGCAGGATGGGCGATTTGAGCTGTGTTTTTTCGCACCTAATTCCGTCCACAGTAACGAGAATGTTGACATTAAAGGGCCAATAGCTTGTAAAACTGAATATTCCTCACTTAAAAAAAAACATTTGAAGTAATATGTACACATCATAAGTTTCAAAGCCTACAGTGCATGCCCCAGTCCATGCAATCCATATAAGCTAAAACAGCTTGATCTGAATTTATTGTCTTTGTGATGTCACATACAAACTGCCTCCTTGAATCTACACACTTAATCCATTTGACCAGCTCCAACTACCACCTTGTAGTTCTACAGTTACAGACTGTAGCCCATCTGTTACTCTGTATGCTTATCCCACTTTCATCCTATTCTGCAAAGGTCAGGACCCCCATAGGACACACACAGAGCAGGTATTATGTGGGTGGTGGATCATTCTCAGCACTGTGGTGACAATGATCTGGGTGTGGTGGTGTGATAGTGTGTGCGGTGTTGGTGTGAGTGGATCAGACACAGCAGAGATACTCGACACCTCAGACCAAGAATTGTCCACCAACCAAAACAAGTTAGCCAACATCATCCTGTGGGCAGCGTCCTGAGGGCAGCGTCCTGTGGGCAGCGTCCTGAGGGGAGCGTCCTGAGGGGAGCGTCCTGTAGGCAGCGTCCTGTAGGCAGCGTCCTGTGGGCAGCGTTCTGTGGGCAGCGTCCTGTGGGCAGCATTCTGTGGGCAGCGTCCTGAGGGCAGCGTCCTGTGGGCAGCGTCCTGTGGGCAGCGTCCTGAGGGGAGGATCCTGAGGGGAGCGTCCTGTAGGCAGTGTCCTGTAGGCAGCGTCCTGTGGGCAGCATCCGGTGGGCAGCATCCGGTGGGTAGCATCCGGTGGGCAGCGTCCTGAGGGGAGCGTCCTGAGGGGAGCGTCCTGTAGGCAGCGTCCTGTGGGCAGCGTCCTGTGGGCAGCATCCTGCGGGCAGCGTCCTGTGGGCAGCGTCCTGTAGGCAGCGTCCTGTGGGCAGCGTCCTGTGGGCAGCGACCTGTGGGCAGTGGCCACTGATGAAGGACTAGAGGATGACCAACACTGCACTGTGCAGCAGCAGATGAGCTATCGTCTCTGACAGACATGGAGTCTGATCCAATCACGGCATGACAACAAACACTAACAGACCACCACCACGTCTGTGTTGCCGCAGTGCTAAGAACGATCCAGTCCTGCTATGAAGCTGATCTCACAGACATTCTAATAAAAGACTAATGCAAAGAAATTACTAGAACATTACATCTCCATTAATATACTAACTCAGTTATTAGAGTTAGCTAGTGGCCAAAGAAACACAGAGCACAATTATGTTTTAAATCGCTTACTTAGATTAGTCACCTGACTTTTGGTACTGACCCCTCTTTTGGCATGATGCACTAATCCAGACAGGAAAACCAGCACTCATGAGCCTGCACTCAGCTTCTTATTCAACCGCTTCTTGTTCAAATTCTCCCATTCCACCTTAAGAGGTGCAGCAGTATTACTTTAGCACCTGAGGCATCAGCATTTCAAATGGCTTGTCATTTAAGGTGGAATTGGAACAAGAGGCTCTACAGGTAGCCTGAGCCACCAGCATAGCTGCTGCCACATTTATGGTGGAACGGAAAATTGGAGCAGTTATTATAATGTGTTCCATAATTTAACCAGCACAGGGAGCCCAATACAAACGGTTCCAAATATCTTCTGATCTAAGCAGCCCAAGAAAAACTGACTGGGTTGTCTTATTATATAGTTTGTGGGTTGGAAGGCATTCCGGGTACCCCGAGCATTTTCATAATATGAGGCAGAAAATGTTCTCTGCAGAGACTCATTCTCACTTAAATGAACAAAAAACATGCCATTTGTCAGAAACAGTTCACTGTAGAAATGTGCATCAAGTCATGCTTTTTCTTCTTCTTGCAGGCCTATATCGGGCACCATGCGAGAGTCATCTTCTCTCGCGCTTGTGTTTGCTTTCATCAGGCCTGAAAAGAAGGACCACTCAACACAGAGTGACTCAGCCTCTCGTCCACAGCTTTTCACTAGAGTGTTTCACTTTGCAAATGTGCATATGTGTGTTTGTCTGGTGGAGAGTGAATGTGTGTTCAGTGATGTAGAGAACAGGTGAGGCAGATATTAGTGTGAGTTCACCAACAGTCGGTAAGGATTGTACAAGCATGGAAGAAGAAGGGAACAACTAACACGGTGTCAAATGCAGCATGCACATTCCATATGGATATTTGACGTGGTAAACAGATGTAAGTGGAATGTGATTTTCTGCTTGTATTCCCATAGCAAGTTTCATAATCTGTTAACTACATAATCTGTAAACCTCCACAACAAGTGACAGATATAACCCAAGATTCACACACAGATTCACCCGAGAATTTACTCCTACATTAGTTTTTTTTTACTGGTATTTCTGTGATACATCAAACAAAAGAACCCCCACCCCTACCATATTCGCCTTCATGCACCAAATAAAATTGATTAAATAATATAGATGTAAAATAGAGAAAAAAGAAAGGAAATATTTTACATATACAGTGAGGAAAATAAGTATTTGAACACGCTGCGACTTTGCAAGTTCTCCCACTTAGAAATCATAGAGGGGTCTGAAATTTTCATCTTAGGTGCATGTCCACTGTGAGAGACATAATAAAAAAAAACTATCAGGAAATCACAATGTTTGATTTTTTAATAATTTAACTGTGTGTTACTGCTGCAAATAAGTATATGAACATCTGTGAAAATCAGTGTTAATATTTTGTATAGTAGCCTTTGTTTGCAATTAGAGGTCCTGTAGTTTTTCACCGGGTTTGCACACACTGCAGCAGGGATTCTGGCCTATTCCTCCACACAGATCTCTTCCAGATCAACCAGGTTTCTGGGCTGTCGCTGAGAAACACGGAGTTTGAGCTCCCTCCAAAGATCTTCTATAGGGTTTAGGTCTGGAGACTGGCTAGGCCACTCCAGAACCATGATATGCTTCTTACGGAGCCACTCCTTGGTTATCCTGGCTGTGTGCTTTGGGTCATTGTCATGTTGGAAGACCCAGCCACGACCCATCTTCAATGCTCTAACTGAGGGAAGGAGGTTGTTCCCCAAAATCTCGCATTACATGGCCCCGGTCATCCTCTCCTTAATACAGTGCAGTCGTCCTGTCCCATGTGCAGAAAAACACCCCCACAGCATGATGCTTCCACCCCCATGCATCACAGTAGGGATGGTGTTTTTGGGATGGTACTCATCATTCACAGAACTTTCTCCCATGACTCCTCTGGATCATCCAAATGGTCAAGGGCAAACTTCAGACGGGCCTGGACGTGTGCTGATTTAAGCAGGGGAACCTTCCGTGCCATGCATGACTTTAAATTATGACATCTTAGTGTATTACCCACAGTAACCTTGGAAACAGTGGTGCCAGCTCTCTTCAGGTCATTGACCAGCTCCTCCCGTGTAGTTCTGGGCTGATTCCTCACCTTTCTTAGGATCACTGATACGCCACGAGGTGAGATCTTGCGTGGAGCCCCAGTCCGAGGGAGATTGACAGTCATGTTTAGCTTCTTCCATTTTCTAATAATTGCTCCAACAGTTGATCTTTTTTCACCAAGCTGCTTGGCAATTGCCCCGTAGCCCTTTCCAGCCTTGTGGAGGTCAGCAATTTTGTTTCTGGTGTCTTTGGACAGCTCTTTGGTCTTAGCCATGTTAGTAGTTGGAGTCTTACTGATTGTGTGGGGTGGACAGGTGTCTTTATGCAGCTAACGACCTCAAACAGGTGCTTCTAATTTAGAATAATAAGTGGAGTGGAGGTGGAGTTTTTAGAGGCGGACTAACAGGTCTTTGAGGGCCAGAATTTTTGCTGATTGGCAGGTGTTCAAATACTTATTTACAGCAGTAACACACAAATAAATTATTTAAAAAATCATACATTGTGATTTCCGGATTTTTTTTTTAGATTATGTCTCTCACAGTGGACATGCACCTAAGATGAAAATTTCAGACCCCTCCATGATTTCTAAGTGGGAGAACTTGCAAAGTCGCAGGGTGTTCAAATACTTATTTTCTTCACTGTATATATATATATATGCATTTTTATCTCTGGTATACTAATGCTTATTCTTCTGTATATATTCTTGCCTTATTGTAATAAGTGAGATATATTTATCTATAGCTGTTATCTATTTCTGTTCATACTGTATCACCCTTATTGCTGTATTGTATTACTGTGCTGTATTAGGTAAATGCTACTGGCTGGTCAATTTTTTTCGGATCAATAAAAAGTATCTATCTATCAATAGCAGTACAGTGCAAGATAACAGACAAATAAACAAATGTGCCTAAACAGTAAAAAGTAGGATATGTAAAAAGTGTGAGGGAACTGTAACTGTATGTCAGAATAGGAATACCAGAACTGAGGTGCAGTTAGCATATGCACATGTAGGAGAGCACAGTGTGTTGAGGTAGCAAAGTGTGCAGTTTGATATGTGGTTGTAAACAGTAAGATATATAAAGTGTACAGTGCAGGTAGGAGAATAGCAGCTCAATGTTCAGGTGATCAGCTGTAACAGCTTTATATATTTAGCCTACAGTCGTTTAGCCCCGCCCATTCTCTCTCTAAAAGTTTTCTTTTTTTACTGGTTTATTTCCCACTTATTTGCATATTTCTGTTTTCAAGACACTGCGATGGACTGGCAGCTTGGCCAGGGTGTTTCCTGCATTCCGCTCAGTAAGCCTTGGGATAGGCTCCCTTTGCAACCCCGATGGACAATAAGCCTAGAAGAGGCATGAACAAACAAATAAATGAATAAAGACAGGAATTAAAACTGTTTCCAGCAGTCTAAGGGATAAAGCAAGACTGGAAAATGGACATTAAAAATTGGATTAGAAAAAAAAATAGGACTGTTTTCGGTTCCTGAAACTACACAGACATTACAAGTGGACATCAGAGAGAAAAGTAAGGTACAAGAAAACTGTAGGATTTGGGACCTTTAACACAAACAAAGCCTCTCAAACTCCATCGAAATTCAAAACAGTCTGTATTCCTGATATCAAGACCAAATACATTTAAAAATCTAAATGTATTTTCATTTTACAGTGTTAATATCACATCTTCTATTTTGTAGCCATGTCTGGCACAGCCTGTGTTCAGCAATGCTGCTGTGTATTTTTATGTAATGCTTTTTCAATTTCAATTTTTTCAATTTTATGTTCTGCTAATTTTCCTTTCTATTTTGTTTAACATGTTAGAAAATAATTTCCAAACTGTGCTATAGTTTTTTAACAAGCTTATTTTTTTATTTTAATTTTTCTATTTCTAATTTTTATTTTATGCATAAAATAAATTCAGCAGAATAAACAGAATACTGACGTTTGACCAGGGTGCCAGTGCTGTTGTATGCTGAATAGCTTGCCTTGTTGAAATAACAGCACATGCACTGAACGTATTGTGTTTGCAGATCAATTCACCAGACTGCTATAAATAAACCCCTTACAGTTAACTCCACCTATGTGTTAAGTTATAACATTTGTCCTCACTCTGCTCTCGGTTAAATTGCTTTTAAAGAGCTAGAAAGTTTAAAGGAGCAATATGTAAGAAGACGTAATCAGCATTTAGTTTAAATCACAAAAAGCAACAGCAACCTTGTAATACCACTTCTTACCTGAAGAGTGCCTGAAGAGGAGTGATGAGTCTGCCTTCAGCTCCTACATGAGCAGATGAAGAAGAACACAGCAGCACTCCCCAGGAAAACACTTCCAGCGAGGTCCGAGGAGTGAGGAGGAATAGGGACAGTGTGGAGTATCAGTCCGATAGATAGCATCCACTGGCATATTACCGGGAACCCTGACTATCCAGACCCCGATATGGTGTACGTGTACAACACAATGCAAGTGCAGTATATTGTATAAACCAAGCAAAATATTTTAATTATAAATAAAAATATACAAAACCCTTTTACTGGTAGGCAGCTATTTTTGTTACACCATCGAATGGTCACTCTCTCTCTCCATCTCTCGACAGCGAGCTAAACATCTCATTTAACTCTAGTACATAATTTAGCCCCTCCAGCTTTAGCGACAGTGTGACGTTACTCAAGACAGCATGTTTGTAGGTGTCATCACTACAATCATATGACATTATTGTGGTGATGGTGGCTTCCTAGTAGCAGAATTTTGCCTTTATTATATTATAATATTCCCATTTGGTTTATTTGGTCATATTGTGGATATGTGGATAGCATGGTGCCACAGTAGGTAGTGTGGCTGGCTCACAGGGGTTGTGTTTGGTTGTGTGGGTTTCCTCCCACAGTTCAACCACATGCACTCAGGTGAATTGGAGATGCTAAATTGGCCCACTAGGTGTGAATAAATGTGTATGCCTGTGTGTCCATCTCCATGTGATGGACTGGCAGCCTGTCCAGGGTGTTCCCTTCTGTCCAATGAGCATGGCGATAAGCTCCAGCACCCCCAGAAGATTAAGCAGCTTAGACCAGTGTTTCTCATGCCTGGCCCTCCAGACACCTTGGCCTGGACAGTTTAGTGAATTCCCCGCCTAAACACGCCCCCTGCAGGAGCAGGGAGAGCTCCAAAATGTGCAGGACCAGCGTTGTGGAATATAGGCTGGGAAGATAATGGGTGTTGGACATGTACAGTATTGTGTAGGCAAGGAATGCAAGTCTTAACGGTCAGAATTGATTGGTATCAGTGATGTGTAGGGAAACAGTGATGCTGTAAAATGATGCCAGAGGTATCGTTTTAGATCATGTGCTGTCATGTCAGTTGACCTGAAAGGATGAGGCAGAAATACAAGGCTGAGAATCAACTCTTTATTGTTGATTTCCATGATGGTCAATATACAGTAGTCATATAGTTTCTTTCCAAGTGTGTCAGAAATACTGTACAATATCAATGACACTGACATCAGAGTCCTCGGTACAGCTAAGAGTAAGAGAGTACGTTTGGCTAGTATATGAATGTGCTCGCACCCTTCCGAACAGGGTTGGGGTGTGGGGTCATATCAAGTTGAAAGGCCTAAAATACACTGCGCAATGGCAGTTTCCTATTTTGTGAGGAGAGCTACGCCACCAGTGCTGGTCCCAACAGGCTCGATGACTGTGATATCACCTCACACTTGATCTGTCCCGCATGTTCGTCTACCCACCTTTCAGCTGAAGTGCCTGCAGAAATATTGCTTCATTGCACCTACATCTAGTACCGCACAAACGTGGAGACTTTACATCGTTTTTTAAAGATAGAAGAGCATAAACATTTTATGAAAAGGCATGGCTGTGTTTCACATTAAACGAGTTCAAAATAACATGTACAGCACTTTAAGGGGATCCAAACGCATTTACTTTCACGATAAACATTCCTAAACGATAAAAACCGCACTGCCAGAGTGCATCGCTGTGTCATTTCTGATTCTTATCCTTTGTTGTTAGAATTCTAGACATAAGGAAAGGGTTTGCTCTAGCTGAAGGTGTTCGAGGAAGCTTCAGCTGTAACACACTGAACTAAAAAGTGCATGGGTTTTTGACATTTTCACAAAATCTGACAGCAGCAAAAACTAATATAGCAGAAGAACCACACTGAGTACAGTACAGGAGGTCTAGACGGAGTCAGATGATATGTTGACAGCTACACTGACTATTAAATCAACCTTTACAACAAAAACGCTAATCATCTGGAGGTGAAGAGGTCCAGTGGACAGACAGTAGCACAGACAGTTCATGGTCCTGAGGCCCTTAAACTGGGAGAAACAATCAAACTACAGGTCCTACAACATCAAACTTAAAAAAACTAAAACAAAACCACCCTGCATTTTTCAACACGCACGTTTTTTTTGACACATCAGACACAAAGCGTCATATACGACACATACACCGGTACGGAGACATGTACAAAATAGATATTCTAAGGTTATAATGTACATCATACATACATACTTAAGGATACAAGAATACATCCGTTTGTATACTCTTCACAGTAAATTAACAAAATTTACACCAATATTTACAGTTATTATACTCAGAATCACAATTTACATACATGTACAGTATAATCATCTGCTCACAAATACCATGCCCCCTCCCCAGCACCACTTCAAAATACGCCCGCTAGAATAGTGTTGTCTGTTCTACGTGTGAGACTGAATGGAAACGGCCAGAGGCCCCAGAGTTGCAATTGCCTTAATAGTTTTCGACAAATTCAATTGTGCCTGGTTAAGTCAATTTACCTACACCACCTAGTGCTCATAGTGTGCTGCTGTGATTTGCTTGCAGTAAAGCTCCTGGTTCGGAAAACAAACACAATATACAGGGGTTGGACAATGAAACTGAAACACCTGTCATTTTAGTGTGGGAGGTCTCATGGCTAAATTGGACCAGCCTGGTGGCCAATCTTCATTAACTGCACATTGCACCAGTAAGAGCAGAGTGTGAAGGTTCAGTTAGCAGGTAAGAGCACAGTTCTGCTCAAAATACTGCAATGCACACAGCATTATGGGTGACATACCAGAGTTCAAAAGAGGACAGATTGTTGGTGCACGTCTTGCTGGCGCATCTGTGACCAAGACAGCAAGTCTTTGTGATGTATCAAGAGCCACGGTATCCAGGGTAATGTCAGCATACCACCAAGAAGGGCGAATCTCCACCAGCATCACGTAGTGACCTGGCCACTATCCTGCAAGAAGAATGGCTTAAACTCCCTCTGACCACTGTGCAGGACGCAGTATATGTCATTCCCAAGACCAACTGACGCTGTATTGGCCGCAAAAGGAGGCCCTACACCATACTAATAAATGATTGTGGTCTAAAACCAGGTGTTTCAGTTTCATTGTCCAACCCCTGTATATATGTATATTATATATATATATATATATATATATATATATATATATATATATATATATATATATATGGAATCAGCCTAAACCAGAATTTTGCTCAAGACATATAAACTTTATTATTCTGATCCAATTCTGTGACGTAGATAAGACAGGGCACTGTTTTTGAATGCTGTAGATGCACCTACACAAATATGTCATGGCATAATTATGGATGACTCCGTGTGCTAAGTAGCTGGTTGCCTCTGACACAATCAGTGTTGCACTGTATTTGACAGCATGCTATTTAAATAGGCTACAAATTTGTTGTTTCATTTAAAACGCCTGTAAATTGCCTCATTTACGTTGTGAGGTTAATTGAAAGTGCTAGAAATGTGCTAGTTTGTTTCGTGTGCTCAGTAAACCTACAGTGTGAGTTTCAGGTATTAAAAAAATACAACTAATTAAAAAAAGGTTCAGTTTGGCCATAAAGATTCATAATCAGGGCGTGTCCCTAATATATGTGGTGAATTTTAGATTGTCTTAATGACTCATAACCACAGAAGAAGAAGCTATTCTGTTGTTACTTTAGACCACAAGTAAATAATAATAAGCTGAAAAAAATCTATTTAAAACTGCAAAGTTAATATTCTGGTCTTCTTTCCATATGGGAGAAAAACCGGCATATATTGTGTACATATATCTGCTGAAATCAAAAATATATGACCAGTATATGTACAATGTGTGTGATATGTTAAAAGCTCCAGGAAACAGAGATTCATTTGTCTGAACGTTTCATCAAACAAAAGCAAAAGCATAGCTTGAATGAAAAATGTAAATATGATAAAACATGACTTGGAAAAGCGCTGATCAGACCTATCTCAGAACTGTGTGGGCGTGGCTAATGAGCAGCTTGATTGACAGCTCTTATTGTCTGGCAAACCGCATGATAAACGTCATAGACAAACAGATGGAGGAATAGATATACAAATGGATGGACAAAGCGACACATGAAGGAAAGGAGAGATGAACGAACAATGTTTATGGATAAACTAATGAGTGGGCTACAGGCAGTTACGGACAGGTGGTCTAGTTTGGTGGTTGCTAAGTTTCTCTGACTATAACTGTTGTATGTGGGCGGAGCAAGAGATGTTGGTCTTGTGATTGGCTAGGACATGCTTACAGGAGCGTTACCCAAGATTAAGATCCAGTTTATATTTAGAGGAGAGAAATACGGGGTAATTTAGGACCACTGGGGCTTTAACTGTGCCACTTTTGAACATGCCAATCACAAGACATGCACATATCGGCACTGTCCAAAGAAAAACAAGCATCTCCAGAATGGAAACTACAGGATTCAAGTGTAAGTCAATGGAACCAGACTTGTTTCCAAGCCATTCTGGGTGATTTCTGTTCGTCCATTCTCGATATAATTTGTGTTCAAATGATGCATAACAGTAAAAATGGGCAAAAATGAAGATACATATTAATTTGAACAGCAAAGATATACTGGCATGCCATTATATGGAGATTTATGCACAAATGTAGATAATAAAATAAATGTACATCTTTTAATAGATATTTATGTCAAACATACATGGAATATTACACAACTCACAAAAAAAAAAAAAAAAAAAAAAAAAAAAATATATATATATATATATATATATATATATATTTTTTTTTTTTTTTTTTTTTTTTTTTACACACACACACACAAACACACACACACACACACACACAAATAACTATCTGTCAGTTGTGTAATATGTTTTCATGTATATTTGACAAATATCTACTAAAAGATGTACATTTATTTAATTTAATATAATATTATTTCTTTAATATAAAAAAAAATATATATAAAATTAAAAATGGGTTATTCAATGCTTTTCCCAGAACTCCTTGTCATCAAAGCTAAGCATCTGTGTGCATCCTATCACTTTGTGCATTGTTTACACTTCACTTTGGGCTAATTTGGACAGCACAGTTTACTGTGCAGACTTTTATTCAGAACTGAATTCTTTTTTCTAAGCCAAACAAGTCAGTGTAGTATATAACTAGAACTCTACGTGTTGAATTTATTTTAAACATATAAAATATCAAAATCAATTCCATAACTCCATAACCTTACAAAACGTGTTTTATTGTTCTCCTACTGTGGATTGTGCAAAGTGGGTTGCAGTAAGTAGGTGTAATGGTGTCGTATGTAAGGCGTCAGTAAGCAGGCCTACAATATGCTTTCAGCATAAGAGGATGTACTACTGGCTCATTAATAAACCATGACCTCTTTATAGTCATAGATTATTCGACTAATTTCACTCGATCAAGCTGATCAACAGGATGCATTATGAAGTCCTACCTTTTGGTGAGCTATAGCACTACATAGCAACCAAGTGCAGGTGAACTTAATATGGAAACACTCACACGTATATCTGGAGTCAACAACGAGAGCTGCAGAACACTCCCCAGTTTTAAAAGAATAGCATCCTGTGTTCCCAATGAAGACATCGCACTTCCAACACTCAGTAACAGCAAACCGGGGGTGTAGCCCGGAGAAGAATGTGCTGCAATCATTTGTGCTTAGAATGATGTGCATGTATGTGATAATGTAGCTCATTAAAACCGTCCTTTCCTGCTCTGCCCTGTGTGTGCGTGTGCTTTCGACTCTCGCTAGCAGTGCAGAGGGTGGTCATTGTTCTCCGTGTTTGCGTAGCGCTCATTTGTCATAGTCCTGCAAACATTTCTGATGTTTGTACTGATGGTGCGGTAGTGGAGAAGAGCCCACGATGGAAATTTGAGCAGAGGGCCTTTACCTCTCTCCCCCTCACTCTGTCTGTCCAGCCTTGTTCATCAGACCTCCAATTGGGCACTACTGAAACCATCCTTTTGTTGGATTGTGCTTTGCGAGGTGCAAGTGTGGGGCCTCGAATATGGCGAGTGGAATAAGGCTGGCTGAAAAGCTTTGTTCATACAGGAAGGCAAACTGGGATCTGTTTGCACTTTCTGGAGCCCGTTTAACATTGATGGTGTGCAGGATCTGGATAAACTTTTAAAATGATTGACTTTTACAAGTGTTTACTTTAACGTGTCCCCGGTTGGGCACAAGAGCCGATCCTACTAAAAAGCACATGCACCTTTTCTGTAATGTGTTTTTATTTCTCACTCTAAAAGAAGCTTGGCTTGGATGTCAATCAGCCCAGCGTGCAACCTCTGTGGAAAACTCCAGTCTTATGGATCCTCCATCTTTTGCTTCATCCTCCAACCTGCACATTGCACTTTCTACATTTTCCTATTTTCTCTCACATGATCATATACAGGTAGCAATAAACCTCTATTCATACCAGCAGGTGGCAGAGCAACAAGCAACCAGTCGTTTCCTATGGGAGACCAAGATTTGTAGCCGTGATATAGCGGCAGAGCGGCAAGCGAACCAATCGAGTTGAGAGTTTCTCAACTTTAAGCAAACGAGTTATGACTCTTTGGACCAATCACTGACAAGTTCCCACTCCTGCTCTCTGACCTTTTTGTTCTTATCAGTGATTCTACTATCCTACTATCACCAGTGTGGTGGTAAACATAGAGGAGAAGCTCATACCCGCTGTTTCTTCCTTTCCCAGTTTATATGATCCATCTTTGTACGTGTACATTTAAAGAAAAGTGAAACATGGAAGAAAGTCATGAACATTGTTTGTGTATCTGGGGAGTTAAGTCACAACAGCTAGCTTGGCTAGCCAGCATGCTAATAATAATAATGATAATAATAACAATAATAAGTGTTTTTAAAAACTAGCTGGCTGTCCTGGACCCTGTACATGCCCACCTGCCGAGTGGCCACAAACACACCCACAAGAGACAAACTTGGGGAGACTTGTCACCTGCTAGTGTGAATGTAAGGTAGCGCCTCCCATTTACACGTGCTATATGTGGTCCGTCTCTGACCACCGAATGCAGCTTGTGTGAACCCAGCACATCCTGGGGGCGTTTATCTCTGGCTTTTCATATATTCAGGTGAAATCTGGAAGTGAGCCGATCCTCAGACATACATATTAGTGTTAAGGCTCTTAGGCTCTTGAATTTGACTTGACCACATAACAGGCTAGGTGGAAACAGCCACAGGCACACTCAATCCACTTTCAGCGATCAGACCTCATTTACCACATTCAGGTTCAAACGGAAAGTGATTTTGCTACCTGTATATGATTACGCTGTGAGCAGGGGATCGAGGTAGGTTGTAAGGGCCGAGTGGTAGGGCAGGGGTCAAAACTAGGGAAACACAGCTTAGCATGCAGGTTAGAAACACAGAGACTTTGCAAACAGGCAGCGCAAACAGAACGGTATATATGGGAGTCCTAATGGGTCCTAGATCAGCGGCAGGTGTGTGCGAGAGGAGGAGATTGGATGGAGCCACGGTGGAACCAAAAAAGAAGCCAGGTGCAGAACCGGCCAGGTCCAAGAGGGGGCGGTGTGTGACATATGTGAGCATAAAAGTGTCTACAGAGGGCTAACTAGCAGATACAAGTATTTAGAGGTGGTCGGAGATGGAGCACACTTAACACAGGTGTAAAAGGAATCTTCATTATCCGTATATAGAGTTATTAAGTGAGTGGAAACATGCCTCTTGAAAGACGACTAGCAGATAAGAGGATTAACAATGAAATAAAAGATGGAGGATACATAAGTTTACAGACAGGAGTTTCTCAAACCAAGGGCACTACTTACTCTGCTGGAGTCCAAACTTCCTGGCCGCTAGAGAAGCACAATCAAATCTCATTTGGTCACACTGGAGACAAACTACAGTGTAAATGAAAACTGGCCAAACTTGACTGATTTGGACACAGAACACTTAATGCAGGGTGTTAACAGGCTCCTAGTGTCTACACTGAGGGTTATGAGCAACCAGTTTGATTTGAATGACCTGGTCTGTATCTGTATGTAGTCAAATTTGCTTGTATATTATATAAAAGTGTAACCTATTATTATTATTATTATTAGTTGTCTCAGTGTTGATGATTTAGTATCATTTAAATGCTTTGATATGAATACAAATAACTTGATTTCCATTTCTGGAACTGATTTTTTTTTTACAGTCCAGGCAAACTATTCACACATTCAACATTAAGTCCTGTGCACTAACTGATAGGGAACCTGAGCGACCTGAGTGGCCACATATTCTAAAAGCTGTTTTAAAACACATTTGGAGCTACATAAAAATGTCTTGAATTGGAAAACGTGGAATATCATGTATCCTTTTAGTCTTGGAAAGGGAGCAGAAAACACACTGGATCTAAGCTGCCTGAATAAAGCCTAAGAAAATAATTTCTGAAAACAGCATGAAAACAAGCGCACATACAGACTAGACATCTGGACAGTGTTCTAGAAATCACTAATAGGCACTGTCTTGCAGCTGTGCTTAGCTGGGCCAGGGGAAAAGAGAGTAGGTGGGGGAGGAGGGGGCCAGTCTACTGACATTTTGGAGATGCCGTGAAGGAGAAAAAGGAGGCCCGGAGACACATTTTCAAGCTGTCTGTCACAGGTAGACGACGACACACAGTGGCTACAATACAGCATTACAGACAAAACGTCAACAACTGTCTGCTAGGCCTGACTCGAGGGCGTGAAGATCTGGAGGGCTTTTTAGCCCAGCACAGTTTGGCGATTTCCCTGCTCTAACATGCCCAGTTGGACTCCTTATAGTTAATCAATTGGTTTAACCTCCTGAGACCTGGACGTGCTTGGTGTGCAATTTTAATTTCTCCTAGCTAATTATGATTAGTAGGACCTACAATTATAAAAACTAAACGTCGTCTTTGTGCCGGAAGCTGTTTTGGCAAAAACCAACATCCTCATATGAGGCCAAAGGGTCAACGTTTTAAAAAGTATCATGGTGCAGAGAAACAGAATTGTAATGTCCTCGTATGAGGACGCTGGGGTCTCAGGAGGTTAACAGGCAGTCTCATTGCTTCCTCCTTCGGGTAAGTCTTATACTATCCAAGGAAATGTGAAGATTTTCGAAGGAGTACTCCAGAATCTGAAGTTGCTATTCCCTGCACTCTTTATCCACTTATTACAGAAGTCAATGAGCAGCTGCTTCAGCAACTAATGTCTGTCATATGTAATGTAGCTTCCACCATGTAGCATAAAATAGGCTCTAAGTATTAGATTTGATTATAAGACTTATTATATTCATAACTACATATTCAAATGCAGAAATCATCCAGAAATGATCTGGCACATTTATTAGTGGCAAAAATAAGGTGCACTCACAATGAACAGAGGTGATCTACTGAAAGCACTTCAAATGTTTATTTTATGTCCACATAAATACACTACATCACCTCAAATAATTAAAAAATAATGGCTTTCTGTTATTTACTTTGGGTAATAACTGGGCTGATTGATATATTTAGCTTTATTTTATTTATATATAAAGATTTTAATCCCTTGTTGATCCCACAGTGGGAAAATTTAGTCTTCGCATTTAACCCATCCGTGAAGTGAAACACCCACAAAATGATCACAAGGAACGGTAAGGAAAAATCCCACACAAGGGGGATCTAGTGAATGACCTGCACTAGTGAACACACACACTAGGGGGCAGTGAGCACACTTACCCAGGGCGGTGGGCAGCCCTATCCACAGCGCCCAGGGAGCAGTTGAGGGTTAGGTGCCTTGCTCAAGGGCACCTCAGTCGTTACTGTCAGTTCAGGGAACCGAACAGGCGACCCTCCGGTCACAAGGCTGGTTCCCTAATCTCCAGCCCATGACTGCCGGATAAACACAGAACTGTGCACATGTGAGCCCATTAGAGCCAGACCACTTTACCCTCTAAGGAAGTTGATGAGGAATCAGTTATAAGATTATGACAAATCAGTCTTATTGTGACAAAGAGGTCACATGGCGTCCTCTGTAACTATTTTAAGGTCAAAATATCGACAGCAGATGTCTCAACCGCCATTTCGTAACTTGGGATGGGTTCAGTGTAATGGAGAACCTGTTATCTAAGCATTAGAACTGTTAAGTGAACTTATAACAGACCTTTTGGATACAAAACACAAACTTTTAAAATGCGCTGGTTTGATCTCTTGCACCAACCAAGCCCATCACCATTTAGTAAATGAGGTCACATGTTCACAAATTCACAAACTGTCTTGTAACTGGATCCAGGATGTCAAGTACAGGTCCCTTAAGCACTCTGTAAATTGAAGGGAGGGATACAGCTGGACTTTTTAAGGGCAAGGACATACGTCCCATGGGCTCTAATGGGTTAACACAACATCAGATCTGAACTAACATCACACTGAATCCAAAGCATCACATTCAGTGTGGAATCCCTTTGGTTGTGTCCAGTGGTTACCAGGAGCTCCACAAAGCTCTTGTAGAAACAGCATGACCAAACTGAGAACCTGCACCTCCCTCCCCTCGCCTCTCCCGATGAGAATTCGTTAGCATGCGGCCGTGCTGCGTGTGACACGGGCTCCCCTGGGGACCGGCTGCTGCGCACCGCGCCGCACCGCTCGCCTCTATTTTTACACTCGCCGTGGCGGCCGCCGGAGAACACACAGGGATGGTACGAGCTGCCGAGAGATCAAAAGCTCTGCTGCCTCATTTGCCAAGGAGCAGAACCGGAGGAAAGCTTGAGGTGTGCCTGCTTTTAGGGGAGGATGCAGCGTCTGCTTTGTTTTCCATACACCTTGTGCACAAGAATGATACAAAATCTGGCTTGTGTGAAGCAAATCAACGTCATGAACGTCTACTAATAGTGGTGCGCTTAGGCCTTCAGTGGACAGTGACCACTCAAGTGCATTGCAAGTGATGTAAAAGTGAAATGATTGTTATGCACAGTATAATATGGCATATAATCTTGGCATACATAAATAACATGTATAAACAGAATAATAACAACCGGTAGGTCAGCATTCTTGCAGTACCCTTTGTATCATTACATCCATTCCTGTCAAAAAGGGCAGTCCCCACTAAGCACAAAAACAATGTTAGGTTCATTGTGTCCTATAGAAAGGCTTGTGTGTGTGTTCTCTTCCAAATCAGAATACATTAGTAGTTTCTTACTGACCGATAAAGTCAAATATTCACAGAAGAGGTGTGCAGTCCTAACATTACTGAAGATCCTAATGCTAACATGGGCCAACTCATTCTGGCATAAGCTGTAGTCATACTCATAGCTATATAATAGTTCTTGTGCTGGGTAAAGACTGCCTGAAAAATGTCCTTTACTGTTATTGCATCTCAAAAAAAAATTAAATAAATAAAAAAATAATTTAAAAAAAGGAAAAAAAAAAAAAAAAAAAAAATATATATATATATATATATATATATATATATATATATATATATATATATATATATATATATATAAAGCCAGGAAAAAAAATCAGAAATGTGCTTCTTTTTTGTGCATTGTCTACTTTGTGCATTGTATATTCTGTGCATTGTCTATTGGTCTATTTCTTATATGGCAGTCATTTCACTACTAAAATTCTACGCGTTAATATCTAACCAAGGTTTCCCAAAACGAAACCCTAGGGGCAAAAATTCCTATAACCACAAAAGCGAGCTGTCATTGATACTGTGTGTGTATGTGATTGATACTGCATTGAGACTATGTGCATTGTGTTCTGTTATATTTTCTTTTTTGGTACACATACTGCCCCCTAATGGAGACATTTGGTCAGTACTAGGTGAGATCATGGTAGACTGTGCTTGGCCTATCTATCTATAAGCATGAACACTTACAAAGAACAAGAGTTAGAGTAAATACTATAGATTACATTAGCATCACCTGTACAGTATCTCTCTCAATGTTGCGCTACCTTCGCATCTTTGCGCATGCTCGGCCACATCACTCGCAATGGCGGGCTCAGCTCTTTCATTCTCGCTCTGGTAATGCGTTTACGGAGACATGGCTCTAAGAGGTTCCAGTAGCTTAGGCAGTGCTCATTAATCACCGCATCATCTTGGTCTACTGCGCGAGCTAAGGTTACAACAGTGAGAAACATACTGTAAAGCCTTACGGGTATGTGCTTTATCCCTCCTGCATCCACTGCTGCACCCAGAGCCTGCCCGTACTGGGCTTAGTCAGTGGTTTCAGCTTGTTTTTAACTAAGCATCTACATTATTTTCATCTATAGGCAAATCTATATGCAGGGGCAGTCATAGTAAGCCACTCACCAGAAGGTTATGTGGACCTCTCAGTATTGTGAGGATGATTCAGTGCCATCTCTGTCCACCCCCTCATTTGTGGAAATGCTTAGCAGCTTTGGTCCAGATGGGCGAGTAGGAGAGAGACAAGGTGTTACTTCTGGGCTAGTTCTAGTGACTTGGTGAATGCAGGCGACTGAATTCTATTCTTCCTCTTGTCCTTTTCTTATCTCTCCCTTCCCTTCCTCTGTATGGCTTGGATTAAAGTGTGACGTATGCTGTGACTTCACTCCATCTCCCTTTCCTCCTCTTTCTCTCCCTCCCTGCATCCAGCTCGGCCTCAGTCCTATTGGGGTGCGCTGGCGGGGGAGGGTTCATGACTCAGATTTGGGCGGGACGGGGTTGGTTTGGTAGCTGCTGCCGTAGCCGCTGATGGAGGTGGAGTTGGTGATGAGCTCCACGGGCGACGTGCTGCCGGGCCCCAGGTACGCCCGGTGGCTGGGCATGGGGGAGGGTGCCTCGCTGGGGTTCTTGCCTAGGATGAAGCGCGTCTCGTCCTCCAGGTTGGACGTGTCCTTGGTCAGGCTCTTGCGGTAGGACACAGACAGCTTGTTGGAGCCATCTGGCAGCCAGTTGAAGTGGCGAGCGATGAAGACCAGAGGCAGGGGAAGCATGGCCACAATGATTAGGGCGAAACACATGGCCAGCGCCCATGGAGGATAGCTCTGGAACCTCTCTACAGCCTAGGAGTAGAGGATGCAGAAGCATGAAGACCAGAAGCAAGCAATGTAATAGGATGAGTCAGATGTACTGATGGAATAATGGAGAAAGAGAGAGGGACTGTTTGCTGTTGGACAAACTGGTGTGAAGATGGTGGGGCATTCAGAGATGATAGGCCAGTAAACCCTAACACTCCTTTAGGACAGGGGTCTTCAATAATGAACTTTAAATGCCGGGCCAGTCCTAATCACTCCTAGTCATTTCCAGGTGGTTTTCATGTTGGAAAATAGCCCAAGGATTTTATGAGAAGACACTTTCCTGAATATGTATTCTTTACTCCAAAAGGTCACTGCAGATAAAGGCTCTTACATAAGCTCACCGGACAAAAAATTAATTCCCTGTGCTGAAAAGTACCGTATATATAATACCTCCCCAAGCACGAAGAACAGCTGTGATTGGATTTGGCATGGCCTGCACAAGTATCTGGATGTAGACCACATCAGTGTTCACCCACTCTTGCATCAAAGAACTGCAGTTGGGCCAGATTTGGTGAATCAATCAATCGATCAATCAATATCTGTTTGTAAAGGGCTTTTTATAACTGATGTTTCTCAAAGCAGCTTTACCTGAAAGCAGATCATATAACAGAAGGGAAAAAATTGCATGTATAGATATAGAGAAGGGAAATCCGGGTCCAAGCCCCCCACGAGCAAGCCAGAGTCAACAGTGGCAAGGGAAAACTCTTAGAGTAAGTAAGAACCTTAGAGTAGGGAAGAAACCTCGGGAGGAACCCGGGCTCAGAGGAGAAACCCAGCCTTCTCAGGTTGATCCCGGGTGAAGTAACTGCAAGAGCTGAGCAGTAAATGTCTTCTCTGCCACAATCCAGAGAATCTCCTGTAGACTGGGATTTGAGCCACTGCTGGTAGACCCGTATGAGCGTACGCTTCCATACACCTGCAGATTCAGCTACTTCCTTCACACTACAGTCTTTTAGCCACGCCCACATGCAGCCACTCCTTTTATCCAATCATTAACATCTGCTCTGGAGCAATCTGGAACGAGACATTCACTGCACTGTACCACCTCTTCTCAATCTATGGATCCCGTCACTCACACCCTGCAGGTACTTATAGCCCCATCATCCTCGTGCAGTGCCACCTGCAGGAGCCTGAAGTTACTACAACCATAAACACTCAAGGTGACTTAGTGTTTGTCCAGTGAGCTTATAAATACAAAAGATACAGTGTTTATACCGGGTTACCCTGAGTAATATAAACCCTGTATACGAGGCTTGTATTAGATTACATCTGATTATAAAACTTAATAAACATGATCAGTTCCGACATTCCAAACGTGACCCAACTGAATTGCTACCTTCAGGCTGATTCATCACAGAGCACTGATGCTTTATTCACAGAAATTGTATTGTTGTAATAATAATAATAATAATAATAATTTTTATAATAATACCAACAACAATAATAATAATAATACCAACAACAACAATAATAATAGTAATAATAATAATAATAATAATAATAATAATAATAATAATAATAATAATAATGCTTTTATTTAACATTTTCCAAACCTCTCCCTAAGGAAGTACCATGCTATCAGTCTAATCTTAGTTTCGGTAACTGATGCTTCAGTTGATAGTTCGGACCATGCTTTCAACATTTGGTGACTCTAGGAGAGAGACTGACTGAGAGAGAGAGAGATGAGCACTCTGAGAACTTGGACTGGAGTTTAGGGCAGCTTGGAGCTAGAAGGCCAAATTGTGGTAGGACTGATAGGCCTGAGGAACAGAAGGGATGGTGGTGGGGACTGTGCAAACAATGGGAAGGGATCTGGCTTCAGGCTTGATCCTCCTTGTGTTCCACCACTGCTGGTGATGGAATTTAACACATCAATGCAATGGCTGGACTGCAATGAAGAGACATCTAGAACCAGATCAGACCAGACCAGACCACACCAGTGTCCTTAGTTTTCATGATCATAGCCCAGTTGAATAACCAATTTCCAGTCTAGTTTTAACTATTTGCTTTTAGATGCCTAGAACCTCTGCACAGCACATGACAAGACACACTTAGTTCCACTCACCAGGTCTTGAACCCAAGCATTGTATCCAGGTGGACTTATGGCCATCTCCACGACGGTGGCAGTAATAAGCACGATAAGACAGACTGGAGACACATACTTCCAGAGGTAGAAATAGATCCTGTACGGTTTGAACCCCAGCATATCCTCTAGATCCTGCACGAATCTGATAAACGGCACACAAACACCTCAAATTATAAACATGCATCATTTTCCACATATTACACCACACCAGAATGTAGGCTCTGTTTTGAGCCCCCATTCATGCACACAGAAGTGAAGTGTCTTCGGCAGACGAGTGGGTCAGCTATTCTATTCTGGGACACTTGTGTACAAGCTCCTCAAACTGAACGCTGTGCCAAAAATACACTGCTTACCTCTTGGTGCCATATATCCAGGCCACAGACACATTTTCCAAGATGACTACGATAGTAAGAGGCAGCCCAGCAGAGTAGTCATCAAACATAGTTACGAAGTAGTTTCCTGAGCGCTGGACGAACAACAGGCCGCAGAAAAAAGCCACGATACAGCAACCCACTGAGGACACACAAGGGTCAAAGTTAGCGTAGGGTCTCCTGAAGATGTCTCACCGTCCGTTATCAGCCGAGATCGACAAATCTGCTGTAGATAGCCTACACACATCCTACAGCAGTCCCCGGAGCGACAACCTCTGTCTCATCATTCATCTTAAGCTGGAAGAGCTTTGGAATTGGGGGATTTTTGTTACTGTACACCAACACACTACTTACAGCACACTAACACATTACACTTACTGAGTTACTGTACACCAACACACTACTTACAGCACACTAACGCATCACACTTACTGAGTTACTGTACACCAACACACTACTTACAGTACACTAACACATCACACTTACTGAGTTACTGTACACCAACACACTACTTACAGCACACTAACGCATCACACTTACTGAGTTACTGTACACCAACACACTACTTACAGCACACTAACGCATCACACTTACTGAGTTACTGTACACCAACACACTACTTACAGCACACCAACTAACGCATCACACACTTACTGAGTTACTGTACACCAACACACTACTTACAGTACACTACACTTACAGTTACTGTACACCAACGCACTACTTACACTTACTGAGTTACTGTACACCAACACACTACTTAGAGTTCACTAACACATTACACTTACTGAGTTACTGTACACCAACACGCTACTTACAGCACACTAACACATCACACTTACTGAGCTACTGTACACCAACACGCTACTTACAGCACACTAACACATCACACTTACTGAGCTACTGTACACCAACACGCTACCTACAGTACACTAACACATCACACTTACTGAGCTACTGTACACCAACACGCTACCTACAGTACACTAACACATCACACTTACTGAGCTACTGTACACCAACACGCTACTTACAGCACACTAACACACACAGTACACACTTACTGAGCCAACACACTACTGTACACACCAACACTTACTACTTACACCAAGCACACTAACACATCACACTTACTGAGCTACTGTACACCAAACACACTTACTGAGTTACTGTACACCGACACACTACAGTACACTAAGTTACTGTACACCGACACACACATCACAACACACTTACTGAGTTACTGTACACCAACACACTACTTACAGTACACTAACACATCACACTTACTGAGTTACTGTACACCAACACACTACTTACAGCACACTAACACATTACACTTACTGAGTTACTGTACACCAACACACTACTTACAGCACACTAACACATTACACAGCACAGTAATACAATAATACCCAGCAGCTAGTTTTTCCTATCTCTGTCTAAGTGATCATACAGCCACTGTGAAGTATGGAAGCTCTCACCGGTGAGGATCTCCTTGCGTATTTTGAAGGTGTCGAGGATGGGAGTGGTGATGCCAGTCATGGTGCCAATCATGCTGCCCAGGCCGAGGTTAATCAGCATGAAAAAGAACATGACTGACCAGAAGGGGGATGCTGGAAAATGTGTCATGGCCTCTGTGAAAGCGATGAAGGCCAGACCTGTGCCCTGAACAGCCTGCGAGAGAAATCAGAAGACAGATTACTGTCAGAAACGAAGGAGGTATTCATTCTACAGCATCTGAATGGAATTTCTCCCTAATCTGAACAAGTAAAGCAGGACCGGTGGTGTACAGTAGAGCTCAGCATGGCATTGCTGCAGTGGAGGCTTACTTTATTAAGCTCATCCTCCAGCAGACACTGCTCCAGGCCCAGCTGAGAGAAAGTGTCTTCTTTTACAATTTTAATCACTTCATACATCTCGGCATAGTCGGAGGAAGTCAGGTGGGAGAAGTTAACATGAGGAGGGATCAGATCATGACTCAGCACATTTGAGTTCAAAAGGCCCAGAATCTTCTCGGCGTTCCTAATAAGAGCAGAACACAGATATTACAATAGCATGGAATAAGATAATGTCAGTCAGCTGAAATGCATTAGAAACTTAGAAACTGGCTCGTTTATACTATATGTACAGTTGTATGTAATTATATTTTATATATACATCTACAGGGGTTGGACAATGAAACTGAAACACCTGGTTTTAGACCACAGTCATTTATTAGTATGGTGTAGGGCCTCCTTTTGCGGCCAATACAGCATCAGTTCATCTTGGGAATGACATATGCAAGTCCTGCACAGTGGTCAGAGGGATTTTAAGCCATTCTTCTTGCAGGATAGTGGCCAGGTCACTACGTGATGCTGGTGGAGGTTCGTCCTTCTTGGTGGTATGCTGACATTACCCTGGATACCGTGGCTCTTGATACATCACAAAGACTTGCTGTCTTGGTCACAGATGCGCCAGCAAGACGTGCACCAACAGTTTGTCCTCTTTTGAACTCTGGTATGTCCCATAATGCTGTGTGCATTGCAGTATTTTGAGCAGAACTGTGCTCTTACCTGCTAACTGAACCTTAACACTCTGCTCTTACTGGTGCAATGTGCAATTAATGAAGATTGGCCACCAGGCTGGTCCAATTTAGCCATGAGACCTCCCACACTAAAATGACAGGTGTTTCAGTTTCATTGTCCAACCCCTGTATATATATATATATATATATATATATATATTATACAAATATCTATCTATCTATCTATCTATCTATATATATATATATATATATATATATATATATATATATATATATATATATATATATAAATATGTATAGTCACATCCAACTAAATGAATGTTATATAAAGAACAATGTAAATAACAATATACAATAATAATGTAAATGGCAGCTGCTGTGGTCAAATGATGCACAAAAAATTCATATCATCAAAAATTAACATTCTTTGAACAGCGATATACATATATACACACTATACATTATTTGTACAGGGCACATTTTCTGCCGCCCCACCACCCCCACCCGCCCCATAAAACGTTGCTGTGCATTAAAGTGTGGAGAAGTATGTTCTCTGTATTTCAATGTTATTCGACCAGAAGCACCAAAACATCTACCTTGTTTCTCCAACAATTACGCTTTTACAGGAGAAGGAAATAACATTCTTACTATGGAAGTTCATTTCAGAACGTTTCTGTTTGTCAGCCTAAAGCAATGGGTGAACGAAAAATTTAATTATGTAAAAACATAAACACAGCACACTGTGATGACTATGATACTGTAATAGGTACTGTCATACAGGATTTCAAAACCTTTTGAGAAAGCCACTCACTCCACTATGCATTTCTCGTTCAAGATGTTGGCCTTAAATCCGAGCACAGCAAACACCACCAGCGTGGCTAAAATGGAGGTCAGGAAGTTGATGACGGAGACCAGCACTGCATCAAAATGGCAGTTATTGTCCCTCTTGTTGTAGCTGGAGAAGGCGATAACTCCGCCGAAACCCAGGCCCAAAGCGAAGAAAACCTGCGTAGCGGCCTCGCGCCACACCTGCGGCTCCAGCATGATCTCCAGCTGTGGGAAACGACATCAGAATGAAATTACATTTATCACTGGGCATAATTATTGGTCATGATACTTCAAGAAAGCCGTGTGACAATTTCCCACCCCTTAGTCAGTTTCCCCTGCCTGAGCTGTGCGGCAATAATTTATTACTTTAAAATTAGTTCCCAGTATCTACTTATAGTCGCCTACTTAATAGCTCATTTATCAGGCGTCCCTTAAGCCCCATGCCCCTTTCTGGACATGCATGAGTAATGGGTGATACATTTATCGCTGTATTAATTTGCATGTAGCTACACCGGGTCCACCACCAGGGGGAGACAGAGGGTAGAGTGGTGCACTGTGAGACAGCGATAAGGAGAGGAGTCCAAGCCCTTGAAATTAGCTTCTTTTCAGGAACGCTGACTCTTAAGCACACGTTGGAGCTTTACTTGCGTCCCCTTGGCTTTGGCTTAGAGATGTGTAAAAGTCCCCTGACTAGCCTCATGTGTGTATGTGTCTGTTTTAGCACATTTTCTGGACAAAATTGATAAAAAACAGACGAACACAGGAACAAATCACAATCCCAGGCCCGGCAAGAGGGGCCAACCTTGTAAAGCACTTTTTCACCAGAACCATGTTTCACTTTAAACTGCTAGCATAGGTAATCACTCATATTGTACATCAGTAGTTATGTATTAATGATACATATATGGGACCAATGTATGACCTCATATTCTGACATTATACAAAAATAAGCCTGTTTGCATGTAAATGAGGGTTCACTCTTCTTACCTTAGGGGTGAACATGTGAGCAATGCCGTCCACGGCACCTTTAAGGAACATTCCACGTACCAGGAAGCAGAAGAGCACCACGTATGGGAACAGGGAGCTGAAGTACATCACCTAAACAGAGAAGATACTCCCCAGTGAACACGAGTGACTGAAAGAGCCTTCTTACTGTGATCACTTCCATGTAGGAAAGCCAACAGCTTTGTCAGTAGTTTCTAATCCATACCTACGCTTCTTTGCGTGATAACACAGAAGAACATTTGGTTCCTCCAAAGAACCTTTCAATTAATGGCTCTCGTAGAAGACAAGTTCAAAGAACCTCTATATTATGCAAAGAGTCGGGAAGAACAATTAAACGGGTACTTTTAATTAAGCCTTGAAAAAGTTCTTCACAATCATAAACCCATTTGTGGCACCCATTGGTGAAGTATACTGTCACAAGGCCAGCCAATGACAGAGCGTTGGTTAATAATAATGTTTGAAGGTATCTATAATATTTAGTACACCTCACAAAGCAGCGGGATGCACGAATGGAACATGCCACATGGATCTTCTTTTGGTCAATTTGCTATTCCCAAAATATCATCCCTATGCATGCCCCATTTAACAACTGACCCAGGGTGCAAATATTGTTCATTTGATTGTATCTTTGGCTGAAAGCAGATTCAGGAAATGCACTAGTGTGTTTTATGGTTTTCACATAGACATCAGCCAATGTAACATTGGAGAAATCATAACTGAAATCAGCCTTTAAATGATTGTTACACAACTATACAATAAATAGCTCATATTCAGACCAATGTAAAGGGTGAGCAATATGGCAATATGTCATTAATGAGAGACTTAATGTTAATGTAATGCAATAAACTTTCTGGGCATATTTCAGTGCAGTTTATTAAACATTTAATACAATTAATCGTAATAGATGTAGATTTGGTTGGTGTGGCTTAGAGTATAACACCACTACCCACCAGGAAGTTACCACTCCATGTGGGAGATTGGGGGTTGATTCCCAGTCTTGGGTAACTGTGTGTAACACCAATAAGAGTCCTTGGGTGAGACTCCAAACACTACACTGGCCCACCTGTAATACCAATTACCTTGTAGGTCGCTCTGGATAAGCACGGCAGCTGAATGCTGTAATTTTATTAAATTTATTATTATAGTTTTTGTGGCACTACAGATTCCACAGATTTGACCTAATGATCATGGATATGATATCATGTATTGCGATATAATGTTTTTTCCATATCGCCCATCCCTAGACAAATCTGCTTTAATACATTCATCAGGAGGAAATGTATGTGCTACAATAGTATCAGAAACATTTTCCATTCAGGGCCACTTTGTAGGTTTAAAATTACTGTCTGTACCCCATCTTTTACCAGTGCTAGTGCTCAGCCCCCTGGGGCATCATAAGGACCACCACTGACCACATATTATTTGGGAGGTAACTAATCTTTCTTTTCACAACAGTAACACCAATATGGTGGTGTGTTTGATGCTGGAAGCAGTTTTTAACCAGCCTGCTGTCACCATTAGGTTAAGATTAGTCTGCCTACTTTATAATCTACACCCAGCAGTAGTCCTATGACAGAAACTGAGCACTAATGAAGGCCTACTGGGTGGCTATTATGTGTGGAAAGACATAGGCAGTCCCTAACTGCATACCTACAAGGTGTATCAGCGAGTATGTGTTTCTGGTGAGCATATATAAATAATTACACATAGTATGCAGATTTACATATATGAAATGATGAAAACACGCGTATAGATGAACAGAAGCAACTGCCTTTTTGTGGTATGTTTGCAATCAAAGACCAAAACAGGAAACCCAGAATGAATAATGAAAGAAATAGATATTTGACATTCTGTTTTCACTCCACTGTACTAGGGGTTGCTCTGACCTTGCCTGATGACTGGATGCCCTTGATGACCGCCAGACAGACGATGATCCAGGCGCCAAGTAGAGACAGAGTCATCCTCCAGTTCAGCCCTCCACTGTCAGCGATAGTGCTGGTTATGTTCAGTGTCTCTCGGTACCAGAAGTACGTAGTTGCGGAGCTCTTCTCACACTCGGGCTCCACAACTGCTCAGGTAGAAAAGACAGGACATCATCTGCTGTATCACTCACATCAGTCCAGCTCAGAGACAAGCAGTTCAATTTGTATCAAATGAACTATTTTGTTTTTTTATTTACTGGAGTATTAAAATATCGCTGCAGGATTTGTAGCCAGTTATAATCACTGTTAGGAATCACAGTAGTACTAAGAGCAGACTGTAATTCAATATGTGATATTGATATATTGATATATTTGTCACTTACAGAGCTTAGGGAATTGAAATTATTGAAAATGCAGATTGTAAACAATGTTCAGTCCATACATCTGTGGTTGCATATAGAAGAGGAGTTTTGTATGATTGGATTATTTTATTTATTTGTTTTTTGTTGCAGACTCAGACCAATGCATACACAACGTGAAATAAATCTAATTCATGGCGACACTCAATTAAATACCACATCATAAATTAAAATAAGGTGACCAGAAAAAGTCACGAGTCACCTTCTATGTTTAAGATGGTAGTTCGGGCTCCTGCAGATGGCGCTGCATGCAGATGATGGGGCTATAAATACCTGCGGGGTGTGAGTGATGGGATTCCTAGATTGGGAAGAGGTGCTACAGTGCAGTGAATGTCTACAGGTGAAATCTGCCATGTGTGGAAAATGGCTCCAGAGCAGATGTTAATGATTGGCTAAAAGGCTTGACTGCATTTGGGCGTGGCCAAAGACCATAGTGTGAAGGACGTAGCTGAATCTGCAGGTGTATGAAACTGTACGGTCATGCTGGTATACCAGCAGTGGCTAAAATCCCAGTCTACAGGAAACTCTACTGGGCTTCCACCAAATGTGGACCCACTGTGCAGCTCTTTGGTGCAAGAGTGTCTGAATGTCGATGTGGCCTACATCCAGAAGCCAGTCCAAGCCAAATCCATTTACAGCTTGTGGAGGTATTACACACTACTATTATGTATTTTGTTTGGTGAGCTTATATGTGTGAATGACATTCGACTTCAAAGGATTCATCATATTATACATTTTATAAATATTATAATATGATAAATGTGATTTTTGACACTATTTAAAAATACCATACCATATACCATATGACCAGCCAAACTGCAAACGTTTCAGTCTAATTTCCTACATTGCATTCTGATTTTCTCGGTCATGTCTGCAGGTTTCTCAGTGCTCTTTTAGACGAGTCTACTGCATTCCTTCAGCTGCCACATCTTCAGCTGGAGCGGCAGAGAGCAGATGTGACTGTAGGGCTTACGCTCTGTCTGCATGAGTGTGAACTCCAGTCAGTCACACTGTGGACACTGGCCACAGGGCATGCTGGGAACCCTCACATAAAAGACAGTCTCCTGATGACTACACCCACTAGCAAAGCCGCAGGTAGGAGTATAACAGGGCTCAGTCTAAACAAACAGCTTCAGCTGCACCAGATGGTTTCTGTGCGGTAATATGCAATAGCAGTGGATCACATAGTGATATAATCTGTCACATGCAAAAGCTTAAATAACCCTTAATCAAATGGCGTACATGCTTTGTTCATTTGCTAAGCAACAAAAGGATAATAACAATTAAATAGCACATGGTCTACATGAACTGTATGGCATCAACTGAACAAAATGTTAAATGTGCCAAAACTGGAATTTTCTTTTTTATTAGATATAGACAGTAATTGTGGAATTCTGCATTATCTATAGAGGATGTAACATATTTATCTAATAAAGTACACTAAAAAGTACAATAAACGCTTTATTTTAACTGAAATGTTATACTAATCAAATTATTTTTATTATTATTATCGCTAATAATTAAATAGATGTATACATTTTTATTTTCTAGTCGTAGTAATATCTCATCAAATGTCTACTGGCCATATATGCTGCTGCATGAAGAGCAGACAGTTACATAGCACATAATCCGAGGCACGTCAGCTTCTTCGGGCTGTCATGGAAAATCACGACAGTGCAAGCTGTAGTTTATTTAGCACACTACAGAAGCAAAATCGTCCGGGTCAGCTATTTATAAGCCGCTGAAGAGTTTCTCAGCTTTGGCTTTTTGCAGCGTACTCACTGGCTTGGCTTCCATTTCTCCTGATAGGGCATTCGCTCCAGGGCAGAGGATACTGGAATGACTGGAAGAAGTAGAAGATGCTCCAGCCTATGATCACGTTATAGTAGAGACCCACAAAGCCACACACCTTCGGCGAGAGAAAGAGGGAGAGAGAGAATGAAAAAGAGCTTAATGTAGAAAGATGAAGTTTCCTGGTTCAGATCTTACCTGAGTAAATGCTATCAGGTTGTGGTGTTCCACAGGGCTCAGTTTTAGGACCTTTTTTATTTGCCTTGTTTCTGATTGTTGCTCACATAATATATTCTATATTCAGTATTGCATGTAATTATGCTTGTCTTGTTATCCAGTGTGGAGGAGGATGGGTTCCCCTTTTGAGTCTTGGTTCCTCTTAAGGTTCTTCCCAACTGCTCTAAAAGGGTTTTTCCTTGCCACTGCTGCACCTACACTTACTGGGCTTGGACCCAGATTCCCTGTAAAGCTGCTATGTGACAGCGTCTGGTTTAACAGGCACTACATAAACAAGCCTCAACCTAACTTAAACAATTTTGATCCAAGATCCAAGCATATTCCATAACCCGCAACCATGTTACTAATAACCCCATTTAACATACTGCCTGTGATTCAATTCAAGACATCATCAAAGTTAGAATGTGATCATGTCCATGTTTTGCATAATAGAACTGCTAAAGGGTTATTACTGACAGGCTTCATTAACATACATAACAATATATAATAAAACAAAAGATATTTGAAGCATATTCTCACGCGTTTGCTCTCATGTTTAAAATGGTAGCTTGAAAAGCAAGCCAGACAAAAACCTACATCTATTTAAAATGTACATTTCAATATTTGGCATTCATTTCTCACTTTTAAACACTACATCCAACATACATTGTAAAATTAATCCTGAATTCCACATCTCTGTGCATAAACCTCCATGTCTCACTGGCAGTATCTCCAGCCCTAACGTGCAAATGGCTTCTGGCTACGTCACAGGTCCACAGTTAGAGGAGTTAATGAATTATTAAAGCACCTTCTCTCTCTGGCCTGGGCCGCTTTCTCTTTGTGGGTATTAATAGCAGCTCTCCTCACCGCAGACCCACTTCCAGCACTCCTACGCTTAAATACTGATGGGGCCCTCAAACAAGAGCCGTCCTTCACTCCTGTGTTAAATTAGGCTCTTTTTGGGTCAAGACAGCTGTGGTGGAAGATTAGTCGCTGCAGCTTAGACAATGGCAGCTTCCTTAGTTTCACCTAGAGCTGGATGGATGCTTTCACACACTGGACCAATCAAACTTTCACATCCTGGAACAATAAAACCTATTCACTCAGGTTCACACCAACAAGCTGCGATCCGGTAACAAAACTCATGCTACTCTGCTCCCCTTACTCTGTCTCATTTACATTTACATTTAAGCATCCCCCTGACTGCGACTTAGTGTTAGTGGGAACTTCCACATATTTTTAGATAAAACTGAGCTCAGACTCAAAGGGGGCCAGTGCAAGGGAATTGCAACACAATCCATTGAGCCTCCCTTTCTCTTTGTGTGCTATTTAGATGATGCTACCACTCAAAAACAAGCTACCTCCCTTTCTCCAGACTAACTACACCTGCCATCGTTTTTCAACACCAGCTGCTTGTTCTGTAGCTGCTGTTAAGTTAAGTTGTATATATGTGTTGTTTATGTGCTACTGTTTCTGGGTTTGGGTTCAGTTAGTAGGGTTGCGTGTCTACTGTAGAGGCCAAATGATGGCTAAATGATGCATTGTTATCTATGCGTTATGTAGTATATGCCTTTTTGCTAAGGTGTTTAATAAAGACCTTTTCTCATGGCAGAATTATGGGATCTCAAGGGATATCATAATACATGTTATTATATATAAGAGAAGGACAAATCTAGGTTTTATCCTACGACAGGACACTGAAAAATAGATCATTTAATGGAAGCAAACCTAGAGTACCAAATTCCTTATATAATATTTAATATCTAATTAATATCTATGTGTATAATTAATCCTCTTTTACACATTGTAGTGTGAAAACAATCAACTCAAAATAAAATAAAATAATATATAGCTTGCTTGCTTGCACCAGAGACTAAATTTTTTGAGACTAAATATATATATATATATATATATATATATATATATATATATATATATATATATATATATATATATATATATATATATATATATTTATATTTATCAGAATTTGTGTTTTTTTAGATTATTTATACACACACATATATATATATATGTGTGTGTGTGTGTGTGTGTGTATATATGTGTATATATATATATATATATAAAATCTAAAAAAAACACAAATTGTGGTGCCAGCAAGCTAGCGCTGGATACTGGCTAGGTTTTGGAGATCTTTGGGGATCTGCTGTGAGTATTGAGGTTAGGCTCCAGAATGACTCAGCACTATAATAGAGGAAGGATTCGCATTGTCAGGTCTGAGTGACTCATCAAAAATGTATGGTTCCTTCACATCATTCAGCTTGCCACGTCTATTTCTATTCTGAGTCCTTGAGACTACAATTAAGTAGAGATCAGTCACTGCTGGGTCACAACTGGCTGCCATTCAGTCGCACTAGACGAGCACGTCAAACAGATAAAGAGACAGGCTGAATGAAAGGATACGAATAGGTTGGGACAGTTTCTCCACACTGACCCCTTTTTAGTGACCAGACCAACATCTCCAACTACATCAGTCACTCACTCTGTTCTGACATCAGGCAGGCACTGATGGAACATGCAGTCTCTATGATAATGCGCTGAATAAATTAGCCTGGAAAGATTCAGTGTAGTTCCTGCAGCAGACGCTGCTCCGAGGCCTTGTCCCGCCTACACTTGTGCCCCTCAAATCCAGACACAATACAGACGCACTGAACTACTTTTAGACATATCCTATTGTTTTCATTCCACGTGTGTACTATTTTAGAAATGTGTGAGCGTACGAAATCCAAAAAGCTACTGAGCCATAAATTTATGTGGACGGCCGTCAGAGAAGAACACTGGACTACAACTTTTTTAATACATTCATTTTCAACTTTCATCCATTTATCCATTCACTCACTTACCATTAGGCTGGATACGCCGATGCCACCCAGTCGAGGATAAACGTAGTTCCAGACCCCGATGCTCCCTCTGCGGATCCTCTGACCCACGGCCAGCTCCAGGAAAAAGAGTGGGATGCCAATGAGGAGAAGCAGGATGAAGTATGGGACAAGATACGCACCTGAAGAAAAGATAACAGCATTTATAGACACATGGTAAGATAACCTTGGCGAGAGTTGCCTCAAATCAATAGGCTGAGATGCTGTCTCTTACATTAACACAGGCACTGTAGGTACTATGTATGTGTGTATCTACGTTATAGTCAACTGATGGTTGTCTTATCTTCCCAAGAGTAGCTGGGCTCATAAGGGGGGATTTCATTGATTCCAAGTGGTGGTGACAGGAATACTGGTACATCTCAGAAATTAAAAATCATGAAAAAGTTTAATGTATCATTTTTGTTTGTAAATTAATTTAAAAAAGGTGAACTGTTGTATATTTTATATCTATTACATGTACAGTGACATATTTCTAGCCTTTGTTGTTTTAATGTTGATCAGTATGGTTTATAGTTCATGAAAGCCAGAAATTCTTCATCTTAAATTATTAGAATATTGTATTGATCAAACAGAAAATCAATAACAATTTTTTTTCCCATGAATTAGTGCACAATTCACACCTGGACAGTTGGCTGGCCAATCAATCAAGCACAATAATATCATGGTCAGCAAATATGTGGTAGTAGTTTTAGCTCTGTGGGCAGGTGCTAAGTCGTGCTGGAAAAGGAAATCTACATCTCCATTAAATTGTCAGCAGATGAAGACGCTCTAAAACCTCCTGGTAGACAGCTGGGCTGACTTCGGACTTGATAAAACACAGTGGACCAACACCAGCAATTGACATGGTACCCCAAACCATCACAGACTGTGGGAACTTCACCCTGGACTTCAGACGACATCCTGGATTCTGGGCCTCTCCACTCCTGCTCCAGACACTGGAACCTTGATTTCCAAATGCTTGACTTTCATGTGAAAAGAGGACGTTTGGACCATTATTCCCTGAGTCCAGGTTAGACACCTCTGAAGCTGTCTCCGGTTCAGGAGTTGCTGGATATTAGGGATGCAGCAGTTGTGGCCCCTTGTCTGGAGACATCTATGCAAAGTGGCTTCAGTCCACTCCTTGTATAGCCCCTACCAAGTTTGTGAATTGCCTCGAAGGCCGCGGTGCCTCCTGTTGCTCCTGCACCTTTTCCAACCACAATTTCTCCTTCCATAATGTTGCTTTGACACAGCACTCTCATAACAGCCCACCATTTCAGCAACGAGCTTCTGTGGCTTACCCTCCGTGTGAGGTTTGCAATAATGGTCTTCTAGACAGCGGTTAAGTCAGCAGTCTTCCCCATGATTGTGGTTGTGTGTGCTGATCTACACCAAGAGACGCGAGGTATTAATACTGTTTAGATTGAGTTCTGAATTTAATTAGCTATAAGCCATACTGAAAAAACATAAAACAGGCTTCATAAATGTTACCTTACATTATATTAATGTGAATCACCAACTTTTTAACAATACTATTTTTAGATGATTTATTTTTTTTATATATAAAGTATAATACAGCTACAACCAGTGAAGCTAAGCTAAGATTTTTAGTCTGGGGAATATTTTGCATTGAAAAATAATAATTTAGGCCAAAATAGAAACAAAAACGTTTTAAAATTACTATTAAACAATATCTAGGACTTCAAGGAGCACATTGAGAATAATTTCTTGCTTCATGTTTTAAATTAAATTAAATCTGAGAATATTTATGACTAATTCTGTGAGATGTTCTGGACTCAATTTTTCACATCTTAAACATTTACTTATTTTTTAATTATTATTTATTTGTATTTACTTTTATTTTTTATTCATTTACTTATTTATTTTTAATTTTTTTATTTGTTTATTATTTCCTTTTTCTGTTTACTTATTATTCATGCAGAAATGTAAAACAATCCTGGGCTATCAACATGCTTAACTGTTTTGACTACTACTGAACACAGCACGTTTCAGAACTGGAAAAGGCCACTTCATCAAGTGGACCAATCACAACCAGGTAGGGGTCTCAGAGTGAACGAGGCAGTGTCACAGTTGAAACTCAAACTGATATGTCATTTTGGCCAGAAAGAAACTATTTTAAGTCAGATTTTATATAATTTCAAATAACTGAACTCTCAGTAATTCTATATGAAGTATAGTGCTGTCTTTCCCAATATCTCATAAAAGGACAATTAACTGGGACCTCCCATCACTATTCTCAAGCTAATGTGGCAGTGTGGCAAATTTACAGTTTCCCTGTCTTCTTAACCTACATATAGCTCACATAGACTCGTAATCTCATCCACTCTCATCTACTTTTTTGCCCCAAAATGACACATTTTTATTTAAAAAATGTACAAAAAATAAAACCCAGGATTTAATTACTGTCACACTTTGTGGTTATGTAACATATCCAAGGAAATATGCGGTCCATAGAAAACAAGCATCTCCAAAAAGGCAACTTTACAGAAGATGGGGAAAGCCTAATTAAATTCTAATGTAAGTCCATGGAGCCACACATTTTCCCCAAGCGATTTTGGGCCATTTCTGTTGATTACACTGATCACGAAACTGTCCCACAATGTAAACAGCAGCTGCTGTGTTTAAACGATGCATAAATGATAGATAACATTATTATTATCACTATTATTATTATCATCATTATTATTTTAGACTGCATCAATTTGACACGGTTTGAGAGAAGTAACTGAAGATTTAGAAATGCTGTTCGCTGAAGCTTCCAATACCCATGCGCTACAATAGCTTCGTAGCTCCTGTGCAAAATCAAAAGAAGCAAACTCTGGACTCCAAACATGTGATGGCTGATGGACTACATTTGGGGTAATGGTTCATTTTTCCAATGACCATCACTTTAACTTGCAACGTTCATCCCACCATCATTTAAACGAGGCACAAAGAGGCCTGTGCTGAGTGCACGCCTTTAGTAATTGTCCTGTATAGATTTTTCATTGAAGGTGTCGGGCTGAATCACCTAATGACAAGCCATGGCCCAGTAAGCACGAGTGAGCAGACGCAGCCTAACAAGACACAATGGAACGGCGAATCATGATGCGGAAGCTTGACGTCAAGCAGCTCCATGGTGACGGAGAATTCATCCTGAGATGACCGACTCCACCTTGATCCTCCTTTTCACGAGCCTCCGTTTGAAGTCAAAGAGCACTCTCGAAATAACAGCTCAGCGAAGCGGGGCTTATGTTACGCCAACCGCTATTCTGGTTTGCCATGAGCTTATGAATGTAATTAGAGCCGGAGCTGATCACAGTACTCTCCTCTTTGATGGGCTTTGATAAAACAGGCTTCTTGCTATCTGTTTGATTGGGACACTTTATTGCTGTTGGGTGACACACACCACTGCTCTGTTGGGGTCTTTTTGTCTGGGAGTTGTTTATGCTGGCCGGTAATGAAAGGAAAATTGCGGTTCTTAGAACAGAGGACACAGGAAGAGGAGACTAGGGAGCGATGGAGGGAGAAAGGGAGAGTGAGAGAGAGATAGTAGCGAGGGAGGGAGAGTAAAGGAAACAAGGCCCACTGGGATGACAAAGGGAAGCGAGAACTCCATGACTACCAGACAAGCTGAGGCTTGAGATAACAACCTGCGTAAGGTGCAATGTTGTACTCACAGGCACACCAGCACTCACACCTGAACATACACCTGGCTGCTAGTTTATTTCACAAACCGCGTAGTTTCTAAACCGTAGAACTTTTTCAATTATGTTCTGAAGTCCAGTAAACACATTTAACCCTATAGTGCATGGTGTTCCCACATGACCGTAAATACACTCATCTTTAAAAGAGTAGTTGGACCCCGAAAGAAGGAAGTGTGGGATGGTAATGCTAATGGGAAGGAAGATAAAGGTTACCAGGAACAATGAATGATGATAAACGTAGACTGATATGGGAAATATTTACTGAGCTACACATACAGAAGTCTGTCTCTCAGTATAGTATAGCAGCTGCAATGCTAGTTGACCTGCTGGTTGACGTGCTCGGCGAGGTGGGTGGCATGTGTGTGTTGGAGGTGGGGGGGATGGGCGTGCAGGCTCAGTAGGGCGCAGACTCAGCAAGAGTGTGCTAACGAGGGTTACAATAGCATTGGGCCACCATGTTTGCTAACCCAACATGCCAGATGTCTTGGCATGGAGTTGTAGAGGTTCCTAATGGTGCCCTGTGATAATCCAGCCCATGCATCTTAAATATTCTCATATAGTTCCTGCAGATGGTGCGGTAGGGGTGGAGGTGGAATGACACCAGGCCTTATGAATGTATGACGTGTGACAACAAACTGTTCATCTTGGCGGTGACCACGGTGCCTCCACACACAGATTAGTTGGCCTTCTCCTTCAAGACATAAGTGGGACTCGTCACTGAAGTCTGGCACGACACCACAGTGATGTAGTGTTAAGAGTTATCATCGTGGTGGTCTGCGTGCATGTGGTCCTGCGTTGTGCAGTCATCTGCCAATGGTGCTGGCACAAACAGGATGATTCATGGAGGGCATCATTGCTCGTTGAATAACTGCAGCCGTGGCTGTTGGGACAGTCAGGTACAGCGATAGGCCGCGTCTAAAACTTGAATCACTTTCATGTCTCACAATGTCAAACCTACCCACCAAGTTACATTCATGTCTGTTGATTTCTTCTGTGTGCAGCTATTTGGGCAGCTGTTTTTTTTTTAATTATGAGTGTAGATAGACCTATTATGAATAAAGGTGTCTTATTATGCTCATTTCCAAAGTTAAAGTCCACTGGAACAGATTTACATGCTTTGGTTTTCCTAAAACACATTAGATCTGTATTCACCCTCTGTCTGAAACACCCACACAGCCCTGTGTCTTTAAGCCTTCCTTCCCAGTGTGCTTTGATTGGTCTGTTCTGACTGATCATACACCAGAGTGGTTTCCAGCCAAGTAGCACCCCCCACACACTGCTATCAGCTTGTCAGTGGGGGGCCAATAAGAACTGCGTTATGAGATGATGAAATGAAGCAGCTGGAAATGGTGGTTTCTGTGGGAGAGAGTTTCTACATCTGGCTTTGAGCTTTTAGACCTTTTCAGACTGTTTAGATGCACAGACAGCTACAACACGCTAAAGAAAAGAGAAAAAACGGGAAAGCAAAAATAACTCACCTTTCATTTTCTACAGGAATTAATTCAACTGAAATCTAATGAAAGTCAAATCTGGACTTTTCCCATACCAGCGGTGACACTGAGCCTATTGTGACCCCTATTAAGGGTACAGTTCTGGTAGTTAGGTTCACTGTTTAGTAAGTAAGGGGAAATACTTCCCAGTTGGGCCGATCAGAAAGATATCAGACTCAATTAAGGGCCAATGGCGACCATATAAGTAAGAGACCACGCTGAACCAACAGAAGTGTGTCTGGAAGGGGAAGAGAACACTTCCATTTAATATAGATAGTAAATAATTGGTTGTGTCAGACATACAAAAATTATTACCCGGGTAACTGAAAATAACCAAATATTACAAATGGTCACAGGTAGGGAAATCAAATGAAGTGATCACAGTTCTCAATTCAATGAATCACTGTCCATATTCAAGGGATTCACCAGGGTGGAGCAAGAGTACAGCCTTACGACTGTGGAGATGCAAGTTTAGCCTACCGCACTGCGAAGTAAAGTGATCAAATGTCTGGAGTCTTGCAAGCCAATCACAATCAAACAATAAAAGTATATGCTGCTTTTAATAATAAAATAAAATAATGTGTTTGTGTCTTTATTTAAAATGAATCATGTTTTAATCTACTGTCGCTTTCTAAATTTCTGAATTAATTATTATTAGGTCTACTATGTTTCTTCTCTGTTACAGTTATAGTTGATTAGCTTGTTTAACATCCAATAGCTTCTTTTCTAACCTGGGGCTCACGCCTCCGCGTCGCCCCGGCTTCTCCGCTCTTCGGGACTCCACTTCCCAGAGGGCCACGCTCGATGACGTCATGTCTATGCGCCCCCGTTCGGACTCCATGATTCGCTCTAGATCGCCCAAGTTTTAACTCCAGCTGTGTCTAATTACTGCCTGTATTTAAGGCTGGGTTTCACACGGGTTCCCTGCGAAGCTTTGCCAAACATTGTTTAGCTATCCTGAGCGGTCCTTTCTCGTATCGTCTTATTCTGTTTTCCGACTTCCTTCGTTCCTCTACTACTCTTTCTCCTAATCGCTTTTGCTCGTGCTCTGACTCTCCGGTTTAAATCTCTGCTTTCTCTCTTTGGTTTTCCCCTTCGGTCTTCCCCTGTAAACCTGTTTGCCCTCGCTGTTTGTACTACCTGGTTCTGACCTCCGCCTGTCCCTGACTCTGATTTAGCTTCTTCCATTGTTTCGCTGTTTACTGGTGCTTGCTGAGATGGCCTGGTTGTAAATAAACCGTTTTCATTCTGCACACGTCGGTCTCGAAGTCTTTTGCCGAACACTGGGTTACACAATCTTTAGATTTTAGAATTAGATTTAGATTTTTCAAACTCCAGCACTGCTGCGTCTGCAGTGTCACTGCAATGCTGAGAATGATCCACCTTCCAAATAATAGCTGCTCTGTGGGGGTCCTGACCACTGAAGAACAGGGTAACAGGAGGCTAACACAGTATACAGAGAAACAGATGGACTACTGTCTGTAATGGTAAACCGACAAAATGCTTCCTTAGTAAGAGAAGCTCATCATTTTTTAGAGACAAGGAAGTGACTTTAACATCATAGACAATCAGCATATATGTATGTATATATAAATAAGATGCCTATTCATACTGTATATTGTTTAATTCTGTCTATTATGTATTCTAAATCTTTAATGTCTGCTGTGTATATTGTATACTCTGTACTCTATTCATATGCCATGTATCTGCACTGTGTAGCCCTATGCTATGTACTGCTGATGTGTGTTGCACTATGAAACCTAAACAAGCACATTTCACTCCAAGGTATATACGGTATATTGAGGAATATAAACTATATAGACCACTTGACTCAACCATTATGTACATCTATTTTATACCTACTCCTACTGAAAAGGGACCATCTCCACTAAGCAGACATTATTTAGAGGGTGGCCCATTCTCAGCAATGCAGGTATATATATATATATATATGTATATATATGGTCCACCGTGCAAATGTATGGTGGTGTTCAGGTGTCTTCAAATTTAGTTTTTTCCAATTCTAAAAATATCCATATACAGTGATTAGGCTAAAAAGGTAAAAACATAAATCCATGGTGATATTTATTACTGATAGGTGATGGAACACAAATCAAGAAATGGTTAAGCTTCAGTCTCTAACCATTCTAACTGATTAGTCCAGTGACGTGTATGTTTTTAATAAACTAGCACTATGCCAACGCAACACACTATACCATTCCACTACTTGTCAAATGAGAATAAAGTTCCTAAAGGTAAAGCAGGTATCCATAAAAACACAATTTCAGGGCATGTTCTAGCATAAATTAGGGTTAGGGTTAGACCATAATAAACTTAACAGTAGAATAATATGACAGAATAATATATTAGTTATCATCTGAATTTCTACAACAAACTGGGCTTTTCAGTGTACCAAGAAAGTGAGAACGTATTTGTTATGGTATGTGTATACACAGACTATAGAGAATGAATAGATACTGCGCAGTAAACTACTTGTACTGTATATATTAGTGTTTAATAAGGTCTATTATAAAACCATTTTAATCTTTGTGTATAAATAAAGTTCTCTCACCGCCCCTTCTTTTGGTAACATAATTTCACATGCAGTGTTGAAAAAACTGCCAGTTATCTCTATGTCGTACCCCACATATACTTGGTGGGTTTACGTAGAGTTGAAAAGGATATGGACTCATCTCGGGCAAGTCATTCTATAATGAAATTTTGGGCCTGGAGATGGAGAATAAGAGTGTAATTTTAGAAAGCATCACTACTCTGACCTATTTTAGATAGACTTTGGTGATCAGACTTTGGTGCATACGGGTTAATCTGAAGAACACAGGCCAGCTGTGGCAGTGTGATGAGTTGGTCGGTGTTCTTCCAGCATGCACAGAAGCTCTGATGCCCACTGATGTTCACTGTAGCTCATCGGAATCACAGCCTGAACATTACTTCGGATCAAGTTCAGTCTTCCACTGATACAGTTTATCCACACTCAGATGGACACTTCTAGCATGATAACACATAAAGCTTATGCACCTAAGGTTAGTGGTCCGCACCGCCCCCCAGGTAACCCTATAGAGCATCTTTTAGAAGAGGTGGAAACGGTTGTTTTGCACCAAGACTGCACAATTTGCAGCAACCAAACAATGCAGTCAATTCCACATGGTCAACATTCCCTGCACACTGTAAGGGTGAAAAGGTGCGGTGCAGGAGCCAGACCCGGGAAAAGGCACGTGTCTCTAAAGACACGCCCAGAACACACTGCATGCGGGGTAGAAGTGGTGTTTATTGGCCCAAGCAACCACAAATCTCACCATTACTGTCCGGAGTAACTTAGAAGCAGCTGCATCAGATGGGAGGCTAGGCTACAACTAGCTTCTTCGTCCCTCGCAGAGAGCTACAGATCAGCTCGCATGCGCAATAGTCAAGAGCACATAATCAACCGTTACAACACGTATCCAGCATCTGTTTCCAGGCCAAAGGAGACTCAGTATTTAGGCTAACTTTTATAAAAAATGGTAATGGGAAAGCGAATTATCCTCACTTTCTTAAATTAAAAAAGGCTTTGATGTAGTATTTATACCTCACTTTCCCATCCATACAATCCATACAATCTCCATACAAGTTCCCATTTTAAATGCACTATTTCTGTGATGTCACATAAACCTACACATTCACATGTGACCGTCTATTCTTCCTATTAGTTAGCCCCGCCCATTTGAGCTAAAGTTTTAAGGAGTGTTTCCGCCCAGGCTGCTGTTCTGACTGAGGCACTATACAGGGCTGGAACAACACAATCAGAATAAAGCTAAATAACAGATAGCAGTCTAAAAAGCACAGTTACAAAAACAACCTGAGGTAGGTGTAAAAATGAATTATGTTTATGATCTATAAAACCAAACAAACACAATAAGTGACTTTTTTTATGACCTGTTATATGATCTCTTTTACCTTGTTGGTTCATGTCTTTACGCCACATTAAGCATAATCCATATGGTCATATGATACAAAAGACAAAATCCTTGTTTCTTGTATCTTTGATCCAAGTGTATTGATTTTTGTCTGCCTCTAAACGTCACCTGATATTTGGTTGCACCACCACGCGCCTCAGGCATACACTAACCAATCATATCTCAGCATGTTTTTCTTCCCTTCCCAACCCCAGGCAAATCACAGAGCAAATATACACGTCATCAGTTCAACCTTCGGCTGCAGACGACTTCCTTTCTTCTCCTCACTTCAGCTGCTGTCTTTTGGTGTTTGGACTGGTTATCAAATAATCACGTGTGAGTTTTTTCAGCACGGGTTCATGCTAACAGGAGAGAGGTAGTTCTAATGTCTGGCAGTGCGGTGAGGCTGTGAGGGGGTCAGCCGATGAGGGAATGATGTACACAGACACACACGAAGATGCACACACAATCCGTTTCTTGCTCGAATGGTAATTACACTTGCACAGGGTTTATTTTACCTCGTCTTTTTATCTAAAGTCTATATTAATATCTATATATCTATATTAATATCAATATCATCCAACTAATGATGAATCCTTTCAGACAATACACATCATAATACTGCAGTACTTCAGATTATGTTGGACTCCTGACCGGTTTTACTCAGAAATACTTCTGGAAGTAAAATACTTTCCACTTTCGGATTATCCATGACTTCAAAGGTCTATCCACTTTTCCTGAATGCGTTGTGCAGGGATTGTGGAATATATGATCTAAGAAGGAATTTCACTGGAGGGCCCACCAGGTTTAATCAGCGACATAAACTAAAGTACAGACTTTCAGTTAATGTATCTTCTATAGAGGACTAAGACTAAGTTGATGCTAATGAATACATAAAGCCATTTAGAAATGCAATAGCATCGGTTAGCATCAGGAGAAAATCAAACTTCTATACAACCTCGCTAACGGCTAAGCAGGTGGTCCACTCGTGCTTTGCTCAGCACTGTTTGTGTGGCCTGCCATTTTTCATCCCTTGTTTTCCACTTACAGTGCATTTTAGTTACTCTTCCTTTGTTATTTTATAGAATTATTACTAATTATATACTAATTAATTAATACATCAGACCTGGGCATTATTTCTTTCTCCTGGCTGTTTGTAATATTGTCTCATTTTGTTGTAAAATTAAAGGTTATACAGATTTAAAACGTGTTTGAGGAGATTAAAACCTAGGTAGATACTCAGTACAGTAAGCTGGGTGGTCCGAGGGTGGACCAGCAGTGGTAAACAGTCAGCAGGGTGCTGACCTTATCAAGCCAGTGGACCAATATATGCTTGCTATCTGGGCCAGTGGATCCGTTAGCTGAACTGGAAAAACAACCTGGTCCCTTGACTTCAGTAAGCTTCATCTAAACTAATAATCCCACCAGAGACAGAGAAAATGATGTAGAGTCATCATAAGCTGAATTCAGTCTCTATGCTAATCACGTCTTCTGCTTACGAAGACAGAAAGACTGGAAATGCTTCCGTCCCCTATACTACAACACAACAGCAGCACTGATGCAGTAGCTTTCAATATAGAACTCACAATGTGTACACAGAGGACGCAACCGGCGAGATGGCAGCTGTAATTGGGAAAGTGAGATGAAACCATGCCCCCGTGGCCTTGACTAGCCTGCTTATAAACCGCCTTTAGCTTCAGCTGCTGTAAATAACTACACTCGACTGTCAGCTCGGTAAACTGAGCACACAAAGACCCCAGAACCCAAGACTAAAAATAGGCCTTCTGTAAAGTGCTGAGTAAAGGTTCATTTAGTGATTAATGGATCGTGCTCTGTACCAAATAACTCCAGTGCCAAATCACTTCTGCTTAATGGTGGGCAACAAGACAGCAATACGGTAGAATACAAAGATTTCCCTGACACACAATATACATCGATTCATTATATTCAGATTTTTTGAGTTTTGATCATTTGGAATAGATAAAAAGTCCCAGCTGTGCTACAGAAAAATGCTTTATTGATATTTATTTAGCAATTTCCCTCACTGTGCTATGCTAAATCCAGTTTACCAGGACTCATGATGCTCTGTTTGTAGTAAAACACGCATTTGGTATTGATGACGTCTACAGCGTGATCATAAAGAAAACTGTTGTTTTAAATTGACCGGATTCAAAGCGTGTACAAAAATGTCATGTGACTGAAATGCATTGACAGTAGCAACAGATGTACCCATCTGAATCACTCAAATTCGAATCACGTTAATCCCAGTGTGCTGACCCGCATTTCTGCATGCTTACTTAATCATACTACAAAGCTTTTATGAATTTTACAAAACACTTTGCCCAAAAGCGGCCTTTAGCACTATGACACAGGAGAAACGCTTGTGCTTTCCTAATGAGCCTCTAAAGTTTTCAGTGTTCATTCATAACTGAATTCTGCGGTCCACTAAAATAGATTTACAAGTTTCAGTTTTTGTGAAACTCATACTGTACATCCGTATTCAGCCATCTGTCTAAAACGCTGTTAGAGCTCCAGCGTCTTTAACCCCGCCTTCCAATCAGCCCATTGTGTTCTGATTGGTCAGCTTGCCCATTCTGTTCTTAGTGACATCCTGCTACAAGCTCTGCCATCACACTGTATGGCAGTTACTACAATGGTGTCGGTTCTGCTGTGTCAGTTTGAGACAGAGTCGGATCCTGAGAGTTGGGTAGAACAAGTTGGTGGACCTGGTCCACCTTCTCAAGCTAGACTAGAGCAGCGTTTCAGAGTGGTAAGGTCTGGTTTAGCTCTCTGTGCATTGCACGAGGGCGTGCCAAGCTTGCCGGGAGACGGGTAATAGGGACAGATGATGTCACTATGTAACAAAAGCTGGAATTCCAGGAAGGCAGCTGAGAAAAGTGGTTTCTTCCTCCGGGGTATACGTAGGGCTCATAACTTCACAGAGTGTTTACATACACAACAAGCTACATAACACACTTACGGTTTAGGAAAACTGGAAAAGCATAATAGTTCCCCTTTAGTTGTTACAGGGTTTTGAAAGAACCATGTTTGCAAATGAGATGTGCAAGTTAAAGAACCCTTTTGAACTCCACATAATCTAGTTATGAACCTTTATTGTGAAACGTGAAGGAAAAAATAGGGATAGGTTTCGCATTTGTTATAACATTGAGTACAAGGTCACACAAAGACTGGAATCACTAAAACCAGCTAAAAGCATTAACCTTACCTCCTCCATTCTTCTGGCACAAGTAGGGAAAGCGCCAAACGTTGCCCAGACCCACTGAGAAGCCCACCTGGGCCAGGATGTACTCCAGCTTGCTGTTCCAGGCCGGTCGTCCATCCTCAAGATCGGGGGAGATGTCCGGCTTGCCAATCGGCGGTGGCCCTCCTCCACCCATGTTCATGCTCATCTGACTGCTCTTGTAGTCCATGGGGGCCTCGAGAGCCAGCAGGTCAGCCACAGACTCGGTGACATGCTCATTGCTGTGCTCACGCTGGGTCACTTTACTGCTTTTAGGCATGGCTGCGCTGGACGTGTGTCGGCCCCGACAGGTGTAGGCGAGAAACGAGAGTGGGACAAGATGATGGATGCTCTAGCCACCACTGGGCTGAGCTGTGCGTTTGAGGGTGCTGTATGGGAAACAGAAAAGGATTGGAGATATCAGGCATGACAGGAATAAGACACTATATTAAAAGCACAAATTCACTGAGCTGAAATCCAACACACCCCAGCCATTCGCAATAAGCGCTACACCATGATTGATGCAGCTGTCATGGTGCAAATTGTCGGCCTCTAGCCAGGAAACATTTCCCATTTGTCTGACATAGGAATAATCTGCTATGCATGTTTCTTTTTCTGGCCCATTTTGAAAAAGCTTATCTCCAAAAGAAAGATAACAGTGGTTAGTCAATAGAATTAATTGGCCGGGGAAGTCGTACACATGCTTCTCTAGTATTGCCTTGCACTGCAGCTGTTAGCTCTAAAAGCTGAGGCGTATGGCTAGCATTGACTAGGCAATTATGCCTCGGAAAGAGGAAAAGGATTTCTCTGAATCATTCAGACCCAAGTTCACTGTGGTAACATTCCACTTGTGCTAAATTTAGGGGCAGCTTTTAGAAAATCCCAAAATTCCAGAGGGTGGCCATCGGTGGGGAGTCGGTTTATCCCTTCTCTAGCAGCCAAATTCTGGGCAAGCCACTGAGGCAGGCATTCCCCCTACTGACCTACTGAACTACCTTTACAAAGAGCAAAAGGTGCATTCCACTTGCAAACATGCTCTTAAAAATTAAAGTGCCATCAAAGCCTTGGTGAAGCCACAGAAGAACCATTTTTGGTTCCCTATAGAACTTCTTTAATGGACGGTTCCTTTGAAATGGCCTAACTGAGTAATATATCCCAATGAGCCCAGGAAGATGCAAGAGCATTCTGGCTTCTTACAATACAGGTTTGATCACCCCGACCAAAACAGTGTGTGTGATAGATATAGCTGGTCTACATGTGAATGAAAACACTAAAGACCACCAGTTGAACCCATTGGCTGGCATATGTCACATATACAACAATGCAGTACATAATGTCTGTGCATAACATGGCTAGATACATCAAAACAGAGCGTTCCGTCAAGGGGATGCTATGCACATAGGTGAAGCTATAGATGAACTACCACTGGTTCCACAAATGACTTTTTTAATGGGTGGTTCCTCAACTCAAGAGATCGATTAGTCATTCTTGAAGTAACATTTTTTTGAAACCACCTAATTGTGTAATATACTAGAAAGCCAAAGAAGAGGCGGGACCAGTACGCATTATGAGCAAATATGCAATGCTCTTTTATTGGCTGATTCATGTCTACAATTCCGGGATGACACCCAATTGGCCTGGTTGATAGTTCAAAACAGGCCAAAACAGAGGTGTAACTAGATTTGTTGGTGACCAGTAAAAAAATGACCACCAACCAAATCCACTGGCTGGCTTATAAATTACATATACATCATTTTAGTGCATACAGTAAGTGCATATTATATAGCTAGCTGAGTCATAACAGAGCTATCTACCAATGGGAGGCTATGCCATTGACCTGGAAAACTACACAGTGGCCAAAATCACCACAATGTAGTGTTAATGATGGCCAAAAAAAGCTTTTGTGTGTTGGTTTAAAGCACAACCAGTTTTCTATTGAGAAGAATAAAGACTTGGTTCAACGTGCTCCTTGTTTTCACTGTCCTTGCTTGAAATTCCAGCGATATGTCGGAAGAGGCTCATCAGATAGAGGCATGTTTGATCAATGAAGGTCAGAGGATTGTAAGGAATGCTGGTGTTGCTAGGCAATGCCCACCCAGTGCTCGCCGCATCCTCACATGAACATAACATTCTTGCATGATTCTAGTCGGCCTCAGGCATGAAATGACTACACGTACAATCTACCACCCACACTCTACAGCAAGGGAACGTTTAAGGACAGCTATGTGCACACTTAACATAGGCTATTTCAACAGTCAGATCTAGGGGTAGCTCCAATAAACTGGGTTTGGCCACCTTTTGATCCCATTATAGACTGGCTCATAGACTGGCAGAGATAAGCCGTCCCATAATCAATGTGGGAATGTGACAGAGGGGTTATGTACTGAGGAGGACATGAGGTGCAGGTGAGAGCAATCAGAACTCAGGAGAGCTATATCTTGAAAATGGATTGTGACTGGTGATTTCGGGGAATGTGGCTGTGACGTCATCACGGAGAGAACTCTGGGAGATTGAGTCCAGAAGATGGGAGGCGGCGGGGAAACCCAGAAGCGTAACAGTTACTTTTGTCTGGGGCAATAATTATAAAGCATACAGCCAATTACATTTTAGATGCTAATGCTAATGCTAATTTAGCTTAGCATTGGAAAACAATTAGTATTAGTAGAACTATAAAAGCAGGAAATGCAACTGAACTAAGGTATAGGACGTTATCCCTCTAGCTTCCTCTACCACACTGAAAGTAAGGATGGATGCACTAACTGCTGAAGACATTGCATTTAGTTGTCAAGGTTACTGGGTGATTGTTTGTTTGTTTACACTTTTTTTTGTCAAAAAGACTAGTTGCACCCAGAAGGAAGTGTGGGATTGCAGTGCTATAGGGAAGGAAGATAAAGGTGACCATGCACAATAAATGATGATCATTTAGACTGATATGGTCAATATTTATTTTTGCTACACATACAGAAGTAGTGTCTCTCAGTATGGCCCGATGCCATACTGATAGACACTACTTCTGTATGTGTACCACCATCTTAGCTAACGCAACATGCCAAACGTCTCAGAATGGAGGTTTCTAATGGTGTCCTGTGATAATCCTTCCCTTGCAACTTGAATATTCTCTCTCAGTTCCTGAGATATTGCAGTACGAGTGGAGATGGAGTAACACCAGGCCTTCTGGATGTGTGCCATGTCAACACACCATTCATCCTGGTACTGACCACAGTGCCTTAGTAAACATACTGGTTGATCGTCTCCACCAAAAGAAAATGTTGATGTCGATGTTGACGTGGTATTAAGGCTAGTCACTGTAACAGTCTGCATGCATGTAGTCCGGCGCAGTGCAGCCATCTGCTAATGGTGCTGGTACTATGTTAGGTGTTGGGTCAGTCATGGACAGGGATAAGGCCCATCCTTATTTACCTCACATGCAGCAGAGTGTAAACTTGAATCATTCGCATGTCTCACAATGTCAAACCTACCCACCAAGTTTCAGTCCTGCCGGTTGATTCATTCTGGGTGCAGCTGTTTGTGCAACGATTTTGAGTGTATAAACATTTTGAGTCTTCGGTGTTACAGTGCCTTTCTAATGCAGGCTGAAAGAACTGTCCTTCTGTATCTGACCAGTCTCAAATCTCACATCAGTGAGATTTTGTTCCAAACCAAATATAAAACTGTACCATCAACATAACATCAGTGTAGTGTATGCATACCGACTGACATTCACCACATTCTGATTGCCATGCTCTGCTACATACTGGCTATTATTTATAAGGCTCCTCAGCAAACATCCATTTAGAAAAGCAGCCTGTCAGAAGAGAACAAGAAGAGCATCCTGGCCCAAAGCCAGCAGCACAGAAGTCACTTCTATTGCAGCAGTACAGGTTCCATGGAAGATGTGAATTTTAGCATTCGCCCTACACACAGTTGCACTGTAAATGCAAAGTCAGCCTTACTTGATAACTGCAAAGCATTGGCGGTGAAAATGCCAATGAGAAACAAAGTAGATGCTACTGCTGTTAACTGGGCGACGGTGAGACTACAGACTAAAACAACACAACTGCTTATACCTTCAGCTAATGCTGATGTAAAAGTGGATAAGAAGTCGTTGGTTGGGACTTGGGTGGTGGGTTGGTTGAGTTGGCGATGGTTGGTGTGGTTGAAACGAGGAATGAAGGGAAAGAGACTCGATCATGGACTTCACACTTTAATGCTGAACGCTGTTCTCAAGCTACTCGTAACTGCTTCTAGACATGCTCTGCCATTTTCTCGCCCAATCAGCCACTCCACCTACCGTTCTACGTCAGATTTTAACACAACAGATTTTAAACTACCATTTACAGGATGTAGTTTTCATATTACCATTATTAATCACTGCCTTTACACTGAGGTTAATTTTATAGCCCTCTCTTGGAACACATCATGGTCCAAGAGAATGCAGCTAGCCATGTTGACACTGGCAGTGAAAGACAGACCAGCCCAGATCTGCACTGTCCTTCTCTGAGCCCATTAAAGAACTGGTAGCTTTAGTGCACATCAGTCTGGATCTAAAAACCCAGTGTCAGTGCCACACAGCCCAAACCACTGAAAGGTCAGCCATCCCAGTGACCCGCACAGTCTAAACAAAAGTCTCTAGGGTGCACAGCACAGTGTTGCTGGCAGTGGTTGCCCACAGTGGCCCCTCAAGGTTGTGCCCTCCGAGCAGTAGCTACTTGGTGTACTCCACTTCAGCTGCTATGTTGTTCTCGGCCTCTGTTGGTCAGCCGACCACCACCACTGCCATCAACGTCCTCACCATAAGCGTGTCTTTATTGGTGTGCAGGGGCAAAGAGAAGGCAATGGGGTGCATGACTGCTGGCTATCTTTTCTTTGCTGTGCACTGGCCACAGAAATGCAGCTCTACATACGTCCCAGCTGCTGCACTCACCGTGCACATCACTTTCTTCCTCAGGCTGCCACATCCACTTCCCAAACACCAGCTCTTCCCTCACACAATACAGCAGCATGTAATGTATCTCAAGGGGGTCCCAGTCAGCATAAAGCACCTTAGCAGTGGGCACATGTCACATCTGCCCAACCAGGTTTCCATCCCACCTGGAGCCATGTGCATGCCCAAGAGAGCTCCACATCCTTCCTCTGGGCATGGCGGAACGCCTCACAGCTTACAGCATCAAGACTAGTCCTACTAGGAGCGACAACAGCAGCAATGGTACCAGTCTTAGCCACTTTCCGCTTTCTCCATCGTCATGCAGGTGGGGGTGGTGCTCATGTGCGCTGGTCACAACCCTTGGGGATCCGTCCACTGTTCACCTCCTACAGCATTTGTCCCTTTGATGTGACGGTCAGCCATTTTATCTCCAAGGAAAATGTGCTTTATTGAAACAAGCAGCACAGGAACTAACTCGCACTCACTCTGGGCCATGGGGGAAGGTCACCAACAGCCCAACACCACACGAGGAGGATAAAATATTTATCACACCAGTTACCCAACCAAACAGCACAACAAGCCATGCACACATTCAGCGGAACAAACCGTAACATTTACATACTTTATTTAAACCAAATAGAAGCTAAGGAGGCGCACAGCATTCTGGGAGTCCTCTATGTGCTCCTCTCTGCTTTCCCAGGCAGCCCCAACCTTAAGTTAAGTAAGGTGGCAGCAGCACATTAAAATGACTGGATTTTCTGTATTTAAAACCCGGAAACAAACATCAGAATGATTTGGATGATTTCTGCACATTTCTAGGTCACTATACAAACTGAATCAAATTTTGTGGCCATGTTTCTGTACTAACAGGTCAGGTATTTATAATCCCTTCCAATGAAGCTGGTGTTCAGATGACTCTTGGAGGTGGATTTGATCTCCTCATCAGAGGATTTTAAGCAAACTTGTGGAGTTCAGCTTGAGTGCGCACTGTCAGTACAGCAAAAGAAGGACATACCAAATACTCCAAGATTCTGGGATTTATTTTCAGATTTTATAAATTGTATTACTTTACTCTGTTTTGTAGATAACAGAATTTTCTGGTATAAAATATAAATTTTCTGTGTAACATTTATATATATATGCAACCCCTGTATGTATATATACATATATACAGTATATATATATATATACTGTATACTAAATATATATTTTTTTTCAGTGTAACATTCATATATATGCGGCCAATACAGCGTCTGTTCGTCTTGGGAATGACATATACTGCGTCCTGCACAGTGGTCAGAGGGATTTTAAGCCATTCTTCTTGCAGGATAGTGGCCAGGTCACTACGTGATGCTGGTGGAGGTTCGTCCTTCTTGGTGGTATGCTGACATTACCCTGGATACCGTGGCTCTTAACACATCACAAAGACTTGCTGTCTTGGTCACAGATGCGCCAGCAAAACGTGCACCAACAATCTGTCCTCTTTTGAACTCTGGTATGTCACCCATAATGTTGAGTGCATTGCAGTATTTTGAGCAGAACTGTGCTCTTACCTGCTAACTGAACCTTCACACTCTGCTCTTACTGGTGCAATGTGCAGTTAATGAAGATTGGCCACCAGGCTGGTCCAATTTAGCCATGAGACCTCCCACACTAAAATGACAGGTGTTTCAGTTTCATTGTCCACCCCCTGTATATATACATACAAACACACACATATATATACACATGCAATTCAATTTTATTTTTCCAGCTTTATTTGATCACTTAGCTGTAAACATGACCTGTCATGTTCTCACTGTGTCACTGTGATTTAAGACTGCTAAAACATGTTTGAGCTCTGCTCTGATTTGCTGTCCTGTACTCTGGCTTGAAACACATTTCAGAACTTCATCATGGACAGGCAGAGCTAAACTGGTACTTCGGATAGTGAATGCAAAACAGGTTGTTAGCGGAGCCACCTTTTCCGTGATGTGGGACCTTTGAAAAGATCATTAATCCTGCACATGCCGGTTATAAAAATGGCTGTTTGAGAGCCATAGAATGAAAGGTTCTGTGGGAGGACCAAAGTGGACATTGTATCTCTCCTAAGAGATCTTTTAGGCACTTTCATTCTGCAGCAGGGAAGTGTAGTACACTATTAGTATTGCTGTAACTAGAAAACAGGCGTACCATGACTCAGTATAACTGATAGAAGAGTGAACGAAACATTAATTCTGCTGAACAGGTATTGATAAGCTCAGCAGATAAATATGAGTCACCTGTGACTGAAACATAGACATAGACAACAGCTGTGACTGGATTTGGCATGGACTGGACAAGGTTCTGGATGTAGGAGACATCAATGTTCTGACACTCTTGCATCAAAGAATTGTGCAGTTGGGCCAGATTTGGTGGATGCCTTCCCTGGTACAATTCTGAGGAGAGTTTCCTGTAGACTGGGATTTTAGCCACTGCTGGTAGACCCATATGACTATACGAAACACCTGCAGATTCAGCTGCTTCCTTCACACTATGGTTTTTGGCACACCCAAATGTAGTCCTTCCTTTCAGCCAATCATTAACATCTGCTTTGGAGCCATTTTCCACACATGGAACGAGACATTCACTGCACAGTACCACCGCTTCTCAATCTACGAATCCCGTCACTCACACCCCGCAGGTATGTATAGCCTCATCCTCCTCATGCAGCAAGGTGACTCATGATTCGTCTGTTGATCTTATTATGACATGTGATCAAGTGACTGGTCTATCTGATATCTGTGCCTCAGTCTGTAGCTGGTTCCCACCTGGCACTGCTTTTCTCCAGAGGCAAGAAAGATCCAGCTGATCTAACACGTCACCTTCAAATTGACGGCTTTAGTGGGGACTGCTCTAGTTTTATCTCAAAGCGTTGCTAGGCAATAGGCCTCGATGAAATTCTCACTCTCCCCTGCCTCCCATGAACCTCTGCTTTCTCTCCTCCATCTGTTTGCACTTTGACTGACAGTTCCTCGAAATACAGAACGAATGCGCTGCACAGAGAGAAGACATACAGCTAAGACTGAACACACTCAACTCCAAACACAAAGGCATACTCAGACAGCAGGAGCAGCACAGCTCTGTACTTCAGAGCAAGGCCTGCACTTACACACGCACACCCATCCAGAGACAGAATTCTACCCAGCAAGGATACAACACAGTGACTCTGCAAGTACCTTAAGGACTGTCCTTGTCCTACAGCGGCTTCCCTTCTATAACCTGAGCGTTCCAACTTTATCAGCAGCAGCTGTAAGGCACCAGAGCACGTCATAACAGGACTCATTTAAATGAATAGGGTAGACCCCAGACGCATAAGTTGTGGCAGGCGTAAAGCTAAAGGTGTTCTTAGGAGTGACTCATGTATCCTGGTGGTCATCAGCAGCGGTGACTATCTGATTGTGAGAGCTTTATTCCATAATGTATGTGCATTTATGGTGAGCAATAGACTTTGGCTTGAAGCGTTCTCGTCCTACAGACCAACACATGGTTTCTCACAGTCACTACCCTCAGCAGATGACCTACAGCAGCTCCATTAAAGGTCCGTACTTAAAAGTGATTAAAGTAGCTATAGAAGTTCATATCGTCGCTGTCCAAAGACAAACAAGTACCTCCAAAATGGCAACTTTACAGGGAAGGAAAAAACCTCGTTTAACTTTAATGTAAGTCAATGGAACCAGACATCTTTCCAAACAGTTTTGGGCCATTTCTGTTAATCAATTCGTCATGAGATTCTCACTCGGTGTAAACAGCAGCTGATGTGTTCAAATGAAGCATAAAAGTAAAAATGGACAAAAGTGGAGATACATGTTTCTCATTGGACAGCAGCGATATGGTTTTTCATATAGCATTCTGAATGGGAATTCCATTTATTCAGTTATGGGGTTTAAGCCAACATAGTCTCGGGTGGCCTTGGTGTGAAATGGTGCTTTGCAGAGTAAGTCACAGAATGGGTTCCTTAAAGTGGTCATGAAAGGAACCAGAGGTCACAATGTCTATAAAGCTAATATTCCTGTATCTACAATCCAAAACGAGCACTGAACCTTCATGGGTTTAATATACACTGATAATAGTGGGAAATCTTGGTTCTATTGCTCTTACAGAGTGCACCTCTCCTTCCAGCATATGTGGAGGAGTGGTAGGTCTGATGCCTCACAGCAAGGAGGGTACGGATTCAGTTTCCAGCTAGGGTGCCCAGGGTCCTTTCTGTGTGGAATCTCCATGTTCTTCCTGTGTCTGTGTGGGTTTGAACTGGGGATGCTAAATTGCCCCACTAGATGTGATTGTGTGTGAGTGAATGTGAATGACTGTGTGTCTGCCCTACAATGGGCTGCTTCCTGTCTTCTCCCCATTGAATGCTGGCATAGACTTCAGCACCCCCCGTGACCCAGAAGGATAAAGCGGTTTAGAAGTGGGTAAAAGAGATTTAGGCCTTTTCTCAAAACTAGAGTTGCACAGACGCCATATCGGTACTGTATCAATACTGGCACCTAAGGGTATATAGTGTGGTGATGGGAAAACTGATACCCATGACTAACAGCACAAAGCAAACTCATGCATGCATGTCAACAGACATAACATGACAGCAGACCGGTAAAACTGCTAATGGCTAAACACCATCATGCTGAAGGAAGCCCCTTATATGAAAGGCTGAGTCAGGCTTCTTTCAGTAATCATTCATCGCCGCTGTGTAGTCACTTTTAGTCTGGGTTAATGTTAGCCCAGCTTGTCTGTCCTTTAGCTAGCATGGCAGCACGGTAGTTGAGCTAATGTGTCCAGGGCGTGTCTCCGCCGGTCAGCTGTATCACTCAGCAGTGGGGAAATAAGCTGAAAGTTACTGACACCATGAATGACAGTGATCTTTAGTGAACTCTGACAGAGTCTGATGCTCAGAGATGTAAGAATGAATGAGCAAGACGTATGTATGAGACAAACGACTGTGCAACAAAATCCTGCTGAGTCAGTGAAGCTGCTGGGGGCTTACAAGCGCACATCACACAGTTTATCCATACACTGTTCAGCTCTGGTTATAACTATTAATTACTTACATTGTGAAACATGTTTATCAGTACTCATTATATGTTAGTAAATACTAAATTAAAAAATATATAGTTACTAAACAAAAATAGGTTTCCCTAAGCATCTAATATATAAAAAAAATAATAATAAAGTATATAACCCAAAAAGTAAATGGAAATTCTTCTTGCTTGTGGCACAGAACATTGATTTTACCAAAATACAATATTTTAAAAATGTAATTGTATAAATATTACACTTATTTAACACTTACAAGTTTTAGGTTTGAATCAGTATCGGTACTTGGTATTGGTATATATGTATGAATCAGGTATCGGTGCATCCCTACTGATAACTACTGGAAAGCCATGTTTGAGCATCAGGCTGGTTATTCCTAACCAGGTCACGTAATAACACTGTGTAAGGTCAGGCGTCCGGTTCCTGTCACTGTGGACGATTTGGTAGGTTTCTCAAGAACTGAGAATTTAACTGCTCTTTGCTTTGATTGCATCATAATAAAAAAATTTTAAAAATAATTAATTAATTTATTAATTTATTAATTAATAAAGAGAAAAGAAAAACTGGTGGAACTCTTTCTAAATGGATGCTAGTTCGATTGATAGTTGATGTAAAGTCAAAAGAACCACCACACAATGTAAAGGTTCCCTACCAAGTCCGTCCTAGAACCTCAAAGCCATGAACCACCGTAAATCATTTAGTCTAAGAAGTGTCCCAACCGGGACTTGCATTTGTCTAGGATGCTCTCCACTGCATCGCTGGCCAGTGTCATCATGCATCCAACGCACACCATGCTCGTTGGTCCTGACCTTCTTGCCATAACCAGCAGATGCGCACACAGCTTGTTTGGAAACACGCACACGTGGTGCACGAGGGTTCTCAAACACCTCCGTCACGTATACGTAGAAGACACGCGCAGCATCCTCAAGGTCAAACAAGTGGGTCACGTTTCCACCCTAAAACTGGCGCGCCACACGTTCGAGCGCGCGCGAGCACGAGATCACTTATCGGTTAGGACAGTTCACCTGTGAATCCCCGCCCCGCACATTTTACACCGACGCAGGACGGATAAAACTACATACGCGGTCCAAAATGAGGTGAGCGTCAACAATCTATTCGACCCCCAGGATAAAGCCTGGGCTAGAACATAATCACTACAGCCCGCATCAGCTCTGAGCCAGCCTGTGCGCAATCCTGGCGTAAAGTTAGGAGTCATCGCTCGCGTTCGGCACAATGCATCCAGTCCTGTCCGTGCAGCTATTCTGAGGAGCAGGTGAGAAGACGGCTCTCCTCATTAACCAGACTCAGAGTCTCAGGTACAAAACACCACATCCATGCAAACCGGTCACGTGAGGGAAATCACTGGAAGTCTCCTACCTCACTGGATGTCCGTAGGCGATAACTGTTAGATGAGCTCAGTATATGTGAGTGACAGGAGCCAGTGCGGCTCAGAGCGTCTACTCGGTGCAGGAAGATGTCTTCTTCTCCGAGAGGCGCTGGATGTTTGCTCTGCTCGGTCAATGCTGGAACTGTCAAACAGTGCGCAGCGCGAGCCTGACTCCTCCTGACGCAAAGCCCCCGCGGGAGCCGATAGCGCCTCGTTAGCCAACCCCAAAATAGTAACTTTCAGCAGCGAGCCGGTGGTCATATGCGGCGGCGGCGGCAATGGGGAAGGAGGGGGGGGTCGTCCAGCCAGCTCCTCGGTTCGCCCTCCAGCGGTTAAAAACAACAAAAAACACGGGACCGCGGCCACTTCTGTCTAATGGCGATTGGTGGAGAGCGTATTAGCGAATTAGCCTACTATAGGTGCGCGTGAGTCACCAACGCGCTCCTACGTCAGCATACACGTAAGCTGGGCAACGCGGGAAAATTCTGATGAAATACCTCTTCAGGTTACATGGGCATGCTAAGCTAACGTTTGCACGCACCCTAGTCTGTCTGTATAACCTGGCTTTTATGGAACTCTGGCTGTAACCTTGATGGCTTGAGCACGTGGTACGTTTCCCAAAAGCTAGAACTGCTAAGCTCTTTGTCAGCAAGATGATAATAAGACCAGAGTATCAATCTCACACTATCTCTTCACCTCCAGCGAGGAATCCGCCGTCTCTGACTCATTTTTCTTCCTGACAAGTCTAGTGAATTCATTCTGCTCTTGACTTTATTCAGGCCGTCTTCGCTCTTGGTGCAGAATAGTGAGATGGATAGCCAACATGACTCATTAATGCTGGCCTGGAAATGGTGCTTGCTGTGAGGATATATCTTTTTACTCTACTTTCAGAGAGACATTACTGCTCTACTAGACACACTATACATCTCTTACTCATTGAATTCAGGTTTCAGTCAATGGCTGTAATCGAAATGGCATACTACATACTACTCACATACTGAACATGCCTGATAGTACTATGTAGTATGCAGTATGGGACCAAACTGAAGATCTGTAGTGCACTGAAGATATCCAGATGGTGTTCTACTCCAGTTAGAGTTTCTAGTATACAGAGGGAGCTATCTTCACAGTGTACTGCATCCCATCATGCACCACAGTCCCACCAACTCTCAGCCTGAATCACACTTCTCTGTCTGGCAGTCTGATGGTCATGGGCTGGCAAATCCCAGGAGACTGCTACGTGCCTGACTGTGCCGACTGTTTGGTGGAGGAGGGGTAATGCTATTGAAGTGAAATCTTAATGCTTCAGCCTACCAAGTTAATTTGGGCAGTATGCTTCCAACTTTGTGGGAACACTTTGGGGAAGAACCTTTCCTGTTCCAGCATGACTTTATCCCAGAGCACATATCATGGTCCGCATGTTTGGAAGAATTTGACTGGCCCACACAGAGGCCTAACCTCAACCCCATCCAACACCTTTGGGATGAACTAGAATGGAGGTTGAGAGCCAGACACTCTCGTCCAACATGTCTGACTCCAGAAATGCTCCTCTGGATGGATGTTATAGTTGCAAAGCAGGGAACCAACTCTGTATTAATGGATATGGATTTAGAATTCCATAGTAGCTCCTGGAGGTGTCCCAGTACTTTTGTCCATATAGTGTATGTGAGGAAATAAACTGAGATGGAGGTTTCTCTTTGTCCATCACACATGGGTTAAAGTGAGGAGCCAGAAGGCTTACACTGAGCAGAGAGCATTCTGATACGGCTGAATCATGGGAAAAAAGCCATCTGTGTAACAGAATTATGAGATTGGTGGGAGTTCAAATAGTCATAGATCAAATTTATCAGCCAAGAGAACAACAAACAGAGGATTTGCCTCCTGTGGAGATGGTGATTGAAAGGCATTTCTGTTTGAGTGAGGTTGCAAGCTTAGATGCCGTACCCCCTGGGATGGGAGATCAGGGCTCAGCCACAGCTGTTCAACCCTGGCTGCTGCATCGACCCTGGAACAATAAACAGGTAGCCCTAGATATCCAGGTGTAAGTGTGGAAGGGGGACAGAGAGAGAGAGAGAAAGTGAAAGAGATAGAGGGAGAGAGGAAGGAAGAGAGAAAAGGAGGAAAGAGAGAGAGACAGAGAGAGAAAGTGAGAGAGAGAGAAAGAGAGAGAGTTGTTTGTGGAAATGAGGTCGTTAACCTAAATAACAACTACAGTGAATTATATATAGTGCTGCCTTAGGCGCATAATAAATGGAAGCATTTTGATTTCCCACACTCACAGTAGATACCATCAACACATGAAGCCTTCATAGAAGAACAGAACAATGTGTGTTATTGTTATTGTACAACAATGCAAGTTTGCTTTGTTGTACAATAACAACAATGCAAACTTGCGTAAAAAAATCATTTACACTATATATACGATTTTAATCCAGAATACATTTAGTCAAATTCAGTTAGTACCTCGACACGGTCCACTAGCTGTCCATTCTGTGTGTGTGCTGAAAAAAATGCTGGTGTCTGTACACAACCCTGGCTCTGTAATCGTAGACTGCACCTTTAAAAGAAAGATGATGTAGAAGATATACATATAAGAATGCATACTGTAGTCAGCGTTAGTCTCATTAGTGGTTTCAACCAGGGGAATATATATATATATATATATATATATATATATATATATATATATATATATATATATATATATATATATATATGTAGATAAATATATATACATGTAGAGATAGAGGGAGAGAGGAAGGAATATATATATATATATCGTCACTGTCCAATGAAAAGCAGGTATCTCCAAAATGGCAACTTTACAGGAGGCCAAAAACCTAGTGTAGTTTCAATGCAATTCAATGGAACCAGACTTTTTATCCAAGCAGTTTTGAGCAATTTCTGTTATTCCATTCCTCATAAAAAGTGCTGCGTTCCAACGATGCATAAAAGTGAAAATCAACAAAAATGGAGATACATGTTTTTCATTGGACAGCGACGATATATATATATATATATATATATATATATATATATATATATATATATATATATATATATATATATATATATATATATATATATAATGTATATCAAAACTCAGCAATACTATCTCCACAAGCACAAAAAAAAAACGGCCATGATTGGATTTGGCATGAACTGGACAGGTTTGTGGATAAAGGCCACATCAATGTTCACCCACTCTTGCACTAAACAGTTGCAGTTGGGCCAGATTTGGTGGATGCCTTCCCTGGTGTTGTACTGGTTGTTTTAGGTAGTGCCACAAATCTTTAAGAGGAGTCAAGTCCAGGGACTTCGCTGGGCAGTCCAGATCCGTGAATGCTCTTAAATGTTCATTATGCCAATCAGTCACATTTACAGCCCTGTGACTTTGAGAACTGCCATCTTACATGGATAGGCATATTATGTTTCTTGGCATGATGATGAACAAAAGGCAAAACCTGGTTGTCCAGCAGCTCAGCATAGGCACTGTGATTCAAACCTACTGCCATCTCAACCAAAGAACCCATTTCTGCATAATTTAAACACCCCCCAGAGGTGGTCGACATTGTAAACCAGCAACAGCACCAGGTATGCTGCTCACAAAGTTACAGGCTTTGCCAGGTATGGTGGTTAAGTTGCTTTGGCGATTTTAGGCTCCAGTTTGAGCAGCTGCTGTATTATTAAAGTATACTTACTTTACATTGTGACAGGAAAAGTCATGCAGGTGAGTTAACTTGTAGCATGCTGTATAGCAGTGCAGAACTTTTGGTCTGGACTGCCATACATTTTGAAGATCCAGTGATGTTCAGGTAGAAATGCACTTAGGACTAAACACATCAAACTCAGATCAATAGTGATGATTTGCAAAAATAATTTTCCCATAGAGAAAAACTGCTTAGGCTCAGAATTCCTGAAATGGACATGATCCATTTAGCCATAGCAACATATCTGTACATTTCAGTGCACCAACATCAGTTGGAAGATTCAGGTCGGCGGCACAGGGCCATCCCTCGTGCTGAAGCATGTAGCCCTGGGTAGAGTGGAGCACCCCGAGCCTGCAGCGCGTGTGCGTGTGTAGCTCTCGCACGCAGAAAGCTTCTCGCCTCTCTCATGTGACTCACCTCGCCAGGGCCCACTGCTGGGATCTGTTGCTATGGTAACAGTGGATCATATGATTCTTACTCATTCTCAGTGTTGGTGCCCCACCCCCCGAACACCCTGTCCTCCCACCGTCCCGAGCCTGTGTACGGGTGGGCATGAATGGCCGGCAGAGGCACGTACGGCACGATGGCACCGGATATTAATGCGATAACACAGTCGCTGGCCTGCTCTCAGCATCCAGGATCAAATATCCGAACGCATCTCATAATTGACAATAGTTTTATTTCATCTGGAAGCCAGAAACAACCTGTGATTCCAGTCTGGTACTATCATATCTCATATCGTGTTTCACAATAGCAAAGCATGCAACAGCACCATAGAGCAATATGCTACAATCAAACACTGTTGTGTCTCGTTCCGCCCACACGCAGCGAGACAGCAATGAAGGGTCTTCTGTTAATTATTGAAATGTCCTCTGCATCACTGTGACCTTGAGAGTGATGTATCTCAGTTGATGGGCGCCACTTTCACTCATATCACCGCACAATCCATTAGATCCGTTCTGCTCGCCGTTAAACACAGATGCACAGTTAATATACAGCAAAGTCTGAACACCACAATATAAATTTGAACACCACTGGCACTGCAAGTGGGATTGCTTGGGAACACTTGAAATCAACACAAGGAAGATTAAAGGTCCCATTAGATTCAGTGAGCAAAGATTCCCTCCAGGAGTCATCCTATTAGTACCAGCATCACTGGCAGACGACTATATGATATAGGACCATATGCCCACAGACCATGACGATGACTGCCCTTAACACCACATCAGCGTCGCCAAAGACAAGAGAATGGCAGCAGGTCATCTTCAGTGATGAGTCCCACTTTGGACTTGGTGGAGACGACCAACGAATCCATGTGTGGAGGAACTGTGGTCAGCGCCAAGATGAACGACTGGTTGTCGTTCCACCTGGAGTGACACTGTTCCAAGGCCTGGTGTCACTCCACCTCTACCCGTACTGCACCATCTGTAGGAACTGTGTGAGGATATTCAAGCTGAATGAGATGGATTATTATAGGATATCATTAGGAACCTCTACAACTCCCGACAGCGGCCTGACACCATACTGAGTGACAACATTTGCCCATATCAGTCTCCATTGTGCCTGTGTGATCATCACAGCGTCTCGCTGTAAACCAGCCAATCAGAGTGGAGCTTACGCAATAATACAGCTCACCAAAAAAGAGAAAAGAGCTCACTCCAGGGACAAATCATATGACATATATATATATATATATATATATGTGTGTGTGTGTGTGTATATGTGTGTATGTAAGTCCCTTTTAAATATATCCACTATTAAAGTCATTTCCACTCGACTTTCAAATTGCCAGTGCCTAGAGGCTGCACGCCACCCCTCTCTATAGATGAAGACATCATGCGCTGTGTTTAAGGGTTTGTAGGCATCAGCTGCCTGAGCCTGACAGGCTGTATATTTATTACCAAGGTAATGGGGCATGGAACAAGGTCTGAATTTACAGCATGGCTGAACCAGGCTTTTAGGTCTGAATTTATGGGGGTTTATATATAGAGTTAAGGCTTAATAGATATTAAATAGCAGGACCTGTTATCACTCTGTGCTGCCAGGGATGTCACCCTTTTTTTTAAAGATGCCAGGGAGACATACGTTCTATGTTGTCATGGGGAGTTTACCCATTTTACAGTTTATAACCTTAAGATTATATTAAACTTTTACAATTTGCAACCTGGTTACACTGACCTTCAACTGTCTGACATTTCGTAATGACCTGGAGTGAACCGGACAGATTAGCAAAAGCTACCAGAGGACTGATGTTTACTGACACAAACTTACATTATCATCGAAAGACTACTTGCACAAATAGAAAGAATCAACCAACAGGAAGGAAACTTGGTGGATAAGTTTGACATTGTGAGCACATGTGAATGATTCCAGTTTCACGCTCGTCTGTGAGTGGGATGTAAGGTAAGGATGAGCCTAACTGCAGGACCTGATTGACCCAACAGCCACGACTGCAGATATTCAGCAAGCAGTGATGTCCTCCATGAATCATCCGGCCACCACCATGGGAAGGCAGATGCATGACACAGGACTACATGCACACCGACCGTTACCACTGCCCTTAATGGTGCTGTGCCAGACTGTCATGGAGTGAGTCTTTCTGGTGCTATGGACAAAACACAAAATACACTCATCATCAAAAGAAGAGCTGCACCCAGAGGGAGGTGTGGGATTACAGTGCTATAGGGAAGGAAGATAAAGGTTACCAGGAACAATAAATGATGATACATTTAGACTAATATGGGGAATGTTTATTGAGCTACACATACAGAAGTCTGTCTCTCAGTTGGGCCACCAGACGCCTAGGCATGCAGTTGTAGAGGTTCCTAATGGTGTCCTGTGATAATCCATCCCATGCATTTTGAATATTCTGCAGATTGTGCGGTAGGAATAGAGGTGGGGTGACACCGGGCCTTCTGGACGTGTGGCGCGTGACAACAAACTGTTCATCTTTGTGCTGACCACGGTGCATCCATTGATTCATTAGTCGTCTCCACCAAGACAAAAGCAGGACTCGTCACTGAAGATGACCCGTGGCCATTCTGAGTCACTCCATGGCACGAAACCATTACAGTCTTTGGTGATGTTGACGCGGTGTTAAGGGCAGTTGTCATAACGGTCTGGGTACATGTAGTCCTCCGTCGTGCAGCCGTCAGCCAATGGTGCTGGCACTAACAGGATGACTCATGGAGGGCATCACTGCTCACTGAATGTCTTCAATCGTGGCTGTTGGGTCAGCCAGGTACAGTGATGAGGCCCGTCCTGGCTTACATCACATGCGCAGCCGAGCGTGATACTTGAATCAATTGCATATCTCTCATTCCTGTCGGTTGATTCCTTCTGGGTGCAGTTTTCTGTGTAACTAATTTTTTGATGATGGGTGTACAAACCTTGTGCTATAACACTTCTTACTGCTTCAGCGTAAATAGGTAGGTTGCTATAGGACGAAGGTAAGTCTGTTCATGCCTGTGACATCACAACCATGCATTAGAACCTGATGGTTTTTATTTTAAGGGCCACCCTCTAGTACCCTCTGCTGACAAGGGCATCACAGTGGTTGGCCTCAGCAGAGCTGTGTGTTATTAATGAGATTAGCCATGCTTCTGCTGTTACTGTGGTTTAGTGATGAAAGAACTAAATGAGTTTTCTCAGTCATCCCCCATGAGTCAGTTCAGGCTTCTAGAACCATCCGAAGAGAACTCACTTAACCACTTCTAATCTAAACAGGAACGCAATCAAGATAGATGGGATGAATAGGATTAATTCTGGTGATACAGTGGGCTGTGCATTAAAAAATGCTTTCCAAATGAAAGAGGAGGCTGCGAGATCTGTGATTCATGAGACTTACGAGACAGCACAATATTGACACCCACTGAATACCCACAGGAGAACAATAGATGCCGATTTAGACCTGGCATCAAGCAGGCTGTGCCGAGTGCACAGTGGGACGGCACAACAATGCCAAATTGGCTTTGAGAAAACTGGCTGTCCCTGATCCTTCTCTTCCGGAGTGGTGTCGAACGTCTTTTCGTCAGCATCGTAGCACTCGCACACGTCAGGTGCTGACGAAAGAGGGGTAGAATGGGTAGGGCGTGGGGGGAAGGGAGAGAGGGAGGAAGGGAGGGAGAAGGACGTGCCAGACGGAGGAGAACAGAATGCTTCACCCAGCCTCTCTCACTCTTCCTTTTCACCACATCAGAACTCTGGGGAGGAACAAGGGAAAATAACAACAGAAAGGATTCCAGGATTGACTCAACAAACAGAGAGCTGAGCGCTGTCTGTATTCAGGCTCTGATGGTTCAGTTCTTATAGCTAGCAGTACACAAAGAGACAGAAATCAAACTGACCAGATGGACTGAAGCAATAGTAGTCAGGCAGATCAACCCTGGAGGAAAAGGGCGTGTGACAGAACCATCCACTGAAAGGTTCTATAGAGAGGGTTTATTTATGCCACCACCTCACTCAGTCCTTTTGTTGGCTGTATTTTGTTTGGTGTTATTTCCTGAGGAAGCAATTTGACAAAAAAAGCTTGATGTTCTTTTAGAGAGAGCGCTCCGATTACACTCTAGCTTTTAGGGGACCTCTTCAGAAGCTTCCAGAATTGGTCTGTTATGATGTACAGGCATGTCTAGGCTTACCTTATAGTGTGGTGTTTTGTTTTGTCAAGTGTTACAGCACAGTTATGTGATGTGATGGACCCAACTGTGGCAAAATGTTGACGTCGGAATTCTGGAAAATCCAATTTTCTAGTCATGCCATGTGAAGGCACATGCCAAAATATAATTTTTTGAAGGCATGTAAACCCAACCCTTGCAAAACCCCAGATTTCACTGATTTGAGGGAGCTTGATTACCTTTGTGGGGCTGTACCGTATCTCTGGCTCCCTCTGTAATGCTAACATGGGTATTAATTGGGGCAGTCGTGGACTGGAGATTAGGGAACCAGGCTTGTGACCGGAGGGTCGCCGGTTCGATTCCGCGAACTGAGAGTAACAACTGAGGTGCTTACCGGTTCGATTCCCTGAACTGAGAGTAACAACTGAGGTGCCCTTGAGCAAGGCACCTAACCCCCAATTGCTTCCCGGGCACCGTGGATAGGGCTGCCCACCGCCCCCTAGTGTGTGTGTGTGTTCACTAGTGAGTTTGTGGGTGTTTCACTTCACGGATGGGTTAAATGTGGAGACTAAATTTCCCAACTGTGGGATCAACATAGGTGTTAAAATCTTAAACCTTAAAAAAAAAAAAAACTTAAACACATCACACTTGTTGTGAGGAACTATGATGTGCACAGAGCAACGTGCTAGCCATATTACTCATTATCAACCTGAAGAAGGACATCAGCCATATCGCCCACACCTAATGAACACCACAGCCCACACTATCTACACCTCGTCTCAGAGGTACTGCAACAGCCTTAGCACGTATTGTTCTTCTCACTCTCCTACGTCACAGCAGCCTCGAGGGGCTGCTGCCAGGGGGCTATCACAGTGTCAGAACTGCAGATAGCAGCAGCCTTCTTTAGTAGTCAGCGTGTGTCCTCCTCATCCTGTAGAAATGTCAGACATGAAGAGCATCATTAACCACCTGAAACTGGCTCCTTCCGCAGCAGAGAGTAAACTTATCACTGGACGACTACCGAGCAATGACCTTGACCAGAGAAGAAGAGCTAAGAATAGATAGCAGAAGGAGATAACAGAACAGCGTTTATCACACCATCAAAAGCAAAGTCTCATAGATGACTTCTTAAAGCCTGTGCATTAATAATTCTCCTATTGGATAATCTGTAGGGGCTTGACTTCCAGCATCATCTCCTGCAGTACCGTGGTATCAGAGTGCACTCACTGTCCACTTTATCTGAAACAGCTACCATGCATTTCCACTCACTGGCCACATAATGAGGTCAGCTCTATAGGTGAGCAACTACAGACTGCAGCCCATCTGTTGCTGTCCTACTTATCAGCCCCCATTAACTGCGTGCACCAATAGGAAGGAAGTTCCATAGGTACAGTGGATCAGTCTCAGCACAGAAGTGACATGGTTGTAGGTGTGTGGTGTTAGTTTGCTGGGTTGGAATCACCACCCAAACAGATCCAGTCAAGGATATGGCTTTGTGGTCAGAAACAGACCATTGATGAACGTCTGGAGGATGGCTAGCATTAATTACGTGGCTACATGTGCATCAATAAGGTGGAGTGGTAATGTGGTTTCCAGTTGTTGGATATCAGTGTTTTGTATACAGGTGTGTTTTGTGTAGAAGTGTGTATGTATACAGGTGCGTATAAATTTACCATGTGGGAAACAGCTACATCATCAGAACAGAATGGAGCCCCTAAGAGAATGTTGCTATCAGGGTTCTACAGGTCATAGGTCAAACACCACTTGAAGGACGACTGACCATCTGTTGACATTAAATAGGGGGGTGGGGAAACCTGTGTGACAAGGGTCTGTCTTCAGACTGAGTTGGACTGAGTTGGGCTAAGTTCAGACTGGACCGGCATGTCTTTGGAAGAGACATGTGTGTAAACTGCGATCGCCTTGAAATAAACTACTTCTGCCTTCCGTCTCCTGACTCTACCCTTCTGTGCAAGCAAGAAAAGAAACTACACAGTAAAAAGGACAGTGAGTGTCGAGAAAAGGTAGATGGGCTTCAGTAGGGGTGGAATAATCTTGACTTCAAGATTACACAGATTCATTTCCCAGCTGAATAACGTCTGTCAACTAAGTAGCAACTAAGTGACCCATATGATGAGAAAGCACGCTTCTTTAATTAAACGAAAGGACATGTCCAAAAACACCTGTACAGAGCATGACCCCAGGTGAGACCATGATTCTGCCACAGGAAGTGTTTCATTGTCACGTCCTGTCTAGGCTAGCCCCCGTTTATCTACGTTCTCCGTTTCTGTCTTGTCATTTCCGTGTGCCTTTTGTTGTCCTGTGCCATGTGCTTCTGTTTGTTTTGGTTATTGCTCCTCCTGTCTCCGCCCCCTTGTCAGGCCCCTTACCTGCCCCTAGTTTGTAGCTCCGCCCCTTCCCAGGTGTTCCTTGTTAATCCTTGCTGTCTCCTTGTTGTGTCCCACGTTACAATCATATTAAGACTGAAGCAATAGTAGTCGGGCAGATCAACCATGGAGGACCAGGGCGTGTGACAGAACCATCCACTAAAAGGTTCTATAGAGAGGGTTTATTTTATGCCACCACCACACTCAGTCCATTTGTTGGCTATATTTGGTTTGGTGTTATTTCCCGAGGAAGCAATTTGACAAATTGACAAATAGGCATGTCTAGGCTTACCTTATAGTGTGGTGTTTTGTGTTGTCAAGTGTTACAGTACAGTTATATGGTGTGATGGACCCAACTGTGGCAAAATGTTGACTTCCGGAAAATCCAATTGTCTAGTCATGTCATCTCTAGGCACGTGCCAAGATATAATTTTTTGGAGTCATGTAAACCAAACTCTCACAAAACCTCAGATTTCATTGATTTGAGGGAGCTTGATTCTCTTTGGGGGGCTCTACAGTATCCCTGGCTCCCTCTGTAATGCTAACATGGGTATTAAAAACGCTGTTTTAATTAAACGAAAGTGTTTAAACATGTCCAAAAACACTGGTATACAGCATGACCCCAGGTGAGACCATGATTCTGCCACAGGAAGTGTTTCATTGTAGCATGTTTTGTTATTGCCTGTCTAGGCCCCTCAGCTTCTGTTTGTTTTTCCCAGGTTTATCCTTGCTGTTTTATACTCCCTGTGGTTCTTTGTCTTGCCTCTGCCCCCTGTTCCTCAGTAGTCTTATTTGTTCTAGTGTCTTTGGCTTTTGTTTTTCTCTTGTTCTCTTGTTTTCCACATTACAATGATATTAATCACCAAAGCAGGAAATCACATACAGAGTGCTGAACTCACAAGGGAGGCCAACATTAACCACAGGCTTCATGCTATCAGTGATCCACCCATCACAAGCAAAATACATTGATAACCTACATCCCCTGGCACAGAATAACAGCATACGTATATACGCATACTCTTAATTAATGAACAGTGATATTAACATCAACCATAAACCCCTTTTCTGGAGGGCCTGCCCCTACTTTGATCCCCTTAGACATGCATGGCCACGTCTTATGAGTTTCTAGAGTCCATTGCCAGCCAATAGCTTAGAGACCAGTGTCAGCTGGTCGAGGTGACTTACCAACATGACACATCAAGCCCTGCTCAGGTTGAGGTGATGGCCACAACAATGGCACTCCACCTAATCACCTTCTGCTTTCTCTGGGGCTCTCTGAGTAATTGACGCTAGCATAAACACCACTCATGCATGCTAGGGTTCCACCTGGGGTTCCAAGCAGTGGTGGTGAGTGACCTGATGGTCAGCCTTTATGGTAAATTCCACAGATTTGCCACAATTTCTCCATAATGCAGATATTACCGTAATAAACCACACTGAATCATAGCAAGTGAGATTTCTTTACAGTGATGATAGAGACCAGACGTCCAGACCATTTCATTTCTTCTACAGCTACCCCACAACTACCTCACAGTATTATATGAAATAGTCAAGGAACTCTGCCTGATGCCGGAGACCTTGTTTAATGACAGTTTGGAGATAAGCTTCCAGACGGAAATGGTACAGAGGTATGAGTAATATGTTTTGTTCCTCAGATTTAAATTTTATCATTATCTACATTACATGGTGATTCCTCTCACCACCACAAGAAACGCTCTAGTCCATACACTTCTCTTCAATGCAGCGCTTCACTCCAAATCACTAAGCGTGACAGAGTAATGGAGAAAGATTGAAAAAACAGGCTTCCAACTAAGCTGAAATGTCCCACACTAAAATGACAGGTGTTTCAGAATCCAGACATTTATCCATTAAAAATGAAATGGTCAGGGAATTATGATTGATGCAGTGCAAACATGCCACCAGTGAAACGTCAAATCAAGCCAAGTAGTAAGTAGGAAGAACTTTATGTTTTCAGACAAAGGCAGTTGATATCTGGTGAGCTAGTTGGAGAAACGAACGTCTGCAGGATGGTTGCCCTGCTGAAGAAAGTTCAGCCTGGACCAGTCAAAAGTTTAGACACAGCTACTCAAACTAGGTTCTCCTTAAGTTTATCTTAATGTGTTACTTTAGAATAAAATGGACTCAAACTATAAAATAACACTCATGGAATTATGCAGTCCACCTTAAAAACCTCAAAAATAGGACTTTATAGGAGGATAAACAGCTGTCTTAACCCGCAGTGGAGGCTTTTGTCTAAACCTTTGACTGGTGCTGTATATCAGTCTTAATGGCACCATAACAAACCAGCCTGTTTAATTCTGAGACCTAAAATGACTCGGTTGATTCATTTTGTTATATAGACTCTGATAAACATTCAAAGTAATGGAAAAGTAGGATATGGGCCTTTTAATGGTATAAAAATAGCAACATTTCTTAGTATTCGTCATGACCAGTTGAACCAACAGCTTTTGCTTCTGATTGAATGCAAGCTTGGCAGCACATTTCATTTCGCGGTAAGTGCTAATTGTGGAAGTAACCAAGTTATAAGTTACTGCAACAGTGGGTCTGCCTTCCCTGCACAACATGCCACCATATGCAGAGCAAAGTCGCCATCAACAAGCTATAGAAGCTGGTGTTATATTCTCTGTAAAATTGTATCATCACTGTGCAAAGAACGAGTATCTCTAAAATGGCTACTTTACAGGAGAGGGCAAAAACCTCGTCTTATTTCAATGCAAGTCTATGGAACCAGACTTCTTTCCAAGCAATTTTGGGCCATTGCTGTTGGTCTGTTCATCATGAATTGTCCACACTGTGTAAACGGCAGCCGCTGTGTTCAAATGATGGAGAAAAGTCAAAATCAGAAATCGATCAACAATGGAGATACTTGTTTTTTATTGGGTAGTAATGATATGCTGTAGTTTCTATGTTCATGGATTATAAGAAGATAAATTAGGATGTCTTGTATGTGCGTAAACGCGGAACATTCTGGTTTATTAAATGTGCTCAGTAGAAGAAACGACAGCGATAAGCATTATTCCCGAACAGGCTCAAGCTGGCGTTCCATACTCTTTATTTAAGGACTTATTCACAAGCAGCTCAACCCACACACTGCTTTATGTGCAGGAACGCTCTGACTCATGGATCTACTGTATGTAAAGGAAAATAAAGTCCCAATGACCGTGTATTCCGGTGATAACCTAAATATATCATTCATCTACAGGAAAATGGAGGAAGCCCTGTCTTCCTGCATGCTGACAGGAGCTCTCTGAGGATCATCTTGCAGTATATGTAGGGTATTATTGCCAAGGCAATACAGCAGAATAACAAATCACACCCCATGCATGCTGTCCTATTAATCAGCATGTATCACTAGACAATAATGTGCTGATTAGGATCATCTCGCTTCATTGTTCCGCTCAGCTGACATGACATACCTGCTCACAAAGGATTTGATTTGTTGTATGTGAAGAAATACATATTAATCATAGTCGCTTCTGCATTTACCTTCACGGTCAATGATCCCAGAATAGAACGATGAGGAGAATCAAGTTTCTCTAGTTGTCTTAAGAGGAACACTCAGTTTGCAGTACTATAGGCTTGAGCACTTTGAGGCAAACTGCATGTTGCACTACAATTCTGTAACTGTTTTAATTATGCAGCGTTAGTTATTTAGTGAGTGTAACCCTTATGAAACCATAATATATGGCAATGTATTGGAAAATATAGTGCAATATGTTAAATAATATAATGTCATATATGGGAAACAAGTGCATATATTTTGCATATATTTATATAGTGACAAATATATTACAATATATTGTATAATACATAAGGAATTGCCCGCTTTTCATATATTGTATGTATGGTAGTATAATATATATTTACTTATATATTGTAATATATTTCATTTTATATGTAATAGACATCATATATATATATATATACAGGGGTTGGACAATGAAACTGAAGCACCTGTCATTTTAGTGTGGGAGGTTTCATGGCTAAATTGGACCAGCCTGGTGGCCAGTCTTCATTAATTGCACATTGCACCAGTAAGAGCAGAGTGTGAAGGTTCAGTTAGCAGGTAAGAGCACAGTTCTGCTCAAAATACTGCAATGCACACAACATTATGGGTGACATACCAGAGTTCAAAAGAGGACAAACTGTTGGTGCACGTCTTGCTGGCGCATCTGTGACCAAGACAGCAAGTCTTTGTGATGTATCAAGAGCCACGGTATCCATGGTAATGTCAGCATACCATCAAGAAGGACGAACCTCCACCAGCATCTCGTAGTGACCTGGCCACTATCCTGCAAGAGGAATGGCTTAAACTCCCTCTGACCACTGTGCAGGACTCGTATATGTCATTCCCAAGACCAACTGACGCTGTATTGGCCGCAAAAGGAGGCCCTACACCATACTAATAAATGATTGTGGTCTAAAACCAGGTGTTTCAGTTTCATTGTCCAACCCCTGAATATGCACACACATATGGAGAAATACATATATATAACTAAATACATATTATACTACCTTACATACAATATATGAAAAGTGGCAATTCCTTATGCATTATACAGTATATTGTAATATATTTATCACTATATAAATATATGCAAAATATATGCACTTGTTTCTCATATATGACATTATATTACTTAACATATTGCACTATATTTTCCAATACATTGCCATATATTATCGTTTCATAAGAGAAAACACACCTGCGTAAACCTGCGTACAGTATCGTGCCATCTTTACAGACCACCCTCTGAAGTTTTATTATTTTTAATTGCTGCTTCCTTTATTGAACCACATGTTTCGTCAAAATGGTGTGAAACAGGTACCTTTCCTCTTGTTTGATGTGCAGGTCAGAGGTGTAATTAGGCTGGCCACATGTCCAGTTTTAGGTCGGACCATCCGATTTTTCAACTCCCAGTCCTCCGCTTGGACGCCCATTAGTCGTCTATCTGGGATGAATTATTTAAAATGTTGCCTTGCGAACAGTATTATGTGTGCCATTGGCTTACGTCTGCCTTGCAAGTCATGTGACGTTGTGACTAGCCTACCAGCTAACTGCAGGTTAGCCCTCTAAATGCTAGTCAATTAGTAAGCTCCCGTCTGAGTCACGAATGTCATCCATTCCACCCAATCAGGTGAGTAAAATATAATTTATGTGTTAAATGATTTAAGTTATGTTTTTAATTCGGTTCTAGTATCGTGCATGACCCCCACCTTCTTTATGATGTCCTCTGTTGGGGGTGGGATGTCCTCCTTTTTGGCTTTATGATAGTGGCCACCCTAGGTGTTACCCAATCAGCAGCAGCAACATGTATAGAAAACCTGCGCTATTAAAATGTAAAATGACACCACCCAAAACACTAGATGGGGTTTCTATACCAATGTGTTGACTTCCTTGGTATTCTACAGACGATGGTGGCTGAAACAGCTGTTGAGCAATATTTTGCAAAAATGGCGGTAAAGGTGGAACCGCAAAGGCAGAATTATGACGCCACTGAGCTACCGATGCTGCTAACAACTCTACCAGTCACAGCTGTTGCAGTCTGCGTCGCCACAGCATGTAGCTTTATTTCTGAGAAGAGATGTACTTCAGGCTACAGGTGGGGTAATTGTTACACTGTACAGGTAGACACAGTACAGGTAGAGTGTTCAGACAGATCACTGGAACCCATGAATGCCTTGAGAACACACTGCGGGATATGCGAGTCACTTGTCTATTTGTGTGGACTATTTTAGCCAGATGTTGCTGGTCACAATAATGTGGCACCCGTGGGTGGCAATGCCGCTGTCACCTGTGGGTAGTAGTGCTTTCTAAGACATAGTCCCAGTACATACGTGATGTTGTGGATTGAAGAATGTTAAATGCCTGCACAACATCGGACCTCCCATGCATCTCACACCCACTATCATGCTTCGTTTGAACTCCAGTGGTTTACATCGCCTTGCCATGAGCATGCTGGCCAGTGTTCCACCTCATTTACAATACACACCATACAACTCATACAGCAGTGGGCATTCCCAAGCCGTCCCCCATACTGCTATTCCACGACTTTTGGTATGCCAGTGTAAAAAGAATGAGTCAGATCATGAAAAACAGAAAATGCAACCAACTTCTAAGACTGAACTTCGGAGGTGTTGAAACATATCCGTGGAGAAAGGTGCCAAAATGGTGGTTGGTACAAACCATGGAAGAACTACTTGCAGGAGCTATTCATATTACACTGACCTCTGACCTTTCTATGTGTTCTGAATGGTTCCCATGCTTCTTCACTGTCAAGAACAGAACTCACGATCGCTTCTGAACCCCCTATTCCAAATCATTTTCGCTGATTGTCATTTCGGACTTCAGCAGACGTGCCCTTGGAAAGCCAGGCATGCATGCAGAATAGAGTGTGTTCTGCTCTGTATTATTCATCTTTAATATGAACTATGATGCCCGCTGCTGTTACGTAAGCCACTCTGGCTAGTCACGGTAAGAGGGTTGCGAGGGTTAAGTCAGGCCTAAGCCCATATTACTGTGATAGTGTGAGGTGCAATGCTACGGCAGATGGCCTCCTACAGACTCTGAGCATGGACGGCGGGTGTGGCTTATATAACGCTCTGAAATGATCTCTAATCTCATGGTAAGCAGAAGCAGTGGTCATTTTCAGCGCTTCCCCAGCTTGCCCCATCTCCTATGCCTGTTTTTAACAGAAAGGCATGCAGGGTACGATGGAGAGCAAGGCGTTTAGGCTCTGAGAGGGCCGGGAAGGAAGGAAAGTGTTAGTTGTGAGTCATGCGTTGTGATCCGAATGTGTCTTGGTGCAGAAATGACACGTCAGTCTGAGTCACACGCACTCCAGCCCTTATGATGGTCATGTTTACTGACCCTTCCGCACTTTGATTTGCAGTGGAGGCTTCAGCTTATAGGAAAGTAATGAAGCAGATGCACCGCCTCTCCTGCTACGCATGAGGATGACACTCCAGCGTTAGAGTGAGCTTGTTGGAAGTGTAACATTCTAGCAGCTTTTTGAAGGAAGGAAGTATTTAGGCTAGACAGGATTACAGCAGATTAGATTTACATCAGAGTTTACACTGCATAAAACAGGAGGACATCTCTGCAGGCTCCTGATAGTCCTATAGTACTAAAACTAAATAAAATAAAAGAAAGAAAGATAATATATATCATATACTATATACTAAAGATACTGTATGTATTGCTTTTAAAGGTGTTTAATTGTTTTATTGAAAAATATTTTTATATAATTAAATTTAATTCAGTAAATTACTTAAATAATAATAATAATAATAATAATAATAATAAATTAATAATAAATAAAATACATAACTAAATTATATTAATAAAGATCATGTGTATAAAATATTTATTTATTAGTTTGTTTATTTATAATCATAAAAGCACAAATATATAGGTAGAGAGATAGATAAACATCTGACCAGCTAGCTGTCTGTCTACCTGTCACGCTATCAACATGTCTCTAGCTGTCTGTTTGTCTGTCTTCCTGTCTATCTATATACTGTTTTAATACACAAGACTCACAACAACAATTCTAATAATTGCATCATTCACATAACTAAAATAATGCTTATAAAAACCATAAAAATAAGGTTAATAGCAACAACAACAACAACAACAATAATAAAAATAATAATAATAATAATAATAATAATAATAATAGTAAAGTAATATGACAGAATGACTGCTAAGTGATGTGATTATATACAGTGTTGCTATTGTATATAAACTTCTCCCATTATAACATATTAAAAGTGTAATATCCATTTGAGGCAATACACTTGAGCGCAGTTCATTCATAATCCGTAACCTAAAGCTCCACTTGTTAATCCACCCGCTTAATGACTACAGGGTTTGTTCACAGGGACCTTTTGACAAATGAAAATAAAAGAGAGAGAGAGAGAGAGAGAGAGAGAGAGACAGAGAGACAGAGAGAGAGACAGAGGAGAGAAAAAAAAAGAGAGAGAGACAGAGAGACAGAGAGAGAGAGAGACAGAGAGAAACAGAGGGAGAGACAGAGAGAGAGAGAGAGAGAGAGAGAGAGAGAGAGAGACAGGAGAGAAAGAAAGAGAGAGAGAGAGAGAAAGAGAGAGAGAGAGAGAGAGAGAGAGAGAGAGAGAGAGAGAGAGAGGAGAGAAAGAGAGAGAGAGAGAGAGAGAGAGATAGAGTGAGTATGTCAGTTAAACAATAGACTCTCTGCTCAGCCAGAGCTTTTCACACACTACTGTGCTACGCCAACAAGAGCTTGGCTCACTCTACAGTATACACACAGCGACATGATAGCCAAGACGAGGAAAAGCACAACGCAGTTCATCTCCATTAATATGATCATTATATTTATATTTATATCCCCCAAACTCTGCAGCTATACAGTAACACTCTGTAAACCATCTGATTCTCTGCATACTTCGTTATCCCCCTTTCACCCTGTTCCTTAATGATCAGGACCCCCACAGGACCACCATAGAGCAGGTATTATGTGGGTGGTGGATCATTTCCCAGCACTGCAGGTCAAGAGGCTTTTATTGTCATTCCAGCCATGTACCAGTCCACAGTGGAGTGAAATTACTTTCCTCCAGGAACAAGGTGCAGCTGACATGGTGGTGGTGTGTCCATTCACTCCTACCTTGTAGATGTACCCTCGGAGACCGTAGCTCATCTATCTGCTTCTGCACAGTTTGTCCTGGTCCTTCTCTGGGCCTTCATCACCGGTCACAGGATGCTGCTCAACGGACACTGCTGGCTGGGCAGTTTCGGTTGGTGGATGATTCTCAGTCCAGTAGCGACACTGAGGCATCCATTCACACCAGCACAACACACACTAACACACCACCACCACATTAGTGTCACTGCAGTGCTGAGAATGACCCACCACCCACATAATACCTGGTCTGTGGTGGTCCTGTGGGGGCCCTGAAGAACAATGTACAAAGTACAGATACAGCTACCAGGGCTACAGTCTGTAAATGTGTAACTACATGGTGCTCCTATATGGTCAGTGGAGCTGAAAATGGACCATGAGTGTAGATACAAGGAGGTGTACCTAATAAACTGTCTAGAGAGTGTATGGCGTCTTGTCTTTTTGGATGTCTGCGCATCTCCTTACAGCGCCTCCTCTCTTATTACCTCCTTCATTTCTTGTTAAACCGAGCAGAAGGGGACATATGCTGAAGGAAGGTAAAGGAGAGAGAGAGAGAGGGAGAATGGTAATTGGCTTTCTGCTCCATGAATCTCATTTCCATGTAAGCTGAAGGTAAAACTCATTACAGTGCCACTCATATACGTGCAAGCAAAACAGGCGCTTGTTATCGGATGGTTTAAGAGCACTCGGACGATGAGGCGTGCCTCAGAAAAAGCCAGGGATCAATGAGCTATTCTGGGTCCCTCCGTGTTCTCAGTCTAACCTCAGCTCATACAACAGCTGTCTAAGGTTACCGGCAGCTCAGGGAAGAGGCCGAGGCTGTAATGAGGTGCTGCGTGTGGATGTCTGGATGCTGCGTGCCGGAGTGCGTCTCTTAGTGCTCTCGGCCTATTTTCCTGCCCCTCTACCTTTTAAATCAACACGAGGAGGCCTTATTACCAGACAGAGAATGGACAGGCAGTGGACGAGCTATGCATCAATGCGGTGTCTTTAGTTAGCCGGTTGCAGATGTCCAGTTTCAAAATATGGGAACATCATTTTCGGTATCTTTAGGCTTTTCTACCTTTCTTGTTTGGGCTTCCTGCTGAAGGCCATGATATTGTGGGGGGCAGGTGGGTGAAGTGTCAGTGTTACCAAAATCAACAGAGAGTAGGGTAGCTGGTAGGGAGCTGAATGATGAGCTTAGGTTCTAGTGCCCTCTAGTGGTTGTGTTTCATACACAGAGACTTCAGGTCATTTAAAAACAAGCTGAATATCTACTGACTAGTTACCTGTATATTATTCTATCTGTTTCACAAATGCACACTACTGTGCAAAAGTCAGAGACCACTCTTCATTTATTTCAGCAAAGGTAAAAGTTCAGTAATAATGTTATTAATGCATATTCAATGCATTCATTTACAGTGTAGGCAAATGTCAGAGTCCAAAATGACTTGTTACATAAACTTATGTTCAGCGTTAAGGATGTTTCTCCCTCTCTTGTAGAGGTCCTGTTTTGGAGGAGATACGGTCACTGTCGCCACTTTGCTTTTCATTTATGTTCTTGTAAAGGGATTTTATTACAAGCAGCTTTGGAGCATTTTGGTCCGATCATAGTGCAATGTGCACATGACATTAACTGTGATGTTTAAATCAGGTAGAAAATTAAAAATCCAAAAATATGGGCATGTTCTTCTTTGACTATATTTAACAACAGCAAAAAGCATCAACAAGTAATTTTAATATCAGTGTATAATATAATATAATATAATATAATATAATATAATATAATATAATATAATATAATATAATATAATATTAATATCTATCTATCTACAGGGGTTGGACAATGAAACTGAAACACCTGGTTTTAGACCACAATCATTTATTAGTATGGTGTAGGGCCTCCTTTTGCGGCCAATACAGCGTCAGTTCCTCTTGGGAATGACATATACTGCGTCCTGCACAGTGGTCAGAGGGATTTTAAGCCATTCTTCTTGCAGGATAGTGGCCAGGTCACTATGTGATGCTGGTGGAGGTTCGTCCTTCTTGGTGGTATGCTGACATTACCCTGGATACCGTGGCTCTTGATACATCACAAAGACTTGCTGTCTTGGTCACAGATGCGCCAGCAAGACGTGCACCAACAGTTTGTCCTCTTTTGAACTCTGGTATGTCCCATAATGCTGTGTGTATTGCAGTATGTTGAGCAGAACTGTGCTCTTACCTGCTAACTGAACCTTCACACTCTGCTCTTACTGGTGCAATGTGCAATTAATGAAGATTGGCCACCAGGCTGGTCCAATTTAGCTCTGAGACCTCCCACACTAAAATGACAGGTGTTTCAGTTTCATTGTCCAACCCCTGTATCTATCTATCTATCTATCTATCTATCTATCTATCTATCTATCTATCTATCTATCTATCTATCTATCTATCTATCTATCTATCTATCTATCGAGCTATCTATCTGTCGGGCTATGGAACTATCTGTAAAACACATAGACATATTGGTAGGCTTTCTCTTGTCATGCTGACCTGTTTTTCTTTGTGTGTGTGTGTGTGTGTGCGTGTGCGTGTGTAAATGTGTGAAGATGCCACGGTCTGTGCTGCAGCAGTTTGTTTCTTTGTCTTTAAAGGTCACCTCTCTGATGGACTGTTCATGTGGGTGACCAGTGCTACCTGTATCACGCTGCCTCTAAGGCTGCTCACTCTGTGCCACACATAAGCTTTCCACACATCAAGCATGCTGTTAAAGTGAAGGCCTGGCAAGAACCCAGTTTACCAAACCACCCCAAGTGTACTTAATCAGCAACAACAAATGTTCTGTGTCTGATATGCTGTTCGTTGGCTTTGCACTGGAGCTACACTGCTAACAAATACAGGGCCACCAAACTGTATGGTGGAACCACCTGAGCCTCATCATACAGTTCCCATCATACAGTTCCCATCATACATTTCTTTGTATTTAATCTAACATATGTGTGTGCTTGTATGCTCCAAACATGGCCACATCTAATTTTACATGACCATTTCAAGCCTTGCTTTATCCCTTAGAATGGAACTGGCTGTTTTTCCTTACTTTCCCTTTAAGGCTGATCTAAACCTGTATTCAGACTGCCAGGCCAAACCAGCCCAAATGGGATCCGGTGATCTACATTGCATCCAGATTAAATTTTAATAGTCTTTACAGAAGAAAACGAGTAAATACGATTAATAAATACATTTTAATGAATTAAAATTTTATTAATTTTATTAAATAAATCAATACATTTTATTAATCAATTTTTTTTTATAGATGGATCTTAGTCTGGGGGCTCCGGATGCTTTGGCTATCATCTGAATCAAAGTGTTTCTTTTGCGTCTGAAGTGCTGGGATTTAACAAGAACCCCAAACAGCTGACAGAATGCTCTCCCTTGCTTCAGCATATCAAAGCCATGTCACCAGCATTGCTGCGTAGTTACAACTGAGCTCTGTTCTGATAGGCTGATTGTACTGTATTGTGCCTTATTCAGAAATACACTCAGAGCTAAAGCACTCCCTAGAACTTTAATATGTGTGGATGGGGCTAAACTGCTGCATGCCGAATAGGTAGATATACACAGATCAGGCATAACGTTATGAGCACCTCAATGTGTCTAAACCCTTTATCTATATTATCAGCTCCACCTGGTAGTTCTACAGTTACAGACAGTAGCCCATCTTTCAGCTGTGGTTGTGATCTAGTATGAGTAGATGTGGATGAATCTGATGACTGTAAGTCAAAAACCCGGCTCTAATAGTTTGTAATACCCTCACTAGCATCAGTAACTGCTGTGACTGGAAATGGCTCAGACTGGGTGTAGGCCACAACAATGTTCAGACACTCTTGCATCAAAGAATCAAGTAATCCATCAATGTTTATTTGTATAGCGCTTTTTACAACCAACGTTGTCTCAAGGAAGCTTCACAGATAATCAATTTGTTATATGAAAGAAAGAAAAACAAAACAAAAAAAACCCCACAATATTAATGTACACTGTATAGTTGGGTCAGATTTGGTGGATGCCTTCCCTGGCACATTTCTGAGGAGGTTTTCCTGCAGACTGGGATTTTTGCCATTTGATTTCTGCTTTGTGGCCCATTTTCCACACACTGTAACAGTCAAATTTATGCTGTGCCTTTAAGAAAGGGGCAGTGTATTTGCATATCCCAGTGTGGCCTCTGCAGAAGAAGAGAGCAGAGTGGAAGAGAGAGGTGGTGTTTAGTGGTTTTCCTACCATACTCCTCTTTTACTTGTTTACACTCTCTGTAATGCTGGAGCTTAACTACAGTCACACTTATGTAGAAGTGGACCGGTGTGGCCGGGAGACTGATCTCAGTTAGTAACCGTGAATAAACGAGTATACTGCAGTACCCGCACTAACGTCTGTGTAGCTCAAGCGCTTCTGCTAACTCCTCTCCTCATGGCTACCTCGAAGGCTCTCCCCCATTATCCGGGCCGAAGCGTTACAACATCAGTATGTAAGCATGGATGACAGGGTCCGAAAATCCCAGTGGAATCTGCCCAAGACTTCCAAAATAATCATTTAAGCTCTATAGCTGCAACAATGCTGCTTCTCTCAGTTTAAGATTCCAAAGAATCTTACATAGTGACGCTTTAACCTCCTCTCCCTGCTCTAGACTGGGGCCTTTTTATGCATGTGGTGCTTTATGGACATACAGAGTGATGGTACTTTCTGACTGTGAGAAATGAAGGACCTGGAGGAGCATCAGCGGCCCACACACAAACAGACCCTCACAGACAGACACAAAGAAATCAATATCTGCTTTTATTTCTTAGGTTCTCAGCCCTCCACCCAATGACAAACGACCATGTCTCCACACTGCGGAGGGCAGGGTGACTTATCATCCCTCCTCCGCCCTCCCTCTCTTCACGCCTCATTGTTCTATTGATTTTTTTTCTTGCTCCAGCCGATGAAGACTTCACCTGGCATCTTCTTTAGTCTCAATGTATCTGAGGTGGTCTCAGGCCATTCCATTTTCAAGGGCTTCTGTCCATTGTGTCCAAAACTCTACACCTCCATTTCAATTCATGTTATTTTATAAGCCAAGGGAACGACAGCAGCAGCACAGGTTGACCTTTTCAAATCCGTTCTTGGCATATGCATGTAAATGAACTGTGACCATCAAAAGAATAGCTGGATAAATTGTTGGATGCGTCATATGAAATGCAACCACTACATCAATGTCACCAAAGACTGCGGTGGTGTCGTGCCAGACCGTCATGGAGTGACTCAGAATGGCGGTGGGTCATCTTTAGAGAGGAGTCCTGCTTTTTTTCTTGGTGGAGACGACCAACGAGTCTATGTGTGGAGGCACCATGCTCAACATGTCACATGTCCAGAAGGCCTGGTGTCACTCCGCCTCCATCCCTACTGCACCATCTGCAGGAACTGTGTGAGGATATTCAAGCTGCATGGGATGGATTATCACAGGACCCCATTAGGAACCTCTACAGCTCCATGCTGAGACGTCTGGCATAATGGGTTCGCCTGACGGCATAAGCGTAACTCTACTTTTGTAGGTGTAGCTCAATAAATATTACCCCTATCAGTCTAAACTTCCTAAAAATCCAATAGATGTTCTTCTCCTGTTAGTTCTGTCTTTCTCGTCTCATCCGGGTTCAACCTAAGGAGGTTGGGTTCCGCCCTTGAGCCTGGTTCCTCTTGAGGTTTCTTACTTACTCACGGAAGTTTTTCCTCGCCACTGTTGCCTCTGGCTTGCTCAAGGGAGGCTTGGACCTGGTTTTTGCCCACCACCACACCCTCAAATGTCTGTACATTAACTTTGTGTTTTTATTCTTTCCTTTTCTTATATATAACACACTGATTTTCTGTGAAGCTGCTTTGAGACAACGTTGGTTGTAAAAAGCGCTATACAAATAAACATTGATTGATTGATTGATTGATTGATTGATTGATTGATAAACTTATTATCTTTCCCTATGCCACTGCAATCCCACACTTATATACTATACATATAGGAAGTAAAATGTTTAGACAAACCCACCTAAATGGACGTTGTTGGTGATCTTAAAGACTCTACAGGCTTATACTTAACAGTTCCAACTGATGAAGTGTCTGAACAATACATATACTGATATACCACATATACTCTTCATGTATCACAGTATTATGGTTTAACCATGTCCCCACCTCTAATATATATTGAATAATATTATATAAATATTTTGGAGGTTTAAGGTGGACTGTATAGTTTAATAAGTGCTATTTGATAGTTTGATGTCTTCATTTATTCTAAAGTAAAGCATTAAGATAAACACAAGAACTTTTTTATGAGTAGCCATGTCTATATATATATATATATATATATATATATATATATATATATATATATATATATATATATATATATCGTCGCTCTCCAAATGAAAAATGAAAACGGGTATCTCCAAAATGGCAACTTTACAGGAGAGGCCAAAAACCTAATTTAATTTAAATGGAAGTTAATGGAACCAGACGTCTTCTTAGGCAGTTTTGGGCCATTTCTGTTGGTCCAATGTTCATGAAATTTCCACACAGTGTAAACAGCAGGTCATGTGATCAAATGAGGCATAAAAGTAAAAATCAACAAAAGTGGAGATGCATGTTTTTCTTTGGACAGCGACGATATATATATATATATATATATATATATATATATATATATATATATATATATATATATATATATATATATATATATTCAATTTGAGTGGGTCCATATGAATATGAACACCCTTTGAATACTTTGTGATGTCTGAACGAATAAAATGAAAAAAAAAAGTTAAGCTAAGTTAAGAAAGTTCCTATAAACCTGCCATTTTGCAGGGACACGGTTTTCTTATGAGGGCAATAATATAGCCCTGCCCATTAAGCAAGAACTAAAGCCGTAAAAGTGTAAGTTACCCAAAAAAAGCTCAAGAGATTTATTTCTCTTTCGATGGCATGTGATGTCTTCTCTGGCTTCCGTAGCTTTACATACTGGTCTAGACTCTCTTGGCAGAAGTGGGAGAGAAAGGACCTTAGAACCCTGCCTGCTGCTGTATTCATGAAAACAGGCAACACCGCACCATTACAGCTATAAACAACCTTGACTCGAGCGACGAACTTGGTGTAAAGCACCATTAAAAAAAATCCATGGTCTCCCAGATTGATATACAGTTTTAGGCTCCTTAAACTCTTGCTCAGCGTCCTTACTTCAAGCGGCATGGTCATTATAAGGAATGATTATGGACATATATCTCCTGCCCGATGCTCTCGTCTTGCTTTTTGAAGTTGCGACTTATAGTCATTTCTGGGTTTCGGCCCTTCCAGTGCAGAAGACGCATTATGACTCAAAGGCAGTGGCCGATAATAGGCTATACATCACCAACTGTGTGATGCCGGGGCATTTGGGTGGGTTCCAGGCCCTAAGACCTGGTAGATGGAAATCATTTGAACGTGCCATGAATCAACTTGGGAGAGCATGGAATAATGGTGGAACTATAAGTTCTGGAGAGCTGCGGACTGGCCTCTTTTTTAAACGTCTGACTCAGTTTTCAACAAGCTGAGTGCGCTCGGAAAAATGCAGAGGCCTAAAGGATTCTTTGGAGAGTTAACACATTTGGTTCCCTGAAGAACCTTTCAGTAGATGGTTCCATGTGGTAAGTGCGAAGTACGAGTGAAAACTTCTTGAAAGTTGGAAAAACTCGACATTATATAGATTGTATGTCATTTCCTACGACCCTCTGTGTAATCCCAGAACCATATGAGAGTCTTTAGCTCCATAGCAGCAGGTCTTTAGTTCATTCCTAAATTCCTATTACAGAAAGCAATATCATGTCTAGTTAAACCTTAGGCCTAGTCTACACAGTAAGATGACCTGTATTTGAAAAGCAGGGTTTGGTGTTGATACATTTATAGTTTTAGGTCTGTCTCTTAGGTCTGTTATAGTCACCCGCCTATGCGATCACATGATCACAGTTATTTGATATCCCAGTAAGTGTGATGTGTTAGTGTGCTGTAAGTAGTGTGTTGGGTTACAGTAACTCAGTAAGTGTAATGTGTTAGTGTAATGATTCAAGATTCAAAGCTTTATTGTCATATGCACAGTAAGGAAACTAGTTTCCCTGTACAATGAAATTCTTACTTTGCTGCCCACACTGGATGTCATAGAATAAAAAGTATAAATATAAATAGACAGATAACAAGGATCGAAAATTAAGCATGCAGAGAATATATAAATAAAATATAAAATATAAAATGTAAACAATTTAGAATTATACAGGCTATATACATTGTGCAGGTATGTGCTACATTAGTTACATAGTAACAGTCTGTAGTAAAGTGGTGTTTGTGCAAAATGAGCTGAAATATAACCATACAAGAACAGTTACATGTGCAAAACGATGTGTGCAGCTGTATGCAGACACAAACAGTCAAGTACAGTAGTGCAACTATTCATGTGCAGAATGATATGAGTTAGTGCAATTTTTATAAATACAGTGATGTCTATGAGGAGAGACATCAGCTCAACTGTTTAAGAGTCTGATGGCTGTGGGAAAGAAAGAGTTCTTTAATCTGGTAGTCCGGCATTTCACGCTTCTGTACCTCCGACCTGAAGGTAGAAGTGTAAATAGTCCATGTTGGGGGTGGGTGGGATCTTTGATGATGGAGGCAGCTCTCCTGTGGACTCTGAGATTGTAGATGCTCTGCAGAGAGGGTTGTGCCATCTTGGTGATTTTGGTAGCAGTCTTTACCACTCTCTGCAGGCGTTTGCGGTCCTTCACAGTAGTGCTGCCATACCACACAGTGATGCAGCTGGTCAGGATGGATTCAATGATGCAGCTGTAGAAGTTGCTGAGGATTCTGGGTGACATGCCAAATTTCCTCAGCCTCCTTAGAAAGTACAGCCGCTGCTGAGCCCTCTTTAGCACATATGTGGTGTTCAGTGTCCAGGTGAGGTCATCACTGATGTGGACCCCTAAGTACTTAAAGCTGCTAACCCTCTCTACCTCAAGGTCCCGGATAAATAGTGGCTGATGAGGTCTCCTCTCCTTTCTCATGTCCACTATCATCTCCTTGGTCTTGTCCGTGTTGAGGGTTAGGTTGTTTTTGGTACACCATGCCACCAGACTGTCCACCTCCTTCCTGTAGGCTGCCTCGTCTCCGCCAGTGATACGACCTATCACAGCGGTGTCGTCAGCAAACTTCAGAATGATGTTGCCAGGATGGGTGGCGACACAGTCGTGGGTGAACAGGGTGTAGAGGATAGGGCTAAGGACACAGCCCTGCGGGGTACCAATGTTGGTGGTGATGATGGCTGAGGTCCTGTTTCCAATCCTGACAGACTGGGGCCTGCCAGTCAGGAAGCTCAGTAGCCAGTCACAGAGGGTGGGATGTAGTCCGAGAGATGAGAGTTTATACGTGAGTCTGTGGGGGATGACCGTGTTGAAGGCGGAGCTGTAATCAATAAAGAGTATCCTAACATAGGAGTCTTTATTTTCCAGGTGGGATAGGGAAACATGAAGGGCGGCGGCAATGGCGTCTGAGGTAGACCTGTTGGACCTGTATGCGTATTGCAGAGGGTCTGTAGTGTTCGGTATACTGCTCTGAATGTGGGACAGCACCACTCTCTCGAAGCACTTCATAATGATTGGAGTGAGTGCTACTGGTCTGTAGTCATTCAGGCAGGATGGGGGATTCTTCTTAGGGAGGGGGACAACAGTGGTGGTCTTGTAGCATGTGGGAACGGTGCATTGTCTAAGGGAAAGGTTGAAGATGGAGGTGAAAACATCAGCCAGCTCGTTAGCACATGCTCTGAGGGCCCGTCCAGGAATGTTGTCTGGTCCCGTAGCTTTGCGAGGATTAATCCTCCTCAGGGCTTTGTGTACCTGGGCTGATGAGACAACTGGTGGGGGGGAAGGGGGTCGAGTGGTTGAGGTGTGTGTGTATTCTGTGGGGGTGGTGGGGGTTGGGGTCTCAAAGCGCGTGTAGAAGGCATTGAGGTCGTCGGGAAGGCTGCCTGATGAGCTGATGATGTTGCCGGGCCTGGACCTGAAGTCTGTAATTTGGTCCAGACATTGCCACATTCTCCTGGGGTCAGCGGTAGAGTACAGTCTCTCTGTCTTCTCTCTGTGCTGTCTCTTGGCTGATCTTATGGCCTTCTTCAGTTTGTACTGCGCAACTTTGAGCTCAGTCTCGTCGCCAGATTTGAATGCGACAGAGCGTGCTCTTAGCATTTGCAGTACCTCACTGTTTACCCAGGGCTTCTGGTTGGGGAACTTCCGGACTTGTATGATGGGTACAATGTTCTCAATACAGGTGTGAATGTACCCAGTCACATACTCAGCATAGTCATCTATGCTTACAGAAGAGTCCTCCAGAGTGGCTGCAGCTCTAAACACATCCCAGTCTGTTGTAGCAAAACAGTCCTGTAGAGTGCTTTCAGCCTCAGGTGTCCATAGTTGAACCTGTCTGCTGACAGGGTCTGACTGTTTGAGTCAGTAAGTGTAATGTGTAAGTAGTGTGTTGGTGTACAGTAACTCAGTAAGTGTAATGTGTTAGTGTACTGTAAGTAGTGTGTTGGTGTACAGTAACTCAGTAAGTGTAATGCGTTAGTGTACTGTAAGTAGTGTGTTGGTGTACAGTAACTCAGTAAGTGTAATGTGTTAGTGTACTGTAAGTAGTGTGTTGGTGTACAGTAACTCAGTAAGTGTAATGTGTTAGTGTACTGTAAGTAGTGTGTTGTGTACAGTAACTCAGTAAGTGTAATGCGTTAGTGTACTGTAAGTAGTGTGTTGGTGTACAGTAACTCAGTAAGTGTAATGTGTTAGTGTACTGTAAGTAGTGTGTTGGTGTACAGTAACTCAGTAAGTGTAATGTGTTAGTGTGCTGTAAGTAGCGTGTTGGTGTACAGTAACTCAGTAAGTGTGATGCGTTAGTGTACTGTAAGTAGCGTGTTGGTGTACAGTAACTCAGTAAGTGTAATGTGTTAGTGTGCTGTAAGTAGCGTGTTGGTGTACAGTAACTCAGTAAGTGTAGTGTGTTAGTGTACTGTAAGTAGTGTGTTGGTGTATAGTAACTCAGTAAGTGTAATGTGTTAGTGTGCTGTAAGTAGTGTGTTGGTGTACAGTAGCTCAGTAAGTGTAATGTGTTAGTGTGCTGTAAGTAGTGTGTTGGTGTACAGTAGCTCAGTAAGTGTAATGTGTTAGTGTGCTGTAAGTAGTGTGTTGGTGTACAGTAACTCAGTAAGTGTAATGTGTTAGTGTGCTGTAAGTAGTGTGTTGGTGTACAGTAGCTCAGTAAGTGTAATGTGTTAGTTGACCTATTATACAGAGCTTGGTTCTAGCTAATGGAAATTATTTCAATCAAAGTGTTGATGTTGTATTAAGCATTGTTGGGTAAGTACTATAAGCTATCTGGAGCACAAGGTTAATTAGCCAACTTTAGCTTATTACTCAGGTTAAAGGTCAGCCAGCTAACAGTGCTTTACCAAACAGAACTGAAGTGAACTGCATGTAAAATGGATTTAATGACGTGTAAACAGAACAATAGTGGCATCTTCACATCGAGGAAGCCTGAGGAAGACAGGACTGGCCTCCTTTCTTAGGAATGGCAAAGGTTATCACTTTAACCTAATAACTGTATATACAGTAGCAGCCAAATGTTTAGACATGACTACTTCAAGAAGGTTCTCTTTATGTTTATCCACCAATAATGCAGTCCAGTTTTTCTCAGTCTTTTTGCACCAATTTTGTTGATCCGTCAATCATAAATATTCACTAAATTGAAAGGTAACTAGAGCGTTTAGACTGCCAAAAAAAAAAAGATGACTGTCTGTTCAGTTCGAGTTGAAATGTAAATTTAAATTGATGCTGTAGTTGTACTTTGTGTTATGAAATACAATTTAATTTGACAATCTAATTCAAAATTGGTGAACGTTTCAAAGCTTTAAGGCCCGGTTTCATGAGTGAGATGAGCTCATCTCAGTTTGCTTCATTTTGCATGCTATAACTCTTGTAAAATTGGTTCATGTGTTCAACTAAAACCTTGAATAAATCTTTTTGAACTAGTTGAAGTCATTTATTTAGACATTTTCATCGACACACAGAAATCAGAATTACCTTCATCAACATCACCTGACTGTGTACAAATAACATGAGATATGAAATATGTAGTAACAGCCTAAATGGTGATGGAGTGGCTTAACCTGAACACGTATATTTCATTTGATACAACATTAAAACAGTTCATGTGGAGCCAACGTCTACAACTAGATTATTTTCACATATTTATTCTCAGTGTAACATGAACAGGCTATTACATCATTCATTGAGATTACTTATATAACAGCAGTTAATGGTCATTCAATATCTTGTAACAGGTCTAGTTACTACAGTCCAATAGAAACAGAGAGAAACTGAGCAAGATGCCACCCATCAGAGCCCTACGCTAATAACGCTGAGCAGTTCGGAGCTTTCAGGTTAGAAAGGGCTCTTCAGACCTCTTTAGACCGAGCTATTCTACACAGCAGGTCATACTGCGGCATAACGCTGACAGCACTTCGTTCACTAGAGGGAGCTAATAATACTGACAACATCGGAGTGATCTATTATCCCCCAGCGTGTTTTACATTACATGCTGTATAACAAGTGCACAGATTGGGATGTTAACTGTGCAAGTCCCTGATGCTGGCACTGACCTTATTGGCATAAGTGTCCATTTTTCATAAAATAATTTAACTAATATAAAGACATGAATATATATATATATATATATATATATATATATAGAAAGAAAAAGACATTTATTTATTAATGTTGTTTATTTTATGTTGTATTGTTTATATTACGCATACACACATATAGAATACTCTCTCTCTCTCTCTCTCTCTCTCTCTCTCTCTCTCTCTCTATATATATATATATATATATATATATATATATATATATATATATATATAGAGAGAGAGAGAGAGAGAGAGAGAGAGAGAGAGAGAGAGAGAGAAATTTATATGTATGTGTGTGTGTGTGTGTGTGTGTGTGTGTTAGTGTGTGTGTATGAGTCCAGTATCTCAATAAAATCATATATGAGGTGTATGCACGTCCTGTGCTGTTCTATACTATTCTATATGTGTGTATGCGTAATATAAACAATACAACATAAAATGAACAACATTAATAAATAAATGTCATTTTCTTTAAAAAAAAGTATTATTTTCAGTACTTGAGTTTATATATATATATATATTTATAGATAGATAGATAGATAGATAGATAGATAGATAGATAGATAGATAGATAGATAGATAGATAGATAGATAGATAGATGCCATATTCATGGAATCCAAAGTAAGACATGATATTTATATAGATAGATAGATAGATAGATAGATAGATAGATAGATAGATAGATAGATAGATAGATAGATAGATAGATAGATAAATTTATGGACTCTAAAGTAAGACTTTTTATATATATATATATACACATATACATACATATATCAACTTCAGTTTTCCCTCAGAACCTGACAAGCTGACCACTATCAAAGTCACAGTTTGTTAATGTCTATGTTGCTTTGTATTGTCTTATTACCAGCTGATTTATTAACCAGCCTCTTCAATTTAATAAACTGTCATAACGTGTTGCATGTTTAAGTACAATACTCTCAAAGGAAGAATGGAGATCACGAAACACGGAACGTTTGGTTTTCATTCATTTTCATTTTGTCAGTGAAGATAAGACCATACTTTCTCCATAGGGAAAACAGTTTGTTGTTTTTGGATGATCCATTGTAGATGGTTTGTAGATGATCTCTGCAGATATCTTTAATTAACATTTAGCTAAATATATATTACTTGCAACTGATCTTGAATTTGAGTATAAAAGCTTCTCAGATCGTCCTTTTCACTTACACTTACCTACACCAAGAACTAACGCTAACATTGCTGTTGCTGATAACTGTGTTCTGCGTTTCCCCAAAAGGCTTGTTAGTAACTGAACTAATCTGTATATCGTTTATAGTGGACCCTCCAAATAAAGTGTGACCCACACTGTCAGCTGAATTCAGCAAACTGAAAAAAATATATCAATAAACCGTGGCCTGTGAAAACACTCTGGCACTTTTTACATTATGTTTCATTTTTTCCAGTACGTCAAACGCTCGCATGCAGCTTTAGCTAGCTGCCGTGCCTTCCACTCCCACTAACATTCCACACTATTTATGCTGTTTTATTTAGAGCGCAGCGTGAGGCATTATCTGATAACTTATATTACATATGTCCTATCTGATTTTCCTACGCACTGCTTTTCCATACATTTGCTGCTGTACTTTGCAACTAATATAGAAACTCCCACCTCACAGATCATGGTTCCCCTTCCTTCCCTGCCGAGTCACTGCCCAGAACGCTCTATCTGATTCTTTCTGGTATAAAATGTTACACAGTAATAATGAAAACTATGCGCGGTGAACGCAATTACAGGATATCTGTCTAATCAAGATATATGGAAATATTAGATGGCCCGATTCATAATGCAGATCATTCAGTGCTGAATTGAAGTAGCAGAGAACATGCCTGCTGGGGACACGCAACAGATTTGTGGATATCTAATGTCAAAGGTGAGCTGATTGTTCTTCAGGGCTATTAGGCTTATCACAACTGTCAGCCATCTGAAGTTATTATACTGAGATAATGTGTCATAATAGGTCATTACTCTGAGGATATACACTCGTCATCAAAAATACAGTTGCACCCAAAAGGAATCAACCAGCAGGAGTGAAACCAACAGGTTGGTGTAGCTCAGCGGATAACACCACTGCCCGCCAGAGAGCCACCAGATGTGGGAGACTGGGGTTCGAATCCCAGTCTGGGTGTCTACACTGTACTACACAAATAAGAGTCCTTGGGCAAGACTCCTAACACTACACTGGCCCACCTGTAAATTGATTAACCTTGTAAGTTGCTCTGGATAAGAGCGTCAGCTAAATGCCGTAAATGAAACTTGGTGGGTAGGTTTAACAGTATGAGACGTTACGGCCATGCATGTAATGCAAATGAGGACAAGCCTTATCGCTGTACCTGACTGACCCAACAGCCACGATCGCAGACATTCAGCAGCAACGCGGCCCACCATGAGTCATCTTGTTGGCATCAGTACCATTGGCAAATGTCTGCACGATGCAGGACTACATGCACACATGGTTACGACGACTGTCAATGTCCCCAACAACTGCAATGTTGTCGTGTCAGACTGTCATGGAGGGTCGCAAAATGGCAGCTGTCCATCTTCAGTCCCCCTTTGGTCTAGGCACCGTGGTCAGCACCAAGATAAATGGTGTGTTGTCATGCATCTTACATCCATAAGGCCTGGCATCACTCCACCTCCACCTCTACCGCACCATCTGCAGGAACTGTGTGAGGATATTCAAGCTACATGGGATGGATTATCACAGGACACCATTAGGAACCTTTACAACTCCATGTTGAGACGTCTGGTATGCTGGGTTAGCAGACATGGTGGCTCAACTCCATACTGAGAGACAGACTTCTGTATGTGTAGCTTAATAAATATTCCCCATATCAGTGTAAATGTATCATCATTGATTGTTCCTGGTCACCTTTATCTTCCTTCCTTACAGCACTGCCGTCCCACACTTCCTTCTGGGTGCAACTATTTGTGATGATGTCAAGGCACCAGACACATCACTAGCTACATCCTACGACTCCCATACTTGGGTAATGGTTAGTTAATATTATGTATCAAGCTAGCTTTGTGTAGAGTCTTTGTGTAGAGTCTTTGTGTAGAGTCCTTGTCTAGAGTCTTTGGGTAGAGTCCTTGTGTAGAGTCCTTGTGTAGAGTCTTTGTGTAGAGTCTTTGGGTAGAGTCCTTGTGTAGAGTCTTTGGGTAGAGTCTTTGGGTAGAGTCTTTGTGTAGAGTCTTTGTGTAGAGTCTTTGGGTAGAGTCTTTGTGTGGAGTCTTTGTGTAGAGTCTTTGTGTAGAGTCTTTGGGTAGAGTCTTTGTGTAGAGTCTTTGTGTAGAGTCTTTGTGTAGAGTCTTTGTGTAGAGTCTTTGTGTAGAGTCTTTGTGTAGAGTCTTTGTGTAGAGTCTTTGGGTAGAGTCTTTGGGTAGAGTCTTTGGGTAGAGTCGTTGTGTAGAGTCCTTGTGTAGAGTCTTTGGGTAGAGTCCTTGTGTAGAGTCTTTGTGTAGAGTCTTTGGGTAGAGTCCTTGTGTAGAGTCTTTGTGTAGAGTCTTTGTGTAGAGTCTTTGGGTAGAGTCTTTGTGTAGAGTCTTTGTGTAGAGTCTTTGGGTAGAGTCTTTGTGTGGAGTCTTTGTGTGGAGTCTTTGGGTAGAGTCTTTGTGTAGAGTCTTTGGGTAGAGTCTTTGTGTGGAGTCTTTGTGTAGAGTCCTTGTGTAGAGTCTTTGGGTAGAGTCCTTGTGTAGAGTCTTTGTGTAGAGTCTTTGTGTAGAGTCTTTGTGTAGAGTCTTTGTGTAGAGTCTTTGTGTAGAGTCTTTGGGTAGAGTCTTTGTGTAGAGTCTTTGTGTAGAGTCTTTGGGTAGAGTCTTTGTGTAGAGTCTTTGTGTGGAGTCTTTGTGTAGAGTCTTTGGGTAGAGTCTTTGTGTGGAGTCTTTGTGTAGAGTCCTTGTGTAGAGTCTTTGGGTAGAGTCTTTGTGCAGAGTCTTTGTGCAGAGTCTTTGTGTAGAGTCCTTGTGTAGAGTCTTTGGGTAGAGTCTTTGGGTAGAGTCTTTGGGTAGAGTCTTTAGGTAGAGTCTTTGTGTGGAGTCTTCGGGTAGAGTCTTTGGGTAGAGTCTTTGTGTGGAGTCTTTGTGTAGAGTCCTTGTGTAGAGTCTTTGGGTAGAGTCTTTGTGCAGAGTCTTTGTGTAGAGTCCTTGTGTAGAGTCTTTGGGTAGAGTCTTTGTGTAGAGTCTTTGGGTAGAGTCTTTGGGTAGAGTCTTTGGGTAGCATCTTTGTGTAGAGTCTTTGTGTAGAGTCTTTGTGTAGAGTCCTTGTGTAGAGTCTTTGGGTAGAGTCTTTGTGTGGAGTCTTTCTGTAGAGTCATTGTGTAGAGTCTTTGTGTAGAGTCTTTGTGTAGAGTCCTTGTGTAGAGTTTTTGGGTAGAGTTTTTGGGTAGAGTCTTTGTGTAGAGTCTTTGTGTAGAGTCTTTGGGTAGAGTCGTTGTGTAGAGTCTTTGTGTAGAGTCCTTGTGTAGAGTCTTTGTGTAGAGTCTTTGTGTAGAGTCTTTGTGTAGGGTCTTTGGGTAGAGTCTTTGTGTAGAGTCCTTGTGTAGAGTCTTTGTGTAGAGTCTTTGGGTAGAGTCTTTGGGTAGAGTCTTTGTGTAGAGTCCTTGTGTAGAGTTTTTGGGTAGAGTCTTTGGGTAGAGTCTTTGTGTAGAGTCTTTGGGTAGAGTCGTTGTGTAGAGTCTTTGTGTAGAGTCCTTGTGTAGAGTCTTTGTGTAGAGTCTTTGTGTAGAGTCTTTGTGTAGGGTCTTTGGGTAGAGTCTTTGTGTAGAGTCCTTGTGTAGAGTCTTTGTGTAGAGTCTTTGGGTAGAATCTTTGTGCAGAGTCTTTAGGGAGAATCTTTGGGTAGAGTCTTTGTGTAGAGTCCTTGTGTAGAGTCTTTGTGTAGAGTCTTTGTGTAGAGTCCTTGTGTAGAGTCTTTGTGTAGAGTCTTTGTGTAAAATGTTGTAGTGTATATGATGATTACCATATAAGCTCTCTGTCCCATGCTCTTTCAGGTAACCCCCATTAATGGTATGCCCCATGTAGTGGGAGGGGCTTATGGGGTATGAAAGGGGCATGAAGGAAGATGGTAGACAATCAGGCTAGGTGCAGCTAGGTGCACACACTGTGTGAGGTATCATTAAAGGTGGACAGGGACCTAGTATCCCTATTGTATTATGTTCTTGTCCGTTTCTATTTGAAACCTGTTGTTAAACACACGTGCAACATCAAATACATTTAGGAGTTTTACTGGACCGTCTCCGAATTCCTTGTGGCTGCCTCATAACACTGACCACTCGTGACCATCTTCACCACACTATTTTTTTGAGGATGAGTGTATTCCGTGGTTTTCATAAAAGCCAAAATGTTATATGACTATAACTAGCATTTCACAAGAAATCAATAATAAACCAACCGTCAATCCACCTACAAATACATGAGGTTATAAATGTGAGTCAGTGGAGGCCTAGATCTTTAGATGGGTCGCCGTGAGTAGTGGACACTATGTGCTGTGGGCATCTCTAGTTTCAGCCTGAATCTCCTTATGTTTATCTTGTGTGTGTGCGATGGGAGAGTCCTAACACTAGAATGCATTTGTCATAACCTGGCAACATTTCAGGATCAGATCCTCTGGAGGAAGTCTCTTGATAGCAAGACTGAAGCCAAGATGCAGCTGCCTGTCACTTTCTGGAAACAGAGTTGTGAAAAGTTCAGGTTCTTAGGAGGCCCTACGTCCAGACAGAGAGCTTAGAGAAAGCTTGAGACATGCATCACAGTGTCATCATCATCTAACCTGAACTACACTCTCAAAACATAAAGGTGCCAAAGGAGTTCTTTGGAGTGAAGCAAGAGAAGGAACGCTTTCAGTTTCCTATGGAGTCTTATGGGGTCAAACGATTCACAAATTCACACAAATCTAAACTGCAATTCAATCATTTTTGAAATAGTAAATATAAGAAGCGCTAAAGCATTACATTTGATATGCCAGGGTAATTTGAGGGAAGCACACACAGTAGAATGTTCGCTGTATCCTTTATCCTGATCAAATGATGCCAAATCTAATCTTGACACATTTACTGCGTGGTTGTGGTCTAATGCATTCGGAAACCTAATCTGGATTACTGCATTCTTGGGATTTACTACCCCAGAAACTGCTTGAGGTCAGTTGATCCAGTTTGTAGCAGGATCAGAAAAGTTTTTTTTTTTATTTGACATGAAGATCTAAACTTAAGACCTTTAGGTTAAGGACCCCACCTCCCCCAAGACCTGGAACAAAATATCTCTTTTAACAGCCCCCAGAAATATTATTTAGTAAAATCTTCATCATAAACATATAAAGCTGTTCAGTGAAGTTTCACTCACCTGCTATCATTAGTATTACATGCAGTGATCATTAGCTACAAATCAAGCAAACATTTAGCCGTCTTGGTGGAGATGAGGTTTCATATGAGTTATCAAAATCAATCAATCAACTGATTAATTAAGTACAGAGTACACAAACGATAAACCATTACACCAATAACCCCACAATTACTGCTGTATTTATATTCCACATAATTGGACATAATTAGTTACTTCTGGTACTAATACTACCACAAATACTACTATTTAATTATCACTATTATTATTATTATTATTATTATTGTTATTATTATTATTATTATTATTATTATTATTATTATTATAGTTGTTGTTGTTATTAATATTATTGTTATTATTATTAATAATAATAATAATATTGTTATTATTATTACTAATAATATTGTAAGTGTTGTTATTATTATTATTATTATTGTTGTTGTTGTTGTTATTAATAATAAAATTATTGTTGTTGTTGTTGTTATTAATAATATTATTATTATTGTTGTTATTATTAATAATAATATTATTATTGTTGTTGTTATTATTAATAATAATATTATTATTGTTGTTATTAATAATATTATTATTGTTATTATTTTTATTATTATTATTATACTAATAATAACAAAGAAGAACTAGTACCCCTGCTACAAATAAATATAGCTGAATTAAGTAAACTCTATTAATTGCAATATATAATTATATAATTATAAAATACAATAGAATCTGAATACCCACTAAATTCATTAGCAAATGATTTTTCATTTCTTTCAAAGATTACCCTTATAAAATTATTTTATTTTAATATAGTTATTAAGTAGTTCAGAAACACTGATCTGTTGCTTGCCAAACATTTAATATGTCACATTTATGAAATATTCATATTCATTCAATTTAAACTTGAACTTATAATGTTTGAGAAATGAAAAGACTAGATTCAATCCTAGATTCATTTTAAATGAACAGTCACTCCACATGAGGGCCGATACCCCTTTTAAAGATTATAGCTTTACAGTAACTGGACAGGCTTCTTAGGGGCTTGGTTTAATAGAGGGCTTAACATTACAATGAAACTAAACCTATAGCTTTGGAACGCACATTGTGCTTCAGAGTGCTTTCATCTAATGTGCTTTTTAGCCACACTGACTACAAGCTAGCATTATACAGACAATACAGCGATACACCATAATACAATACAGTTCATTACGCAATACTGTATCGTTACAACTCCTGTATTTCTATAATGTAACACCAACGAACACTTTTTGGCACCTTAATGTTTTAAAGCGAACTGTAAATGAGACTTTACTGGTGGTCTATATTTAGTCTTCTTAATATAAGAGGCTGCTATTCAAGGTATTCCTCCTGTAGGGTCAGTCTGAGGTTTGACTCCACAAGCTCAACATGCCCTTTCTAATACAACAATAAACATGGGCTAAAACTCGGGATCTGCCCCCACCCAGACCTACCACTCCAGAAAACCAGGGGTCACCCCTCAGAGACCCCCGCCTTTCATCCTTATATCAGTCCCGTGCCACACACAAACACAATAGACTGACACACTTGTGCACTATGCCAAGTTATGGTACACGTACATACATAAGAACATATGGTGCTTCAAACACAAGCCATCATTTCAAACCATCGAGTAGAACTTCCAGTGTTCGCCATGGACACACAAACAGAATGAACATGTCCCTGTTTCTACCTGCATGTTTTCAAAGAGGGGCAGTAAGTCTTTATTTACGCTTCGCCCTCCATATGCAATGGCCCAGAGTGTTTGAAATTGAAGCCCAGCCACACAGGGGGCCTACTGGGTCCCGGACACCAATACCCTGTGCTCCAGGGCCAGCTAGAAGAAAAAGAGCACAATTGGATTAGATACCAAAATACGGCCTGTGTTTGTTTTAATCAGTCTGGTGACACAGGGAGCTTTTGAAAGCACTAGGGAGAGAGAGTTTGGAGGGGGGTGGGGGGAGAAGGGAAGGGCAGGGGGTGGCTGCCCCGCAGGCCTGATACTACGTTTGGAGACTGGGGCCCGAGGCTTGCTGTCTGGGGGGTGACTGGCCATCGAAAGGTCATAGCCAGTACTCCTCCTTGTGCATTCTTAAAAATAAAGGGTGGCAAATAAAGGAGTAATGGCATACAAGAATGTTCATTGGGTCCCTAATAGTTCTTCACAAAAGTCAACTGAACCCACACAACTGGAAGGTTCTTTACAGACAGCAATGGTACCACTTTGAAGGGCCCTTTACGTAGCCTGTATTACATTTAGATTGAGGAGAACACTATAGGACCAAAGGAATAATCACTCTCATGGCGTTTATAGCTGAGTGCATTTACATGCACTTCATAATCCAATCATAATCAGACGTCTGCAGTTATCTGATTATTGAAGTGGTCAGATTTCTTACACTGGATAATTGGCCCAGATTCCAATTATGAAAGCCCAATAAGATAGCTGTATTTCAGCTCAGTAATCTGGTTTCTCAGGGCACGCATACCCTTACTCTGATTTCTTTCTGTGACTGATTGCCAAAGTACAAGCCAATGTATCTCTATCAGGGTTAAACAAACTATATGGAAACTATGTGTATGTTAAAATCTTAAAAAGCATGTAGCCGAGTGTACATGAACAGGAGGCAGACTTTAGCACAGCACCTGCTGTCCAACGAGTTATAGTACATCATGGTGTTTCTGAAACCACATCAACAAGTCTCTATGCAACAGCAACGATATGCAACAGAAATGAAGAGAGGGGGAAGTCAAGGAGAAGTAGGGAGAAATGTGTTTCATGTTTTTCGGGAGAGTTACTAAACATTTATATTAAAGGACACTGAGAAAATAAGTCCCTGTGGTGGGCTGGTGACCTGTCCAGGGGGTTTCCTGCCCTACGTCCAGGCAGCGCTGGGATAGGCTCCAGCAGCCCTAGGCAATAAAGGAGGAGAGAGAGAGAGAGAGAGAGAGAGAGAGAGAGAGAGAGAGAGAGAGAGAGAGAGAAGAAAAGATAGAGACAGAGAGAGAGAGTCAGAGAGAGAGAATAAGAGAGAAGGAAAGAGAGACAGAGAGAGAAAAGGAAGATAAAGACAGACAGAGAGAGAGAGAAAGGGAGAAGAAAAGATAGAGACAGAGAGACAGAGAAAGAAAAGGAAAGATAGAGAGAGAAGAGAGAGAGACAGAGAGACAATAAAAGAGAAGGAAAGACAGAGACAGAGAGAGAATAAGAAAGAAGGAAAGATAGAGACAGAGACAAAGACAGACAAAAGAAAAGATAGAGAGAGAAGAGAGAGAGAAAAGAAAAGATAGAGAGAATAAGAGAGAAGAAAAGATAGATAGATAGAGAGAGAGAGAGAGAGAGAGAGAGAGATAGATAGGTAGATAGAGAGAGAGAGATAGAGAGACAATAAAAGAGAAGGAAAGACAGAGACAGAGAGAGAATAAGAGAGAAGGAAAGAGAAACAGAGACAAAGAGAGAGAAAAGGAAAGATAGAGAGAGAAGAGAGAGACAGATAGAGAGAATAAGAGAGAAGAAAAGATAGATAGAGAGAGAGAGAGAGAGAGAGAGAGGGAGAGAGAGAGAGAGAGAGAGAGAGAGAGAGAGAGAGAGATCACCAAATCTGTCACCGTCAGATAAACAGTTCCTATATACAGGATTCATGTTTTCAGTGTCAGGAAAAAGCTGAACACACAGTATATGTATCAGACCTACATCAGATGCTGCAGCAGCGTTCAGCGTTCACACCCAGGCTTTTCCTTTATTACAGCTTCACTTCCTTTCTGGGTACCCTCTTTCAGCTCCTCAAAGAGATCTTCAGGGACATACGTCCACACCTGCAAAGTTCAGTCTTAGAAGTTGGTTGTGTTGTCTGCCCCTCATGACGCACGTATCCCTAACATACGCAGTGAAGTAGAGGTCTGGAATTTTGGGGTGCTCGTTCCAGTCTCCTGAGAGCACCAGCAGCTTCTTAGTTTGATTTTGCTTTTCTCAGTAACCGCTGCTTGACAGCTACAGATGCCTTCAGGCCATTTATTTTCTGACAGAGGGATTTTGTTTTATCAGACTTCGTGTCTCTTAGACATTCCGGTTGAATGGTACGGTATCTGAAACATGAGGTTGATGATCTTGAACAGCTTTCACCTCGGGATCTACAACTGCCTACAGGGATTTGCTCCCTCTCATGCAGTGAGGAGAAATGGACTGATTGGCAGTTTCAGATGGTCATCAGTTCTGATGGAGAAGATAACACACAACTGTATCCCACACCGAAGGCCTCGGAGCCTCCTTGTCTTTTTAACATTCCCGTGAACCATTCTTGCGCCTCGAGCGTTCCTATCACTATGAAAAAAGCCTCGTGGATAGGCTCTCCCACGACTATTCAGTATGCTCCGCTCTCTTGCAGAACTCCAGAAACTCTGGAGCCACGGTCCAGGTTCCGCTTGCTGTAATGGTATCCCTGTCTTGGAAGTGCAAATCCAGCTGCTGCAGAGCTTCCATAAATTAGATTTTCTGCAGTGCTCCAGGCGTGCAGGTCTCAAGAGCGCTCTTAGCCCGCAACGTGAGGCCTTATCAATGGCAGAGAGCGATCCCAGATCCGGCTGATCGTACTGTTTTTCTGCTGGCTAAATCGTGAGTGTTTTGGATATACGTTTGTCGTTTGGAGATTAGTTGGGAATGGGAATCCTATGCGGGAATCTTGTGTTCGGTGAGGGCCCTGTTTGCACTGGCTTTCTGGACAGGCCCTGTTGTGTAGAAACCGTTCCACCAATAAAGCATATGAGTGATGCCGCTTTCCAATCAGCATCTGCTTCCAATAGCTCTAAGTGCTGAGGATTTCTAAACAGTTTACGTTTCGATGCAACCAGTATGTAACTCAAGGTCAACCGCTGTCTTTTAGAGTGAGGGAGAGAGGGCCAGATTCAGACAACATGGTAGAGGCGTTCCTCAGTCCAGCCCTGTGATCTGGTTCTCTTAGTCACGCCAGCTTATTCTCTCCCTCTCTCTCTCTCTCTCCCTCTCTCCAGCTGAGCTCTGCCTGTGGCTTTCGCTTGAGAAGTCCTCCTCCGAGATACGTGCTGAGTCTCTGCTTGATTAGCATTTGGCCTGTGTAGCCTGTTCTTCTCGAATGCACACAGCAACATGCACTTCTGGTTTACTTTTGGGGTTTCCCTAAAAAGCCTTTTACTCTTTTTTGGTGTCTGTTTGTATGTGCAGTTTAAGGAGACATCTAAATACGATTAAGTTATTGAACACATAGGCTAATGCCTTCTAAACATTTACCCATAGAAATAAGGCGGTGCTTTTATCTTTATTCTGAGTCTCTCTGGAAGTTTTGATGTGCAGGACGGAGATGAGCGATACCCACCAATATACTGGCTTTCTCACAGGCTAAGAGCCCTGTTTAAACACAACTACATTTAAAAGTCCTCATGTGGGCATGCATTTGGAAAAATCCTATGATGTCTAAACAGGAAATGCAAGAATGTAAAATAAAATAAATAAATAAATAAAATAAAAAAATACACTTAAATTAAAAAAATTAAATTAAACAAAATTAAATTACATTAAATAAAAGAAAAGAAAATAAAAGAAAATCTGGCATCCAGTAATTTAACCACAAATTATTAATTTATTAAGCAATATTTCTGGTAGTAAATCAGAGCTCAACATCTTTAAATGTGTTTGGAATTACTTGCTGTGTGAGAAGCGGAAAATGCAACCAACTTCTGAAACCGAACTTTTGGAGGTGTGGAATAATATTTCTGCAGATTTGCAGATTTCTTGGGAAAACGTTTACAAAAGACGGTCTCTAAAAATTGTTTTTAGGTAACCAGAGTGACTTAATATGACAATTTCCATTTCCAGTCTTTGGGCAGGTAAACAAATGACTAGTGCTTAAACACAATACAATACAATACAATACAATACAATACAATACAATACAATACAATACAATACAATACAGAGAATTTAATACTAGCTTAAACAATTTCAATTAAATACACTATAGCCAACACTCAGCCCCAACTATATCTTCACCAACAAACCATAATGCAAATGCAAGACCCGTTTTGACCATTGTGTTTCCAGTATTTGCCATCCTAATAAGTATGTAATAAATGCAAATATGATAGATTTCCTAAAACCTCTGCTATGACTAAAGCAGTACTGAACATCCCGATGTTATATTTAGGTGAGGCTTCTGTGTCGTTTTCCAGAAACCGAAAAACAAATAGCTTGTGCTTAATGGTGGTTTTGACTGAAATGAAATAAATGAAAGCTGGTGTCTGGCTTGTGTACGGTACTGTATGGGATGATTTAAGGAAATTGGGGACACAGTTTTATTATTTTGCTGTCAGACAATTTCACTTCCCCCACAAACATTAAACTAAACCCTAACATATGATAACACTAGCCTTTAATGGCACTTCAATGGTCTCCTTGTCTGAAAGCCTTTAAAATGCCTATTTATCAAACTATTACTGTAAAATGATGATCCTCAGTAAATAATGACAAAAAAAAAAAATTATCACAATAATTTATTACAACGCTAATTACTGGCAACATCTTATCTTTACTTTTAAGTCATCAGAACTCTGAGCAGCGATTAATCTGCAAAGTGTCATCTATATATACACATACATACATATATATATATATTTTTTTTTTAATATATATATATGCTGAATAATTGGAAATGGGAAAACAACTTAACTAAGGTTTAATACATAGTACATGATACTGGTTTACATTACCAACTTTAACCGATACAACAATATACAAGATGAGCTCAGTTGTTTGGTTTTGCAGTTGTAAACACATAAAATAATTTCTTTATTAAAACACAAGCAGTTTTTGAATTTCAGAAAGTATGGTTCAGTTCTTAATTCTTACACACTCATTTTGAGTCACATTCACTTCAACAAACATCTATCTGCTCACAATGTGGCCATGAAGGACAGGGATGCTGTCTGTAAAATGGGTAAGACTCTGCCCAAGTACTAAACTCTTGGGACAGCATTTTTTCAAATAAACATAAAAAAAAGTTTTTTGTTTTGAATAAAACTCCTGATGAATTTGAACCATTCAATACCACTTTAAAGGAGATAAAAACACTAAAAAATTAATTTAAAAAGAATTAAATCTGAAAATAATTGATGGTTTTGACAAGCTGCACCTCTCAATAGAAAGTACCTATAAATTATGATTATGTATATATACTGTATATCGCAATTAATTGCCTTCATTTAAATAGATCATAACACAGTCATGGTCTACACTTATTGCTATTTGGTATAGTGTTTTTACGGTGGGTCTGCAGCTTTTGGACTGATGGCACTATGGTAAAGCATTGTAAACTTGAAATTCTGTTTTAAGTTAAAAAACTTTTATGCATCATTTATTTATTTATTTATTCACAAACACAAACCCCACACAGACCTCTTCTTCCTTTTCTTATAGTGAAAAAAAAGTCACAGCCGACAGTATTATAAACACACTGTATGGGCCCATATCTGTCTATTTTTCTGCAGTATATGCTGCTGCACCTCATCACCTGTATATCACCTGTATATCACCTGACTATCAGCTTTGTATCGGCTTTGTATCACCTGACTATCAGCTTTATATCACCTGACTATCAGCTTTATATCACCTGACTATCAGCTTTATATCACCTGTATATCACCTGACTGTCAGCTTTATATCACCTGTATATCACCTGACTGTCAGCTTTATATCACCTGTATATCACCTGTATATTACCTGTATATCACCTGACTATCAGCTTTATATCATGTGTATATTTCTCATACATACTTCCTTATATCATCAGTGACTGCCAATATAAACAGTATATGACTGCAGCTTTTGCAGATTCATTTTAAGCACATTATATTTTACGTGCATTAAGAATATGCACCTCTGTCTCTAAATAAACACTGTAATTTATTATAATAAATGATTTTTTTTGCTTTTTATTCTAAATAATTTTACCACATTGTACCTTATATGATATAAAGTGTCAAATTTAAAGGAATGAAGAACTTAAGGCAGCCTGGTTATTAAAAGCCCTGTACAAACAGCATCAGTGTACTGTGCAATATATGCTGCTGCACCTCTTCACCTGTATATCCTCTATATACGTCGGGTACTGACCGCCCACATCGTTATACTTCTCACCTTCTATACTTCGAGGAGTGCCTATATCATCAGTGACTGTCAATTTAATCAGTGTGTATGTATCTGGTGTAGGTGAACAGTAACAGTGAAATACAATATCTGTGTAAAATCTCTCAGTAACTGTGCAGCACACTGCATATTGGTGCAATTTCACATGTAATATTGTACATTTGTATAAATATTTTGTTAATTTTATTTTATTTTTTGTATTTTGTATAATTTGCATTTTGTCTTCTTTCTGCTCTGATATTTTGTCTAATTTCCCCATGTGGTAAAAAAAAAAAAATAATAATAATAATAATAATAATAATAACAAACATAATAATAACAATAACATAAATAATAATAATAATAATAGTGATAATAACATAAATAATAATGATAATAATAATAATAACAGTAGTAATAATAACATACATAATATTAATAATAATAGTAATAATAATATTAATATTAATAATAATAACAATAACATAAATAATATTGTTATTATAATAATAATAATAAAACATTATTAACAAACAATGTAGGTCAAATCAAATCAAATCAGACATTTAGCTGACGCTCTTATCCAGAGGGACTTACAAGGTTATTCATAGGTCTATACAGTCTTGATCAAAATTCACAGATTGATAAAGCAGCATATTGATTTATTGTAATAAGACACAGTGTTTCCTGCATTCATCTTGTCTTGACCAACTGATGTAGCAATATTGAGTTTGTATGCTACAGGTACACAGCAAAGATCCTAACTACTGACTAAAGGCCTTCATACAGAGATGTATTCATTTGTCTGCTGATATATTGTACCTACATATTACTGTCATAACCCGGCAGACAAACAATTAAACACAAGCAACCCCAATAAATAACCCGGTGCCAGGTCACGCTTACACCCACCCCAGCCTGAATGCAGATATCTGAGCACTATAGTAACCAGATAGACACAGATAGCTGCATTGTCTGTGTGCTTTAGAGGAAGACTCAGCTGCAGTTCTGCAGATACACGAACCCAGTCCTTGGGGCAGGGGACACTGGACCCGTATAAAAGGTTGCATTATGGCCAGCGTCTGGGTGGCTGTGTGAAGGGTCATGCTGAGCAGCCCAGGCCTCAGGCCATCAGGATGAGGATGGGCTGCAGGGCCAAGCGAGGATGACCTGTCCTGTTCCTGCGCAGCTTGGCTTTCACAGCTGCCTCCCGTCCTGCTGGACATCCAGCCCGCCAGGCACTCTCACTGCCCTCTGTGTCCAGAGTTCCAGTGCCGGAGACATTTTCACCCCATTCATAGCCTATAAGGTAACACGGTATGTTATGTGCAGTCGAATGCGGAAGTCCGGACGCTCCTGCTCAAGCGGCTGATTTGATAAGTAAGAGTAAGCTAACACATCCTCTACAGAGAGTTCGCTACTCTATACAGTGTATTAGCTGAACTGAATATGAATGAAAATATGGCCTTTGCTAACGTTATGCCACGTTATGTACTGTGTGTGTCGTTTTTTTCCCAGTGTATTAAAACCACTAGCAGAAAAGGGCCATACTGTAGTGCCTTCTCTGTAGAGGATCTGTTCACCTATTTTCACATATAGAATAACAATGAAGCATGTAATTTGACTGAGGGTGCTCAAACTTTTGACTGCATTAGATCTATTATAGACAGGAGTTCGAAAGGCACCAAAATACATCTATGTGGCTGTCTTCCAAACGCTTCCCAGAAAAGACTTGGTGTAATATGGTATTGGGTATGGATTAGGTCTGTGGCCATGATTAGAAACAAAAGTGTCCAGTGGTCAGGTCATTTTTAGACAGGATATGATTGCAGGCTTTTGCAGATTCGTTTTAAGCATAGTGTAATTTGACATGCATTAGGTATATCCACCTCTGTCTTTAAATAAATACTGTAATTTATTATTTTAGGTTTTGTAAATTAATGTTTTTGCTGGTTATAATTTTTCTAGATCGTTAAATCACAGAATAATCATTACAGGTATATAGGAACTTAAGGAAGCCTGAGTATCAACAGTACTCTATAAACACTAGATACCTTCATTTATTTGAGTTAATGAAGTTATTCACTTTTCTGGAGACATTTCTTATTTATGAACTTACATATTTCTTATTTATGAAAGAACAGAAAGTATATTTATATACCTTTATTTTAAAGACCTTTTATATGTTTATTTACTTTTTAGAAGTGACTTTAAATAGCCTTTAAGACCCGAGACCACAACACTAAAAGCTTTCGTCTTTGAGAGAGGGAGATTAAAGTCTGAAGCAAGTGTGTCTATGCATCCCTACACTGGGGAGAGCACATCTGAACTGGTAACTGTCAAGAAGCTGTTACTGGGAAAAAGGCAGACGTTACTCCTGAACAAAGAAGCTGCCGGTGATCTGAGTAATAGCAATAGACTCACCCCACTCGTCCAGAGCTCACCATCAACTGAATGTGCTGGGATTAATGGGATGCATAGTGAGAAGCAGAAAACACAACCAACTTCTAAGACTAAACTTTGGAGGTGGTGGGAAAGTGTTCACGGCAGATTTATTTGAAAAACTGAAAGCAGGGCAACAAGCTGAACACACAGAATACTGAAAACAATAATAATGTATAATAAAACTTGATTTTTTCTGCTTTCATTTTTCTAAGATTGAAAAATGAATCAGTTGTACTTAATGGCTGTTTAGACTGGAAGTTACATTCAGCGTTTCATTAAGTTTAACTGGCAGTTAAGGTAAATGACATAAAAATGTATCTTAAATGTCAATTTTGCTTTAAGCACTAATAACTCATTACTAAGCACCATCTCGTAAAAAGCCGGGCACAGGGTTGGGGAAATACAGCCTAGTTATTTTTTTAATATTTGCACAACAGATGAAATACATGGTGCCCTGTATATACCCTGCATCTCTCATCTACCTCAGCCTTACCATAGTGCTATATGGAAATGTGTACATCTGGATATATCATAGTTTTCATCCATAACTTCATATTACTGTTATCCAAAAACTGTAAACTAGTATAAACAGAGATTTTAGTGCTTAGTTTTTTATATATTTATTGTCTAATGTATATTGTTGTATTGAAGTATTGTACCTAAGTTCTTCACTCAAAATGTGAAGTGACAATAAAAAAAAGTGATTTGATTTGATAAAAGATAAAAAGAAAATGGGACTCAATGCCCAAGACCAGGTAGACCACAAAACCGGTCACCACCAGATGAATAGTACTTCAAGTTACTAAAGTTGGCCCGGGGTTAAAATATTTGGATGGGGTAAAAATGCTCAGATGCGATTTTACATGCCCATTTACCCCCATGATTCGGTCTTACATGAAACAAGCTGTCCTCGTCTGCAAATGCAAGAATCGTATTTGAAGGAGGAACAGCGTTTGAGGTCCTCTCCTTATTCAACTTGCAATGTAAACACACTTTTCCAAAGCTTTCATCAAAAGCTCCACTTTTCCTTCAGATCTGACAAAATCTGTCCATCATCTGACTCAAGGAATTGATCAGAGAGGATGTGTAGCTCTCAATCTGTTTCTTAGAAAAGTGGATGGAGTAAATGGAGATTTCAATAAAACCCCGTTCCTGGTCTAAACAAACTGGCCTAAAACCCATTAGACTATATGTCTCCTCTGGACCCACCTGCAACACCACTAAATGGGAATCACTGAAAGGGCTGGAAATGGGAAAAGATGGAATATTCATCAACACCACTGCTGGCTGTTTTCTACAGCTCTACAGGTTCAAAAAGACTTCAAAGGTGCCAAGATTTTAGAACGTTGCATAGCTTGGCGTACTTGGTTATAAATCTTAAATCCAAAACTGCCAAAACTGCCCAAACTGCTAAAACTGACATTCCCTGAGTTGACACAGAAATAAACATACATTTAAGTTAAGTACAATTCCACTGGAAGCTCTCCACTTCCAGAGTGTGGTTTGGATGCGATATGAGGGTGAATAAGTGGGTAACGTCTGCTGTGTCTCACACCAAAACACTTTTTTAGCTTTGCTTACAGCCGCAAAGGAGGCCATCATGCAGCCTAAAGCCACCCCTCAGTTTACTGTTGCTCTTCTGAATGCTCCAGGCTCCTGGGAGGAGGAACCTGCCGGACTGTCTGAGGAGATGTGTCTTTTTGTGAGTATTTCGTTTCATTTTCTGGTAACCCAACAGTTCTTTATCACAGTGTTCCAGACCAAAACCAAAGCAGAGCAAAGCGAAACCAACACCCTGCTCCAGCCCATCCCCTTGTCTGCACATGCACTGCTGACAATATAAATCAAATATCAATAAAAGAAACAGCTACAGTTTTAAATAACAATAAAAGAAAGAGGCTTGTCTGTACAATGTGCACTGTATCATCTGTTCCAGCTGTGGGCCAGACTAACTACACTACCAGAGGAACGTTTAGCGACACTCAGCTAAATGGATGCTGTCGGTGGTCTTAAAGGCTCTACAGGCTTACACCTAACAGCTCCAGCTGATGGGGGTCTGAAATAGTACATACCCTGATATACCACATATCCTCTTGATGTAACACAGTATGATATTCCTTCATATCTCCACCTTTAATATATATTTAGATGTGTAAAAACTATTATCTCTATTTCTGCACAGTGTAAAAGCTCGTAAATTCAGTTTAATGAATATTAATGATGGACAGACCAATAGAATTTCTCCATAACTGCTTAGAAAACATCTTGCTATATAAGTCTTAACTGCAGGTTAAGAAAACTGGTTTATCGTCAGGTAAAGCTCCATTCTGGAGGTGTTTATGGTGGATTGTATAATTCCATGAGTGCTAAGGCATTAATATAAACACAGGGAACCTTTTGACTGGTAGAGTATGTGAGGTAGCGGACATAGACAATGTTGTACACTAACGTCGTGTGGGGAAAGCCATCTCTGTGAAATGATATAAAGTCTGCAATCGTTTCTTTTAGCCGATGTTGAACCGGCAAGCCCCAGCTTCCTTTGCTTTGGAGAACAGGCTACTGATCAAATCAAACCCTGTGCTGGTTTTAAAAAGCAAAGGGAAAAAAGCTGCTAAACTTTTAAAGCTCATATAGCCCCATACGTTTTCAACCACTGCGCCTGTTTACCCAAGCCCACTGTAGATTCTTAAACGCCACTTATTTTTATTAGATTTCTATTTGTTATCCTAAACGAATGGTAAGTGAAAGCAGGCCGTCCTGTACTCGCTTCTCAGTCGCGTTCCTTTAATACCACCCAGACTGAAAGGAACTCAAATTTGTAGAATATAAAAACTAATCCTTATTCCCTCATCCCGATACGGATCACTCTTTACGGCAGGCCCCTGCAGTCTGGAGGACGACTCCGCTGTTCTTCCATGGCTCATTTATCAGACCAGTAGGCTGCATGATGCCCATTTGGTCTGACATTTCTGTAGTCCTTATTTAATTCCCCCAAAGAAGGTTTTTAGGGCTGAAATTGGAAACACTAATTTCTTGAAAATATCCTATCATCCACTCTGATTCTGTTTGACATACGCTTGGGTGTTGGGTCTATTAAGTAAATGGAATTTACGTACAGTAAATTATTTCACTTCTTGGCAATTGCCAAAAAACATGAATCACCAGAACATGTAGCGCAGGTCACGTGTACAGAGCTGGGTTTAATACAGCAAGGCCAGGATGAATGCAGTTAGTACTTATAGACTATTCAGCTTCCTGTGTAATATCTTAACTCTTATAAGGCTACCGTAAGAAACGAGAGCTTATTTTCTGAGACATAACTGAACATTAAATTCATATAAAGCTATTTCAAATGTGTTAATGACCTTTTTAATGTTACGGCTCTATTTTGACTATTACATCATAAACTATGTGGGATTCCTGTTTCCTATTAGCAGTCCTCCAGCAGGCTGCGGCCCAAGTTAGTCTATGTGTGAACAAACACGTTTTCCAGTGGAAGCTATTATTAGGCTGACTACGAGGCTGATGAATCACTGATGACTCGGCAGGGTACACAACAATTGCTCTCTTTTCCACAGAGGCACAAAGCTGCTGGCACGGACTGCTTCGACACGCTTTGAAGCAGCTTTAGAGACAGTAAAAGAGTCTCTGTACACTCCACATGACTTACAAAACCAGCCAGTGTAAAAAAAGGCCTGGTACAAGTAACAGAGGCTATTCTGCTAAAATTGGGAAATGTATTGTGGAGTACAAAAATATCTAGTACGTTATATTTGTGAACAATACTGGGCAAAAAAATGTCAGCCCTAACTGATTTCATTTCCTGTCGAAACGGCCGTTATGTGGAAGATTTTTTTACAGTGTCAAAAAAGGAAAAAACATATATAACAAATAAACAGAAAAATATAAAAATACTGAAATGCTAAATATAGAAACGTGTTATTTCATGTGTATTATGTCCATCCTTTTTATTCTTTTCAGGGGACTTTCTTTCAGATTTATAGATATCTGCTGTGGTACTCACCATCTCCAAGAGCTTTTCCGGATTTTACGCTTCTCACAATCCATGTAATCCCAAACACCTTCAGTGATCTTAAGTGACCTTCTGAGATCTGGACTCCGGGGTGGACAGCCCATTGTTCTGTTCTATGTTTGTATTCTTACATAATAAAGCAGCTACAGAGTGAGAGAAAAATAAGAAGCTTATGAATCTTGAATATGTTTACAGAAACACTACATGTTTACATGTTTACATGAGTTTACTTAACCTTAGTTAACTCTTGTTAATGTTTTGCTTCATGTTAGTTAGCCAACATATAATGTGCAGTGCTATTTGTGCACACGTCACTTTATCGCCCTTATTGTCTTCAGTGTCTCACTGTCTCTTTATGTCTATCTCAGGGCCCATTTTTTATTTTATCGCACGTCTTGCGTTCGTCTATTTCATGTTTACTATATAATATAGTCAAAATACTCCTGTTCTGGTTTTAGTTGCAATCTATTTATCGTTAAATATTTATGTGCTGCAACTTGGGTCAGTGAGTAACGCAACTTCAATCCTCTGTACATACTGAAGTACTGACTAAACTACTTCACTTATCATATTTACATCTCAATGTATTGACTATATATTTAAAGCATTCTTAATTTTAATGCATATTAGCCTAACAACATTTTATGGGTCAGTTATCATTTCATTTGTAGCCAAAGTGGCGGACTATGTGGAGAAATCACATAGTCTGGAATACCATTCCAGCGATTTTATAGTCAGAAGGTGTGGATGATGTAAATTTTGAAGAAAGGTTAAAGTTGACTTTATGTTTACCAATTTTTAAAAACACTTTTTAAATCAAATTCCACCCTAACATTCGACCTTAAATGCTACACCTGTACAGGCAAATGGATGTATCAGGATGTGGCAGCCATTACAGGTGGAACAGAAAATTCACAAAACAAGCTGGAAAACAGGAAGCTAACTTCGCTCAACGTTTAGCACTGAAGTCTGAAAGTCTGAATAACACAGAGTCTGAAGAGTGGAGAAGTTCCACCTTAATTAGCATCACAACCCCAACAGCAGCCTGTATTTAGCAGCTATGCTGTATGACTGTATCACTGTTTGCAGGTTGATCAGCTTAAACTGAGAGTTGCATAGTGAGGAACAAATCCCCATGTGACTAGCGTTAGCATAGCTAACTAAATAGTATCTAGCATTAGCATAGCTACATTTTAAACAGAAGGTTTTATAGTGAGAACTTTAATTTACTTTGTGTTGATGTCCAGGTTGAACGCAATTAGCTATTATAGGTAGTGTTAACTGTTTGCAAGCTCCAAATACCTAGCATTATCATAGCTAACTAAATAGCAACTAGCATTAGCATAGCTAAATCTTAAACTAAACGTTTCATAGTAAGTAACAACTTCCATTTTCTTTGTGTTGATGTCCAGATTGAAAGGAATTAGCTATTATAGTTAAGTTAATGTTAACTACCAGCAAACTCCAAGTAAATAACATTAGCATAGCTAACTAAATATATTTATATTTATTATTTTATATATCTATATGGATGTTCACTGTATTTTTCTTTCTTTGTCTGTTGCGTCTGTGTGCACAGCTCATCAAATTGTTCATGAACTCAAAAGTATCTCTTTGTATTCTACAGACAAATCATAAGGCGGTTTATGGATCAGTAAATTTGGTCGGTTACTTACTGTCTATGTAGACATCAGTGAACAATTTAAAATGCTGAATAAATGCATTCTGTGGGACATTTAAAATGAGTTATGATGTTTCCTGCAAGGCACAGTAAACTCATGTTTTGTAAACTTTCCTCATTTGTTATTTCTCTCTTATTCTCTTCCATGGTTTATAGCTACAAGGGCTTAAGCGGCAGGTCTGGGATGTGTGGAGTTTATCTAGCAAGAGGAAGCTAATAGTGTAGGTGTTGGGGAAGCTGCCGGCTCCTCAGAGCGGAGGTCCCAAATGGGAAAAGATGTAAACTGGTGGTTTGAGCCAGCTCTCCGGAGGTTTAAGTCAGTCTGTGGAGAGGTTCCCGGCCTCAGGCTCCAGCTAATGAAAATCCCATGGCTAAGCATCCATGCTCCAGAAACTTCTTCATGGTCATTGTGCGACCACCTCTAATTTAATCAGAGCCATAGGTCACAGGGACGCTTCGCCACTGGTTCTCCATCCACTATAAACACATTTAGGGATTATTTATTTTTAGCAATGGCGTGCGTCCACAGCAGCCAGGTCAACTGATACCCAGATGGTTTCGCTGAGGCGCCTGTTTATGGATTCCTGCAGATTGGGAGGAGGTAAGTGAGGGTCCTTCGGTCTGCCACTGATTAGAGTGAGTCCGTTTTGCATATAAGAATGCACGATAGCTATATGCTTGGTTCTGCTAGGCTTTAGTTTCCATTTGCATAGTTTCCACTTGGATGGGTGGATTGATGGATGGATAGATGGATCGATGAATGGATAGATGATGTCTTAAATGTATTCTAACAGAGGCTTTTCATCATGCTGATGGTCTAAGAGATCCAAAAACCTTAAGGTTTCAATTATATTGCCTTTATTCTACACTGATGGATGACAGATGAATGTACAAATGGATGTATTTAGATAGATAGATAGATAGATAGATAGATAGATAGATAGATAGATAGATAGATAGATAGATAGATAGATAGATAGATAGATAGATAGAACTTTATTTTAAATTTTATTTAAACTCTATTTTTATTTATTTATTTATTTTATTTTAACATTACTTATTTTTATTCTTTTTTTCATTGTAACTTTTGTTTTTTTTTTTACATTATTTATTTTCTTTTATTTTAGTTTTCATTTTATTTTTATTTATTTATTTTATTGTGCTCAGCACAGTTCACACTGGTCACAGTTCACACTGGTCACAGTTCATGTAAACCCCCTACAGATACTGTTGCACTCATACACAAGCCATGCAGGCCTAAAATGTATCTGCTAAACTTTGCAAAAGACACCAACAAAGCTATTACACATGTTCAGTTAGATCATATCATATTATGTGACTGAGTCTCATTGAGCCTTTTGTGGCCTTGGTGTGGGGTCACAGAGAGGACAGTCACCCAGCTTTCACCCAACACCCCCTCCCACACACGCAAACACACATACACACTACGACTTCCCAAAGTTCTCAGAAACAAACTTGGAATAAAGCTGATTCCCAGACTGCTTCTGTGCTGCCTTATGACCCAGGGGTGGTAGGCTGTCAGTCAAAGCCTCAGCTGGTCATCATGCCGGACAGAGAGAACGAGAAAGAGAAAAGCCTTCAGAGGAAGAGCAGTCCCCTTTTGCCTGGGATCATGTCTCTACATTCAGGGCATGTAATCTAATTACTGCCCTTCCCTTTCCTCCTGCACATTTTAATGCAAACCTCAGGTTGTCTGTGCCGCTTGGAAGTATTGATGGAACAAAGCCCTCCACATATGTTCGGAGTGTGTTTGTCGAAAGCACACAGTGCCTCCACTGTTCACGCAGGACTGGTTAAAACTGTGTGTGTTTGGAGTGGATGAGATTCGCCAGTCCACTGAACATCTTTACAAACCAGTTTCGACTGTTTATCATGATCACTGATGTCGCTCACTTGATCTCTCACCATGCGGTACACAAAAGATTGTGACTGGTATGCCACATTTTGGCCACAAATGTGGCAATACGGCTGGCCTATACATGCTCCATATATGATTTATTTAGTTGTTTATTTTTTGGGTAGCCACGTTTGGGAAGTTGCACAACCTTTGCGAACACTGGCAAAAATTCCAGCGAATCTACTGAGAATGCAAAATTCCGTCTGCCTCGCTTAGTAACTGTGGCTTGGTCAGTCAAACTTCAGCTTAGGCCAACTGGCAGCATCTGCAACACTCAGGCTAACAGACTTTACAAGATGTTCAATGCCGACCAGTTTAAAGGAGCAATGAGTAGGATGATGCAAAAAAATTGGGGGCAATATATCACTAGAAAGCTGTGGTGCCCACCCCTATCATAAGAAACAAGGAAATGTAGAGTATATTATTCCCTATTGTCCCATCCCTGCCAGTGTAGAGCATCGCAAGTTCAGCATTAAACTTCATCCAGTTACTTGTCAAGAGCGTCTCCAGCAGTGGAAAGCAGCGCCAATGCTAACTCTTGTTTTGCTTCTACTGCTGAACGTTGTTTCTTGGCAAGAGTGGGTGGCAGCAGTCGCTTGCCAAGAGCTTCAGCCATCATTGTGTTTAGTCCTTCTTCCATTGACTGCTTCCCAGCTAGCAGGAGAAGATTCCCAGAACTTTCCCTAATGGTACCCACAAGTTCTAATGAAGTTTTAAAGAACATGTGTTAGTCGAATGTTCAGAGAACATTTTAAAAATGTTTATAATCTCACATAATGTTCCTATAAGGTTACATGCTAACTAAGGATCAGAGGATGATTTGAAAATGTTCTGAGGATGTTCTGAAGGTGTTCTCAGGGCCACAGACTATGTTACATAATAACAAAAGAAGAACATTCCCAGAGCAACATTTGGGAAATGTTTAAAGGATGTTACTGAGATTTTAAGATGAGAATGTTTTTAGAGACTGTTCTCTTACCTTCAGAAACAAGGTTCTGGGAACCAAAAGAAAACTTACAGCTAAAGTAGTTGAACATTGCATTGCATACTCTCAAAACGTTTTTAGAACAAATGATTTCTGGGCTGGGTTGTCCCTAAATGATCTAACCTGGAGCAGAACCGATGACTGACGAGGTTAGAATACGCTGTTGGGCTAGCAGCGCTCCTTCTTTATCCTCTCAGGTTGGACTGATAGCAGAATTAACGCTACAGTGACTTAAGTGGTATTGTGAGACAGAACAAGCTGAGGCTAGCTGGTTAGCATGCAGTCTATAACTATATGTACAACTACAAATCTTACAGATTGCAGCGAGAAGATCACAGAGACAAAAAGGTTTTTGGAGAGTGAGAGTTAAAGGATTTGGGGGGCTCACCTTTAACTCTGGTGTTGTACTCTGAATCATTTTGTAATGGCTGGCCTGGTGCTGGGCGAGCGAGTGAGAGAGAGTGAAAGAGAGAGAGTGAGTATGTCTGGGCCTGTGGACCACAGACTGGACTGATTTCCTGCGCAGGGTCATGCCAGGGACAGGTTCAGCAGCCTCGGGATCAGGAAACAAGAGCAGAGCGGTGAGCAGGAGGGCTAGGGTCAGCCGTTTGATCACTTACTGGAAATCTAAAGCTGCTGGAAGTTTATAGCTGAAGAGAAAGTGCTCTCTCTCAATTCTCGCTCTGCAGTTTGTCGTTTTCAGGTGTCTGAGCTACGAATGACTGCGGTTTATGTGAAATGGTACAGTGGTTGAAGCAGTGTTCAGCATATCAGTTCGATTGATTTAATCAAACATTCTGGTGCACTGATACAAAGTGTTGTGTTGAATATACCCATGGTCTAAATGTGCACATCATTTAATTCAAATATATAATAGGGCTGCCAAAGTCTAAAGCCATCCTTTAATTTCCACTCACTGTAGTTATTCATTTCAAGTTATTCATTTTCCTGCATTAGGAAAGAAAACATAGTTAACAGTACAGTATTCTTTAACATATAGAAGTCCAGTGAGGTCATGGGGCAGTTATCGTTGTCTGGACTGTTCCGAACTAAATGTCTTGTGATGAAGTTGCTTTCTCGAGATCACAACTTTACACTAAAAATGAGTTGTGATCTTAAGAAAAAGCTTTGGTTATACGTTCTATATTTTTCTCATGATCTCAAGATACAATATTCAAAATAAGACTCCGTAGAGGACATAAGTTGTCATTAGTTGCTGGACTGTTGCCTTGAGCTCATATAACAAAAGCTGGTTTCTCAAGATTATTCTGAGATCACAAGAAAACATAAGCTGTGACCTCAAAAAAAGGCTTGGGCTATGTGATCTATATTTTTCTTGTGATCTCAAAATACGTTATTCAAAATAAGAAATCCACAGAGGCCTTGGGGTTGTTAGAATGTGCTGGACTGTTATCTTGAGATCACAAGAAAATAAGGTGTGATCTCAAAAAACTCAAGATAACAATCCAGCAAATTATAACAACCCTATGGCCTCTTTGGACATCCGCATCAACAAGTAAATAATATTTGATCACCATTTATTGTGTCCATTTTTAGATCGTCCATTCTTTTTAATGGACTTGTTTTACAAAGTAAAGTGCAGAGAGATTTTTCCACACCTACGTGGTCTGTTTCTTATGGTCCCCAAAAACATTCTGTGATGTTAAGGTCTGGACTATGGGGTGGTCAGCCCATTGTTCAGAGAACCCCAGCAGCTTCTTTGCTTAGTTTTGTGTCTGTTTCTCAGTAACAGCGTTCTGAACAGCTACATATCCTTTCAGATTCTTAGTGTTGAGGTGTCTTTAGAGTGGAAGGATGAAGTAAGAGTAAAGTCTGATCTCTCTCAGTGATGAAAAGCTGCTGTCTATCTGATGGTGTCAACTGTGGTTTTGATGGTGTATTTTTACTTTAGCTCTTTCAACAATGTTTTTGGAAATTGCACTTAGTTTTCTTACTAACTCATATGTAATCCTCAGAAAAGAGCTTCTGAAATTCGCTGAAGCTTGCTATATAAACACAGTCATATCAGAATAACAAAACCTCCTCCTTGTATCTACACTCATTGTCCATTTTATCAGCTCTACTGACCATATAGGGGCACTTTGTAGATCTTTTACCGACTGTAGTTCATCTGATTCTCGATATACTTTGTTACCCTGTACTTCAATGCTCAGGACCCCCTCAGGACCACCACAGAGAAGGTATTATGTGGGTTGGTGATTTTTCTTAGCACTGCAGTGACATTGACATGGTGGAGAGTAAACACTGTGTCCAATCACTGTCCACTCTGTTAGACACTCCTACCTGACTGGTCCACCTTGTAAATGTAGAGTCAGAGATAGCTCATCTGCTGCTGCATATTGTGTTGGTCATCTTCATCAGAACAACACACACATCATCAAAGGAATGGCTGCACCCAGAAGGAAGTGTCAGACTGTAACACTATTGGGAAGCAAGATTACTGAGTGTCTGTGTATATGAGTGTATGTAGCCCTGCGTCGTGCAGCCGTCTGCCAATGGTGTCTACCGAGTTTATTATATATATATATATATATATATATATATATATATATATATATATATATATATATATATATATATATATATGTGTGTGTATTTATTTATTTATACACGCACACAATAGTTCGTATTGTACATTTACATAGGGTTATTGTACTTGTACTGACAGTCTGCATTTGCTTTTCTACACAGCAGATCTTTAAATCTTGAAATCTTGAGCGCATCCCTCACTGGGACATAAAGGCCTCACCCCATCCCCTCATTCCACTGGGCACACAGCAGCAGAGAAGCCTGCAGACAAATGGCACTGACTCCGCTCTCTTTGCTCCAGCTTTGATGCCAATGATATGGCTGTTTTATACCGTTGTGTGCAGGCCAGTTGTGTCAACGTGTTCCTAAAAATGCTCACTCCTGCGGCCATCCGCGCGGAACTCGGTGACATTTCAGCACGCCCGTCCTCTGGAGCGCATTCTCTCCGCCGGGGTTTTGATTTCAAGAGCGCTCCATCACCTCGGGCTACAGTGGAAATGCGCTTTGTGTGCTCTGAGTCACTTTACTGCTCGCGCCAACAGCGCACAGATGCTTCTCAGTTCGTGAGCATGCAGCGCTTTCTAACCGCCTGCTTTCATTGTCATGCCTGTCAGGCCGTTGTTTTCCTGCCGATGATCATTTCTACACTTCTTTATAAATACCCCTGTCTTACATGTCCCTTGTAGTTTAGTCTGTAAATCCCTGTGTTTTCTGCTAGATTTCATTCTATTGCTTGAACTCCAGACCTGCTCTGCTGTGCTCGGCTCACATCCTGGCATTTTCGAGCTTTAGCCTATTATTCTAGACTAAAATCAGCCCACAAAGAAATGAGTAGGGCTAACAAACGTCAGTACTGCAGTTCTTCAAAAAAGACTGATTCTTTGTGTGTCCTTAATCTGACTTAATACTTAACTGGTTGATTTAACTGAATTAAGACCATCTTAGTTTTGGCTTTAGGTGTGATGTGTGGCTTTAACCCGTAGAACACTAGGCCTGTACTTCATAGGCAGTTTGCATGGCTCTACCATGTGCTGCATAAGTCATTAAAGGTTTAAACTACAGAGATGACATACACCTGGGAATTGGGTTTATAAGTTAACCCCTTCAGGACGTATGGGTCATATGGTATAACTATGCAAGCCACAAATAAAGTACGTAAGTTCACACCAGCAGGCGACTAGTCGCTTTCGTCGCCCCAAGTTTGTCTCTAGTGGGTGGGTTGGGTACTGCTTACCTTGTCATGTGTAGGCGTGTACAAAGTCTAGCAAAAGCTAGCAAGTTTTTAAAGCTTCTATTATTATCGACGAATGAATTTGTATGGAAGCGAACTGCTGGCCTTCGTGACCACTGATATTGGCCGGTTAGCATCCTGGCTAATCTAGCTAGCTAGCTATTCTGTTTAACTCCCCAGAGACACCAAAAGCTTTCATCTACTCTTCATTTTTGCACCCATCACATAAAATGGAAAAAGAAGGAACAACAGTCGTAAGCTTTTCTTTATGTTTGCCACCACGCTGCTGACAATAGGAACGAAATGCTGATAGGAACTAAAAGTTCAGACAGCAGGAGCGGGGGACCTCGGACCCACTTGTCTACGATTGGTCCGGAGAATTTGTTGGAGCCAATCATTTACAAGCCCGAGCCACCTCGTTATAACTAATTTGCATAAAATCGTTAAAACCTCAAATCGACTTGTCGCTTGCTGATCTGTTGCTACAAATCGACTCCCACAGGGAATGACCTGCAGCTTGTCGCTGTCACATGAGCAGGCGACAAGTCGCTTTAAGGCCGCTCGCGTATGGGCGCGTAAAAGATCCAGGAAGCGGAGCTTACATTCGTGGGTACTTTAATTGGCCGGTTAGCATGCCTGCTAACCTAGCTACCTTTCCGGTGTCCTAACTTACTGGAGACACCAACAATATCTACCACTTTCTTTCACCCTTCACTTTTCTTTAAGTATGTATATAGAAAATAGAAAACAAGAAGAAAGACGCGGTTATGAGCTTCTCCTCCATGTTGACCACCGCTCTTTTGATAATAGGAACGACATGCTGGTAGGGCCTAAAAGTTCAGATAGCAGGACCGGGACTTCGGACCCCCGTGTCTATGATTGGTCCGGAGAATTTGTAGGAGCCAATCGTTTACAATATCGCCTCACCGCGTCATAACTCATTTGCATAAACGAGAGAAACTCTCATCTCGATTGGTTGCTTTCCGCTTATAGGTAACTCGCGGCTACAAATGGCTCCCATAGGAAGTGACTGGCCGCTTGTCGCTCTGTCGCCTGCTAGTGTGAAAGTTAGTGTTCTGAGTATTAAAAGAGAAAGACACACTAAACTCTATCAGTGGTTTATAGAAGTTCCTTTAAAACATCTCACTAACAAAAAATAAGTGTTTTTGGTGATTAACCATTTTATAGCTCCCGTATTTCGAAGAGGGAACAGACGCAGCTCCGAAGCCACAGTCAGTGCCGCGGCTCTACCGAACAGTACATCGGTAAACAGGTCTGTTCGCCTGGTTTGTCGTACCTGGCAGTGCTACAGAGCTCACTGGTATCTGTGTTTTCACCTCTCCTATTACACCCTAATGGAAGTCATGCAGCTGATTAATTGGGTTCTCCGGTCATGTCTTTTTAATCTCTGCGGAGCTGCTGCTGCTCTTTTCTGGGTCACTCTAATGAACGACAGCCTTCAGAAATCCTCCTCTCAGCCGGTTAGCGCGAGCTGGTTAAGCGAGCTGGTTGGGTCTGTTTCTCCCTGTTTCTCCCGTGAGTCATGCGCCCAGGTCAAAATACCATGTCCTAATTTCATTTCAGTGTCACTTAATGTAAAAGGACGCTGCGTCCTTGTTTTTCATGATTTTATTATTTTATTTTAAGATTCTGACGCAATTATATATATATATATATATATATGCTGTTTATGTCTCTCTAATTCCACATTCTTTAAATAATATTGTATATAACTTCATTAATTATATAATCTTTTATTTTAATGTTTATTTGATTTTTCTTGTGAATGTATTTGTATATACTTATTTTTACGTCAAAATACATTTTATTTATTTATTTGTCTGTTTATTAATGACTTATTAAAGTGATCAGCACTACTTACCTGAATTTTAGCACCTGGTGCTTTTAAGTACCTCTAAAATGTCATCATTTTTAAAATGCATTTATTAAATATTAATGTTTACGTAATTCCTATTCTTAAAGTGTTCATAATAATTTGTTCATTTTAATGTCAACTTTTTCATTTTTATTTATTGATCTATTGTTTTTTATGTCTATCTATCCATCTGTCTGTCACATTACACATTACTTATTACAGCGAATAGCCAAAATCACTAATATAATATAATCACAAATTTTCTAATATAATTTTAGATACTTTTAATAATTAAAAACTTTGTTGTTTGTTTATTTAATCATGTATCCTCTTTATTAAGGAGCTCAGTTTTGAATTTATGAATTTCCGCACCGTGTGCTCTTTAGGCATCTCTAATCATATTCATTTTTTGGAATTTTATTTCTTTCTTATTTAATTCCTTCTTTAATTTTATTCTTAAATAAACAGTTTTTAAGAGACAGAATTTATTTAATTCTGTAACATCTATCTATCTATCTATCTATCTATCTATCTATCTATCTATCTATCTATCTATCTATCTATCTATCCATCCATCTATCCATCCATCCAGTATCTTGTAGGACACCTGGGGCTGTGGACGGGTCTCCAGAAGTCTCTGTATGGGCTCTGTAGGCTCTGAGGGTTGCTCTACGGTCAGTCGTGCTCCATCAGCGCAGCAGTGAGTGAGCGGAGCTGCAGCAGCACTGGGCCGCTGGAGGTGACACGCCGTTCTGGAGGGTTGTTTTAGGGCTGTTCAGCTCGGTATGAAATGGCTCTTATGTGCGCTGAGTCTACCAAATGGAGCCGGTGTTTACACACTTGTCCGTCAGTCAGGCTCCGTGTGGCCTTACGGGCATCCAGAGAGATTCCAGGAGAGTCTTCAAACCCAGTGAAAGCGCTGTAAGTGCCCCGTGTTTACAGATCGCCCGCGCAGATTGGCGCTGCCACGTCAGGATCAACAGTTTTGAGTTTCCGTATAGGAACAGAAGGAGCTGTGAGCTCGTGCGCCCGCGCGCCCGTCTGCGCGCGTGCGCGTGCAGTGGTGGAAGGTGAGCGAGCCGGTGCGCTTCGTCCTGCGTGAAGCTGCAGTTGGCCTCGTATCCCGAAGCGTCTCGTTCCAGGTTCCTGTTCCACCTTAAGTGGTGCAGAAGGTACATTCCGCGGCAGCATTTAAGGTGGAACGGAAAATTGGAATAAGAAGGGCGTAATTAGAAACAAGCATTTGGACGTGTTGTGTATTTGGTTTATGCAGAGCAGACGGCGCTGATGGAGCTGCTCCACTCGTATGTCTGCGTGCCAATCAATATGAACTGACCAGTATCCCGGTGCTGAGTTTAAACTCCCCTATTGTCCCGCTGTAACTATGAAAACACAACAAGCGGTAAACGTGCTGCGGACTGATGCGATGTTTTGACTGAGCTATAAGAGGTTCGTTCACGTGTCTCAGATGAAGAACCAACATCTTGAGTTCTGAACAGTAAGAAAACAAACCCGTCCTGTTGCTCCTCCACATTGGAGAGACTGTATTTGTTTGGACAGATTTAACAGTTATGATTGAATGTCCAGATTCAAGACAGTCACGGAGTTATTTAACAATCTGTACTGAATGTGTTTATTCATCATCTCATTGGCTCATTAAATACAGTGGTGACAGCACACTTTACTACAAACACGTTCACTTACTTTAGGACAAATTAACTGATATTTTACTCAAAGAATTGAAGGATTAGGTAATTGAGTATATTCAGTAAGTGAGTATATTCAGTAAGTGAGTATATTCAGGTAGTGAGTATATTCAGTAAGTGAGTACATTCAGTAAGTAAGTGTATTCATTAAGTGAGTACATTCAGTAAGTGAGTATATTCATTAAGTGAGTGTATTCAGTAAGTGAGTATATTCAGGTAGTGAGTATATTCAGGTAGTGAGTATATTCAGGTAGTGAGCATATTCAGTAAGTGAGCATATTCAGGTAGTGAGTATATTCAGGTAGTGAGTATATTCAGGTAGTGAGTATATTCAGTAAGTGAGCATATTCAGGTAGTGAGTATATTCAGTAAGTGTGTATATTCATTAAGTGAGTATATTCAGTGAGTATATTCAGTAAGTGAGTATATTCAGGTAGTGAGTATATTCAGTAAGTGAGTATATTCAGGTAGTGAGTATATTCAGTAAGTGTGTATATTCATTAATTGAGTATATTCAGTAAGTGAGTATATTCAGTAAGTGAGTATATTCAGTAAGTGAGTATATTCAGTAAGTGTGTATATTCATTAATTGAGTATATTCAGTAAGTGAGTATATTCAGTAAGTGTGTATATTCATTAATTGAGTATATTCAGTGAGTATATTCAGTAAGTGAGTATATTCACTAAGTGAGTATATTCAGTAAGTGAGCATATTCATTATGTGTGTATATTTATTGAGTGAGTATATTCATTAAGTGAGTATATTCAGTAAGTGAGTATATTCAGTGAGTATATTCAGTAAGTGAGTATATTCATTATGTGAGCATATTCATTCAGTGAGTATATTCAGTATGTGTGTATATTCAGTGTTGATGTATTACCTTAATTGTATGAAAAAAGTTAAATCTAAGTGAAACCAAAGTTTCACTTGTGTGTGTGTGTGTATGTGTATATATATATATATATATATATATATATATGCATATATACACATACTGTAACAAATAGGGTTAGACATAATAATAACATCATATACTATATGTAATGTACTGTATACTATAATAAGCATATAAACGTATGAAGATTATATTATTATAATATTTTATTTTATACCCTTTGTATTATTCTAGTAACAACAATTTATATTAAAATTAAATATCGATAATTGGCGTCCGTTATTCAATATTACCAAAAAATATCGTTATAAAAAGGCATCAAACTTTGGGTGTGTGTGTTTGTGTCTTTATGTAATAATGGGGGAAATATTAATAATAATAATAATAATAATAATAATAATAGTTCTTACCAATACATCTGCTTGTAGATACATGCTCAGAACAGACAGGGTAATAACATTAACATTCTAAATGATACAATTTAAAATCATTGTTGTCACCGCTAGTTCACCTTCAGGCCCATCAGGCTGGATACTGTAGGGCTTGTTATAACAGGTCTTCAGTGCTGAATCATTCCTTATAACGTGTTACAAGCTGTATTAGCTGTATTGATCGTTTACAGCGCAGTGTAAAGCCCCTTCACGCGCTTGCAGGGCTTTACCTTAGGGTCTGCAGTGGCAGTGGAGGACAGATGAGTTATAATGAACTACAGTCCGTCATGTTCTGGTTCTGGTTGAGTATCTGTATTCTCCTGAGTACCAGCAGTAACGGAGCTCTGAGGTGTTCATCTGGTTCAGCAGCAGCTCGGCCTCGCCCTGACTCCTCAGATCAGAGGTGAGGAGAGCTGCGCTCTAGTCTCTCCTCTGCTCAGGGTCTGCAACGCAGCTTCGCTTTCCAGGTGGGGATAAGTGTCAGCTCTCTGCGCTGTTAGCCCCCCCGGTTAAACCTCTCTCTGCGCTGTAGCCCCCTCAAACGCCCCACCCCGGGTGAACCTCCTGATACACGCTGTCTGCTTGAATACGGCGGAGGAATTAAACAGTTAACGGACAGACAGCAGGATCTACACGTGATTGGATTCCTGGCGGATTGGATCAGAACCCCCCGCACCCCGGCCGCCCCCTCTCCCTTGTTTCACGGCTCTTTGTTTCTGATCTCCTAAATCCCACCCACTCCTCGAAATGGAGAAGTGGAGTGAGTGAGAGAGACAGAGAGAGAGAGAGAAAAAAAAGCAAATGATCTTCTCTCTCTCTCTCCCTCGCTCTCTCTCTCTCTCTCTGCGCGCTCCCTCCATCTCTCTTCCCCGCGCGCTGCTCTTCCGTGTGCGCCATGGACTCGGACTCCAGCTGTCTGCCTTTCTCTTCTCCTCCTCACCGCAGCACTCCGGAGCCAGCCTCGGCCTTGGAGCCTTCCTCCTCGTCCTCCTCTTCCTCCTCGGGCTCGGGCTCGTTCTTCCCCTGTGAGGGTCTCCCTCTGAGGCCTGGATTCATGCCGGACTTCCCCCTGAGCCGCTCCTCTCCAGCCAAGCACAGCAAATACGCACCGAGCGCTCAGGAGGAGCGCAGGAGCTTAACAGCGAGCAGCAAGAGTGCCTTTTACCACGACAGCTCGGAGGGTGAGTGGAGGGAAACCCAATAAGACAGAACCAGAACCAAAGCTCTGTGAAAAGCCAACCAGTCAGTGTTTTAATAACCCGGTCGATTTAACTTCATGACTTCAACTTCAGAGTGTAAAACATGTTATTGTTCTGTTAACTATTAGACGCTCAATAAATTCAACATTTTTTTAAAGCAGCCAGGTTACTTACTCCAGTAAGTTAAAATATCCATACTGATTATCTTTACAGTGAAATGGAGTGAACGCCTACAATACACTTATAAAAAAATAGATTATCAACATCATCATCACTGGAAGCAGCAGCAGCAACGTTAACTACAATAATAGCAATTACTCAATAATAAAAATAAATATATAAACAGCATTTAATAAAAAAAAAAATATCAGCAGCAATAAAATAGTAAAATAGTATAGTAAATAGTATTAATGATAAATAGACCATTACTAACACTAACACTAATATATTTACTAATACTATTATTACCTAGTAACAGTAATCATAATAAATAGTTAGTAACACAGTAATATAACCAGCACTGTATATCATAATGTATATAATATAACCAGTACTGTATATAATTATATATATAATATAACCAGCACTGTATATAATAATGTATATATAATATAACCAGCACTGTATATAATTATATATATAATATAACCAGCACTGTATATAATAATATATATATATAATATAACCAGCACTATATATAATAATATATATATATATATAATATAAACAGCACTGTATATAATAATATATATATATATAATATAACCAGCACTGTATATAATAATATATATACATAATATAACCAGCACTGTATATAATAATGTATATATATTATATAACCAGCACTGTATATAATAATGTATATATATAATATAACCAGCACTGTATATAATAATATATATAATATAACCAGCACTGTATATAATAATATATATATAATATAAACAGCACCGTATATAATAATGTATATAATATAACCAGCACTGTATATAATAATGTATATAATATAACCAGCACTGTCAAATTCAGCAGTAACACAAAAATATTAACAGCCACAACTACTATAACAACTAATAGTCTAATAATAATAATAATAAATAATCATAATAATACATCACTGACATTTCTTTGTACAATCACCGTTTTCTTTTTATAATTCGGTAAATCATTATATATATATATGTATTTCAAAAACACGTTATGGAAAATCCTTTTAAAGTTTCCAGACATTTGGCTAACGTTCCCTGCAAGTTCTAATAAAGTTCTAAAAAAAAGTCAATACTGTCAGATAATTTAAGGCACAGACATAACGCTTTAACCGCAACGTTCATATGATGTTCTATATGATAAGTTCTGAGGATGTTCTTGGGGATACAGGTTATTTTACACGATAACATAATTTCTCAGCGCAACAGAAAATGTTTACTGGGTGTTCCTGAGATCCTGAGGAGACGGGATGCTTTTAGAGAACGCTCTGCTAGTTTCAGAAATAACATTCTGAGAACCAAAAGAAAACTATTAATGGAACATCAGAACGTTTTTAGAACAAATCATTTCCGGGCGGGGAACGGTTCAACAGAACCAGGTGTATGAGTAAAGGCGTCGTGAAAGGGCTCTTCAGACTGATGCACAATGTGAAGTGCTATTCAGGAACTTTTAAAAAGAGGGTTCTATGTAGCACCCAAAAGGGTTCCTCTATTTTAATGACAAGCTTGACGTCGTAGCAATAGCAGAACCTGCTGCTATGTAGAACCCTTTTCTAAGACGCGCTTAGAACCATCTTTAGAACCAGTGCGTACTGTAATAATGAGCCTGGATCACCTCGTAAACCAGGACAGCTCCGGAGTCCTGTCGTGTCACTGACACTCCAGCAGTAAACACGCTGTAAACTCCGGATGGCGATGGGATCTGAGCAGCGCACTCAGTCTAACAGGAGGAAGGGAAAATGTTATGAAGGGCAAAGACTTTTTTGCAGTGTACCAATGTAGACTTTTCTCCATCTGAGGCTTAAACAGTTTAAATGATGTTTAATGATGGCGGAGGGTCGACTTAATTTACATTATCAGTTGTACTGTGCGAATCTACAGGAAGACTAATTATTTTTATTTATTCATTTATTTATTTATTTTACTGTACTTAGTTCATTTATCAGCTCATAAATAAATAAAATATCGCGTGAAGGATTCTGGGTAAATGTGGAACGAGCTGTTCAGCAACCAATCAAATCCATTCTAACACCAGCGGCCTTTTATATGTACATATTTCCCATAATCCTCTTTGCCAAAAACGCTTTAAAGTCCCAATAAAAACACGAAACATGAGACCTCGTCAACATTGTGAGCTTCTGGAAATTGAGTGAATAAATTTACCGAGGTTTTGACGACGTGGAACAGTGATTTAGGTCCTGCTGTAAGACTTGAATTTACTATCTGGACGATAGGCACATTTCTGAGGTAGCTAGCCTATTTGCTACTAGCCACAAAAACCATAAACCAAAACACTGGATTAGCATATCAGCAAAAGTAGGCTTAGTTTTTTATAATGCGTGTACTGAGATATTACAAGGGGTTATGTCGTTCATAACATACCTAAACACACGTAGAGTTGGTTAGTAATTTCTTTAGTGTGTTAGCTTTTCCCCTCAAGCCTGAATAAAACCAAACCGAGAGCTTTACTGCTGTGAGCTAAAGCGCTAGTCCACGTTGGTGCTGCAGTAATAATAAGCGAGCCATAAGCTGCAGCCCGTTTTAGTAGGCTGTATCAGCAACTTGTTGAATGAAAACAGACCATACCGTAATATGAAATGTCATGGAATTCAATTTCGTCCTCAAAACCCTCCACACGGTTCAGGGACCTTTAAGTGGAGCAGTTACAGACTAATCTAGACCTTTTAAAGTTGAATCAAACTCAGGCTAGACTGTCACCCCATAGGCCTCCACTTGTCTGGGAGCTCTGAGTTATTTTCATTCTGGACTTTCGATTAAATGGCAAATTAAAAGTCTTGTCATATTATAAGCTGAACCGAAGCCTTAAACCTTTACAACATTGTTGTTCTTTTTTTTCTTCTTGAACGTCTCAGCAAAAACAGCCGCGGTATATGGCGGATGACCTTCGGCTCTTCAGGCCTGAGACAGTGTCACCCTGTTTGGACCGCACTGTGACAGGCTCTTAATATAAACAGTCACTTCCTCTGGTTTTAAATTACAATCTGTAGGAATCTGTCAGAAGGAAGTCACTCAGCTCATAGGTTTAGTTCGTCTGGAGTAAGCCATGGAGGAAAAAACGAGAGTAAATCTGGTGGCCTAGACGAGTGGATTTCAGTTCTGGTCCTGGGGTGCAGGAGGTCTGCGCATTTCAGTGCTTTCACTGCCTTAATGTAGTCAATTAGGTCCAATTTATGATTTACAGGATCTCTCTGAGTTGATTTGGGTGAGCTCAAGCAGACTATTCAGTACTCTGTACTTTTCTAAAAATAAAAGCTTTAAGGAAGGGTTCTTAGGAGTGATGCCGTAAAAAAGCTCCTTTACGTTCCAAGAAGAATTTAGGTTTAAAGAACCTCCGCAAAATAGAAAAGTTTTGTTCTACATATGAAGTTGCTAAAACCTCACATCCAGGTCAACTAGATGTGATTATTGGGCAATAGAGTGGAAAGGCCATGCTGAGCATGACACTGGTTTTGTAAAACACTGAGAGGCCTCCACAGGCTCTCCAGCTTTTGAAGGACTCTGTTGTTCTTCCTGTTTTGTCTGTTGGCAAAATGTCCTGGAGTCCCTCATGGGGTTGAAGAGCTACAAAGCAATTGTGCTTTTCTGACTAATCAGTGAAGCGAGCAGTTCTTCAGCTCAAAAATTATGACCACAGTTTATTAACTACAAATGAGGACCATAAATATTAAGCTTATTCAATAAGGTTAACTGCCACTGCTGACGAAAGAGAGATCCGAACAGCGATTGCTGCAACGCTCGTCTTTTCCCAAAACTGTTTTCAGTATTTTTAGCTCGTGAGAAGTGAAAAAGCTCTTTCAGCCTGAACTCTCTCAGAGGGTCAGGTTCAAATGGACTGGGCAGATAACTCGATGTAGTGAATGCATCCCTCTGTTTAATGGAAGATTGAATTAAGAAGATATTCATTCATTCATTTCTACAACTTGCTTTGGAAGCCATGGGACTTAAAAACCCATAACCCAATGACAAGTCACCCTCCAAGGTCAGATGTTACTAATATCAACAGAAACATCTAATTCCTAATTTCACTCTAATTCAGATGGATTACATGCAGATGATTGTAGGGAACATGGGCTGTACATCATGCTGCAGTTGATTACAGTATAGCTGTTCTCAGAGTTTATTTAGGATACACAGAGACCTAGACGTATGACTTGTTACGCTTACCCAGTTCCATTTATTATTTTATGTTGTTGTTTTTCAACTTTTGAAATTATGTTCAGATGCTGTTTTACTTATGCTCAAGTATATTTAGAAATTAATCAATTTTCCCATGTGCATTTTAGTCATTTACATTTAGTGTATCTTCCACTTTTAGTTTTTTTTTCTGACTGGTTGGTTCAGCACCTGGATGGTTTAGTATCTTTTTATGAAATATTATAAAATGAAACTAAAAGGACCCCCAAGAGGAAGAGAAAAATAGCACCGAATGAAGTTTAGAGTTTTGACCGGATAGTACAGTACACAGTACTAAACTCTCACTGCGGGTTTGCCCCTCGCATTACAGGCGTCTTTAGTACCTTTAGTTATAGAAATAACCGTGCCATATTTTATTGTAGCTGTATGTTTTAAGCTGCATGGACAATACGTTACAAACCAGTACAAAGACATGCCGTTTACCTGGAAACAACTTAATTAAAATAGACGATTGGATTATGAGATGTCGTATGAGTTGCCGTATCTTTCAGGGTAGAATTGTTTGGTGTTTTAGGAAAATCTTTTAAACGGTATGGATATTTTACATTTTGTTGAGTTGTTTGAATTTCTTTATACTCACAATGGCATTGACAAAAAACAAGCTTCCAAATGGTCTTTAGGGAACTAAACATGGGTCTTCTGTCGCATTACTTGATATTTTTATTCTGCTGTTGGGTGTGCAATTGAAATGAAGTAACAGTATATTACATTTGTAGGAGAAAAATGATAAAACCAGGCAAATAGCATTTACACACTGTAATGGTTCTTTGAGTTCTCTATATATAACTGTTGCCTTTAGTAAAGAATCCTTGAAGTATGGCTTTTTTTTAAGGGTGCACATTTGGTTTTAGGTTACACCCTTAAAAAAGTGGGTCCTTTAGTGAAGGCCATAATTAAATACAGAACCATGACAACAGCCATGTAAACCCCTAAATGTTTCTTTTTATAGCTAAATAGTTCTTTTGTGTGATATAGATAAGGTCTGCCATTGTTATGTTCTAGAATCCTTTCTTTCTAAGGGTGTATATACATGTGATAACAAAAAATGTAAATTGCTTCGAGTGAATTAAATTCACATACCGCAAATTCCCTTTTAGTGTGGAATGTAGGACTTGTCTTGTGTTAGACAAACATTAGGAAGTTTTTTCCTCATTTTATGAAGCAAGCTTTGTAGACTAGGGCCGCTGTGTACATTCATAAGAGGATACATAGTGTTTTACATTTTACATCTTACAGTACTGTTTTCATGATATATATTATCGGGAGTGAAATGTACACATACAAGAAATATCAGTGCTACATTATGATTAATACCACTGACATTACAAGAGTGTTTTTGTTTTTTCAGTATATCCAATATCATTTTCAAAAACAATGAATATACAATAATATAAAAATAATATACAAAATTATTACAAACGGACACACAGTACTTTGGAATGAAGCTCTATTTATTCTATCTTGCATTATGGAGTAATTTCAATCATAAAGTTTTTTTTTATTAAAAGAACCTGCAGAAAACTTCTAATTTAGGCATAATGTGTCGTTCATTTTTTTATTATCATGTATGCTATTACATTATTTTGCTTTGTTAAAATGCATAATAGTAAAAGTTTCTGTTTTGACGTAAGCCAAACTGTAAAAGATTTTTTTATTTTTGTACAGTCCAATTTTTTGACACTACTGCAAAGCACTCTCTGCAGCTATCAACACTGCTAACTTCTTAATGCACTTCTATGGGCAAGCACAGTTAGTAAACGGTTCGGAATTGTAATTCCTCAAAATCCTTTTTTTTTCTTTTCCTTGTTTCTCCTGACCTGGTATGTAGTGCATGCCGAGCTATTTACTTTTGTAAGTTAAAGATAATATTTCTTTTCTGTCAAATTTCATATACGGTACCATTTAAAAGACGGTAGTCACTTGTCGTATTATTTGAGTGTTTATTTCCTATTATAATTGATGTTATGGTTTTAAATACTATGTGCTTTTTGTTTCAAATATACAATTTAAATTTTAACAGTTTAAAAAAAAACATTTAGCAAAATAGTATCATCAATGAAACGCTTTATGGATGCATTTAATGTTTTTTATTATACATTCCTGAAAACATTGATTCCAATCTGTACATCCTTAAAAATGATCTATAGGCGTTCCCATTGAAATGATGTGAACTGTGGTTTGGGGTCAATTATCCTAATGCAATTTGGGGTTGTTTTAAATGTTAACTCATTAAGCCGCAGCGCTGTCTTATCATTTAATAGCTACTATACATTACTCAGTAACTTCTGTAAAACTACTATGTAAGTTACGTTGCTGTAAAACCGAGCAATTAAAGTGTGGACCCACATACAGGCCCTTTCAATTCAAGAACCAAGATTTACTCAGGTCCGTGTGTTCAAGCTGTATTTTCTGTTCTCTGTAGGGGAGAAGTCTTTGCCCAAGCCTTTGGGTTATCCTGTCTTGGACACAGAGTGCTGTGGCAAACTGAAAGAGCCATCAAACGGGTTAAACCAAGGAGATTCCATTGCAGACTCCATTGACCTTTCAGGCAAGAACAAGAAGCGAAGGAACCGCACCACATTCAGCACCTTTCAGCTGGAGGAGCTTGAAAAAGTCTTCCAGAAGACGCATTATCCAGATGTGTATGCGCGTGAGCAGCTGGCCCTGAGGACCGAACTTACTGAAGCACGTGTGCAGGTATTATGCTATCTATTACCACACTTCTCCCTAAACTTGGCCCTGGAGAACCTCATGCTCTGCACATTATAATGTTTTCCTGCTCGGAAACAGCCACTTCCACTGACAAAGGGCTTGATTAGGTGTGTTCATGCGAGACAAATGCCAAAATAATAATTTAGAAAACATTAAAAAGAGGTCTAAGTGCTGAACTAAATTAGATGTTTATGGTTTTTCTTAAGTTGTCTGGATAGAATATCCTCCTATCGAATACACACAGGGACCTAAGCCCAAAAAGCTTTCTTCATGAGAGGAGAATAAACACCCCCGTGTGTGTCTTACTCAAACCACTTTTCGACGTCTGTCCAGCTTTTACTGGTCTGTAGAGAAAATTCCGGGATCTTTGGTGTCTACAAGCCAACACCACTGTAATGCGTTTTTAGCATGAATAGTGACTAACAGTAAATCTATTTTTGGTGATCTTACTGTTAACACTGTAATCGCTGTATTTCACAAACAATAATAGTCCAGGACCAGGATTTGGAACCTCTATTTAAACTACTAGCATGTTCACTGCCACAATATTTAGATAAGCAGGCTCATAGATGCGGGACAAGGGACATTTCTGTTTGTTGTTAGTCTCTGTACACTGTCTGAACAATGGCTCTGCCTAGGTACATTTTACAAACATCGCAAATGTGCGTTTGATGTGCCTTCAAATTGCTGTGTACCTCAAATAAATTTTTAAATGCACTCACTTACAAATGTAATTGGCTTTTCCCTGGGGAACATGCATATTTGTACCTTTCTGTTTTAAATTATTCATTTTAACTGTAATAACAGAAAATACTGTTTGTTTCTGTGACATGACTAAACTGATCTCCATCATAAGATTACGAGTTACAGCAGTGTTTGGTTTAACTAGCACTCATGCCTAAGCAATAAGCTATATCAAAGTAACTCCATGATCTCTACCTTTTCACTCTGTCAGGTGTGGTTCCAGAACAGACGGGCAAAATGGAGGAAGCGGGAGCGCTATGGAAAGATGCAGGAAGTGCGAAACCACTTTGCTGCGACATATGATATCTCCCTCCTCCCGCGCTCCGATACATACCAGGTACAACATGCACCCTATATTCTGTATTCAGTACAGAATTCAAAAAATGGTTTACATGCAGTACAGCTTTGTAAGATGTAAACTTTGCTAATTGTATCATAACAGTAAACATCTATAGAAGAGAATTCTAATCTAAATAAGAATATGGCTAAAAATGACCAACAAAGTGTTTATAGATGAAACTTTGTTTGTCATTAGAAAGCACATCTATGTTTGTTTGTGGGCACTTACTTCAGATTAAATTAATAATATCAATAATACGTTTTATTTAGCCCAAGCTGGTGCACTATAATAAATATTGTACATTTGGATTATGAATATAAGCGCTGTACTCAAAATAAAACAGTACATGATTACATACAGGAGCCATAACATGTCTAGGCATGTGGTAGCCTAAACCAATATATATTTAACTGTAATAACTTTAATAATAACTTTAATAACATGTTTCAAGATTATAGTCTCTGAAATACTATTTAGAAGATAAATAAGAAAATTAACTTTCACCTACTGAGCTGATTCAAGGAGTTGAGCGAAGTGGCCTAGACAGACCATGATGCCTCATATGAGGTGCACCACAACTTTATGTGCAGAAGCATTACCTCACCTTATCCCATAGCTGTTAAATTAATTTACACAAAGTCACATATTTCAATGGGTCTCTGTGAGATAATTTACTGACACTTAAATTATTAACAAACTTTCTGGTGATAATGAATTGATTATCCACAACATTGAGGTTAATGTTAGTTTTAGAATTTGGTGTAGCTATTTGAATTGGTGTTGGTAATTGAGAATTGAGGTTAAGCTACGAGATGGATTTAATAGATTCTTTGACACTTAATTAATCAATCAATCAATCAATCAATGTTTATTTGTATAGCGCTTTTTACAACCAACGCTGTCTCAAAGCAGCTTCACAGAAATCAGTTTGTTGTATATAAGAAAAGGAAAGTAAAAAAACTTTAAGGTCGGTTGCATTTAATAGATATTTAGCTGAAAGTCAAATTTAAAAAGCCTGATTATCTACAAAGCATCTACAGTGGCCGCCAGAAGACAAAGTGTTACCCAATAGTGTTTTCTTATAGAGGGGGTGTAATCTTATTTTCACTTAATAGATTTTGTTATGAGAGAGATTTAATAGAATCTTTCAAACTCAAGTTTAAGTTCAGTTGCATTTGAAAGATATTTAGCCTCTACCGTGGACAATCAAAATAAAGGGTTACTGTAATTTTCCCTTTACCTCAAATAGAGCCAATCAGCCAAGACATGTTTGGTATCTGAAGTTGACTTCTTTAGTTTCGCCCAGGAGGTTTGAGGCTAACAAGCAACAGTGCAGACTGCATGCCAAAACCATCACGCAGTGTTGATAAATAAACTCAGTCTGGGTTGCTTATGTGGTTTCTAACACTGTACGACATGCTGTGATCTACACAGAGTACGTTTCTCCTTTTTTATAGATAGTAGTGTCACACAGTGTCAGAAACCATATAAGCAGGTCTATTGGTGCTCGGTGGATGCAAATGATACAGGCATGCAGTTTGCACATCTCAGTATAAACACGCATTGCATGTTTGCATTGCATTGTAGCTCCAATTCAAAACTGAAGAAGCTTATTTCAGACATCCAATGTATCTTGCCTGATTGACAATTTGGAGTAAAATTGTATAAAATTTCACAACACTGTTTTTATTTGTTTATTTTTTTATTATTTTTTAATTTGTATTTGTATGTATCTGTGCTGTTTTTCGTAAAACCGCTACTGGCTGCTAAATTTCCTTCGGGATCAATAAAGTATCTATCTATCTATCTATCTATCTATCTATCTATCTATCTATCTATCTATCTATCTATCTGTCCATCCATCCATCCATCCATCCATCCATCCATCCTATTCAAATTGCCTTCGGTGCCGTTTCTGTGGGTTCAACATTTTAACTCTTTCTTACATCATAGATGCAGAGTAACCTGTGGCCTGCTGGAGCCGGAGGTGGAGGTACTGCAGGTGGAGGCTGCGTCCTGGGCACAGAAAGCATGCCCTCCTCCTGCATGTCCCCGTACCCTCACCACCCCCATTCCCACCCCCACGGCAACCTTCCGGGTCTTATGGGCATGTCCACGTCCCCTTCTCATCCTCCTCACCACCCTCACCCGCACCACCCCGGAATCAACGGCCTCTACTCCCTGCACAGCTTTCAGGGGGGACTGGGGCCCCACTCCTTTGAGCCAGGGCCCGAGTCTGACTACAAGCCTTCAGGCCTGGTGGCCCTTCGCATGAAAACCAAAGACCCTGGCAGCCTCTTATCCTGGCCAACGTGACCGCGTGGAAGGGTCTTTAGCTAGGAAATGACTGAGCCGACACATAATCTTTGGATACTCAACGGTGCATTTGTGCGTCATAGAAATTCAAACATCGGAGATCCAGCTTTGGACACGGAGCTCACCGTCCATCCTGTGTAAGGACGAGATTTGTGCTTATTCTTTCTTCTCTAGCATTTGCATTTGTTATAAGAATGATAAGAAATGCCTCATGTCCTGTATATGCTGTTTTAATAGTGTGTTTCCATACGGAAGCATGTAATTGGTTACCGTCAGTATTTTTCAAATATGTGCACCAGAAATCCTGACCTAATGTCAGAGACTGTTTAAGAATGTATCCTTTGATATTGAGCATAAATGTATAAACCTTGTAAGAACTGATGAACAAAATGACTAATCTCATGTGTTCAGTGTATGCTGATTTTTTTACAATAGTAAGGCAATTAATGAACGACTTTTGTATTTCTTTTATACGTCAATAATTTGTTTATTCTGAGGAAGAAGAAACAGTTGTGCTGCCATTAAAGAAAATTGGTCAACACAAAAATTTGTTTATTGCTTTCCGCCCCCATCTATAACCCACAGATACAGATAATACACCATAATCATGTTTTTGTAGTTTAGAGGTAGGCTGTAATTGGCCAAATCGTTGACATTTAGCCCACGGTATTCCTGCAAACACATAATATATTATATTTCGGGACATTTTTTCCAGTGGTTTTAGTCTGGATAAGTGCTTTACTCCATGTGACAGATGTACTCCGTGACCATATTGTGACCATATTGTTTTACGGTGCTGTTTCCGTTCCTCAGCAGTATAAAAAGAAGCATTGTGAGTCTGCTGTAATTCAAGAGGCCTTTAGAAATCATCTAATTCATCATCAGCAAGTGACAGCACAGCTCATGCAAAACTACTAATGCCAACTGAACAACCACAAGCCTTCACACTTGTACTGATGAGGCATTCCAGGGTCACTTTCCCTACTTCCCCACCATTAACCACAAACAGGGCCTGCCACAATTATTACATAAGCTGGTCTCAATTATTTTCCAGATTTGGTAGCTCTGTTATTTATATGTTTACGTTGCAACAAACTGCTTGTGAGGAAGTAACTTTTTCAGCTGATGGGTTAAATTAAACAAATGCAGATAAAAGAAACCATGGCACAGGCCTTCTAACTCACAGCCACTATTTAGCAGTCTGCCCATTTTAGGCTACAAATAGCAATTAGCCATTAGCTAAATGCCATAATTGTGACAGGACTACACAACTCTGCTTACTATTAGCATATATGAACTGTAGGCCTCATAAATGTTGATCTAACCCACTGTTCAATATGAATGGTAATGTTCATGGGTGCTTTATTCGTAGACACAATCGACAGCTTGCACTGAATGAAATATGTATGATATTATCTCACCCAAATCCATGAATAATGATAATGATGGAATAATGAAATGATTTCATACTTCTGCTTGCCTAAATACTGCCTACAAATGTTACCCGAAAGTATATAAGAAATGAATGTATTAATGGACTTACTTGGTTAAAACGTGTATTAAAGTTTAACATTAATTTAATAAACTCATTGTCAAAACAATAGTTGCACCCAGAAGGAAGTGTCGGATTACAGAGCTATGTAAGAGGAAGATACCCAACGTAGACTGATATGGGCAATATTTATTGAGCTACACATACAGAAGTAGTGTCTCTCAGTATAGTGTGGGGCCGCCATGCCAGATGTCTTGACATGCAGTAGTAGAGCTTCCTAATGGTGTCCTGTGACAATCTTATGCAGCTTGAATATTCTCTCACAGTTCCTGCAGGTTGTGCGGTAGGGCTGGAGTGACTCCAGGCCCTCTGTGATAACAAACCATTTATCTTGGCACCGACCACGGTGCCTCCACATAGTGACTTGTTGGTCGCTCCACCAGGACAAAAGCAGGACTCATCACTGAAGATGACCCACTGCCATTCTGAGTCACTCCATGACAGTCTGGCACGACACCATTGCAGTCTTTGGTGATGTTGACGTGGTGTTAAGGGCAGACGCCGTAACGGTCTGTGTGCATGTAGTCCTGTGTGGTGCAACCGTCTGCCAATGGTGCTGGCACTAACAGGATGACTCATGGAGGACATCACTACTTGCTGAATGTCAGCAGCTATGGCTCTTGTGCCAGTCAGGTACAGCGATAAGGCCCATCTTTGCTTACTTCACATGCTCGGCAGAGTGTGAAACTTGAATCATTCGCATGTCTCACAATGTCAAGCCTACCCACCAGGTTTCATTCCTCCTGGGCACAATGATATTCTATTATCCTACTATTTGTTTGACTATTCTTTTGTATATTACATGAACACAGAACACAGCTTAACTTATTCATTTTCCTGGAGGTGTTTCTGAAGAGACTGGAATAAGATATTTCACTTTGCTTAAGGAAGATGGAAGTCAAAAGAATACTGGTGATCAAAACAATATTAAGGGTTACAGAAAAAATGGGATTCTGATCCGTGCAAGGCCTGGAGGACTACCAAATCTGTGCCCAATGGATAAACAGTAAAAACTGTATCTTTGAAAGAACAGGCAAAATTAAGCTCCACTCAGATCTGAAAACATCTATAGGTGTTTTTGTCCACCCACTGCAAGAGGATAATCTCAATGCTATGGGTCAGAAAGGATGCTTAGTTGGGGCATTCATTGGCTGGAGGTTAGGGAATCAGTCCTGAACTGACAGGACATGACTGAGGTGCTGTTGAGCAAGGCACCTAACCCCCAACTGCTCCTCAGGCACCATGGTTAGGACTGCCGACTGCTCTGTGCAATTTTGCTCACTGCCCCCTAGTGCATGTATTCACTAGAGTGTGTGTTTGTGGCTGTTTCACTTGACGGATGGGTTAAACGAGGAAGACAAATTCCTCTGTGTGCAAGCACAATTGGCAAATGGTTCTGAATTCTAATTCTGCCAGGAAGCGATTACAAGGAAAATGACAGAAAGGGAAAATGAAGAAAATTGATAAACCAAACTAATAAACTGCTGGCATTTCCAAGAACAATAAACTGACCACCACAGACCTCAGCATCACTGAAACGTGGTTGAGACCATGTTTGGATCATGAGAGGCAGAAAATACAAGCAACTTGTAAGACTGAACTTTTGAGTTATGGAAAAATATCCCAGCAGATTTGTTTGAAAAAATGAAGGCAGGTCTTCTAAAAGAACTGTATGGATTCAGTTAGATAAATGTTGTAAGCTTTTTTTTTTTACAAAAATTATTAACTTGTATTAAATAAACCAAGGCGGTGTCTTTACACTGTGCTGTATATTTGGTTAATCAGTTTGGTTTTATCAAGTCAATTCAGTTACTGGCTGTATAAGAAATGCCACACTACTATACTACACACTGTATACTACAGCTGTATGCACTGCATACTGTATACGCCCTCTGTGTGTAGTATACAGTACAGTAACATGACCAGTTACCTCACATTTACCTCAGAGCTGTGATTACTGTATCCACTGTTTAGAGCTAGCTGCTGCTAGCGCTGCTCAGTTCACCTGAAATGTTTAGCCTAGCTGTTAGCTTCCTTCTGCTATCACTCTAAAACTCTAGAACCTCTAAAGTGAGTTCACCTTTATTAATCTTCAGACCTGTATATTTTAACTTTCTGAGGCTCATTCTGATGAAAACATCCCCACTACAATCCCGACATCCACATTTATCCACTCTTTAGAGAGTTGCTGCTCTGTTTGGTTAGCCTAGCTGTTAGCCCCAGTGTTACATCTAGCCTCTAAGTGAGTTCACCTTTATTAATCTTTAGACCTGTGTATTTTTTCTGAGGCTCTGATGAAAACTAAAGCAGGCTGGGAGTTGGTAAGGCCTTGGTGCATGATGGGATGCAATGCATCATGAAGATCATACCACTTTTAGGCAGATTTACTGTGTGAGGTAGTGTAGATACAGTGCAGATAATAGCTGTGCTAACACACATGCCATTCCCCACCAGACCAGCTAATAGGTGCAGAGGTAGCCCACAGCAGATGTGACAAGGCCTAACATGTGGTGCTGCATGGGACAGCGCCATCTGGATCTAATGACTGCATGCCAGCCCAGTCAGCCACTTTTTCAGGACAGTCAGCCTAATTTAGATAATGCCTGAGATGTTGCTCTTGTGGAACAGCTGCAGTTACAACCTGTTCAAAGCCATTTTCCTTCCACCCAGCTCTCTTCAAGTGAGGAGCGATGGAGGATTGCTCGGGGGCAAGCATTTGTTACTGCTTCTTTCCATTGTATGTTCAGCATGACAGCAGCACTGGACCACATTAAGTGCCAGTCTAGCATACCATGTCGTGTTTTTGTGAAAGCTGACATGTGTTTCCAATAGAGCAGAAAGAGAGAGAGCGAGGCTGTCAGAAACACTCTCCACACCCACAGCTTAGAATTCCAGCCTGGTCCGTCGAGACAGCGAGGCCTGCTCCAGCCACACAGGCAAACTGATTAGGTCCCAGATTAAGTGAATGAGATAAGCAGATAGAGGAAAGAGGAAGAAGAAGAAAATCGCTAGGACATAGGACTCACTAAACAGAAGAGCCAGGGAAAAGAACTGTAGGAACTGAGCTGGGTCTAAAAGGATGCATGCAGACTGATATTCTGTTTACATTCTGGAATATATTGACAGTATATTTTGTTTTCCTGCCGGGAGAAAGTTCTATACAGGTTTAGGCTGATGTCAAGATTTTTAGAAAATGTATGTGCTTTAGTTGATCTGAAAAGACTATAAGTATCCAAATACAATGCTTAGTGTTGGAAATGCTGCTGGATAAGGGCCTTGGACAAGCTGATTTATCTGAACCTATTGTTTAAATGCCTTAATTTTTACTATTAGGGAACACTGCACTGCTTAAAAAAAAAAACACTGGTTGCTTCCTAACTACACACTTAATGCCAACTAGTGTTTGAGTGTGTAGTATATAGTACCATCATAAATGTCAAAATTAGTTATACATAAATCCGCAATGCACAATGTTTTTTGAGTGTGGTAAAGATGGAGACCACTGTCCCACACTACAACGGGAAACACAAAGAGAGGAGCTTCTTGCATTTGGAAAATTCTGAAAAAAGGCGGACGGTGATGTGATAGTAGCTATGCTGAGGGCAAGACCAGAAATGGCGTAAATGTGTTTATTTGTTTGTGGCTGCGTCTCAGTTGTGTATTACACACTAATCGACACGGTATATATTCTTTATTACTCTTAACAGAGCTCTGCAGACCAGCACGCACAGTATTAGTATACTGCATCTTTTCTTACTAACAGGAAGTGATGAAGCTTACATCATGCCAAGCTGAACTCTGAAGGCTGCTTCAGCTGAGGCTTTCTTACAAATCAAACAAATAAACACATTATTTTCTAGAATAGTTTTATTTCCACAGGCTGTTATGACTGATTTCGGTTTAACTCCCATTTGGTTTGCACACATTTCTGGTCGCCATCCTGTTTTTGATCAGAAATGTCTAAATGTGAGAGACTCCCAATGCATTGTGGGACATTAGACATCATTACCATACTCAATATTGTACTCAGAAATAGACTGGTTCATTGTGCATTGTGGATTTTTCAGTATACTCAACTTTGACATTCGTAAATGTACTACAAACTACATACTCAAAAACGAGTGGGTATTTAGTAGGCAGGTGGGTAACACACCGTGCTGAAGCAGCCTTCAGAAACCAGCTTGGTATGATGTAAGCTTCATCACTTCCTTTTAGTAAGAAAGGATGTAGTGTGTTAATATTTAGTGTACTAGGCTGCCAGACTCATACTATTAAGATTAGCTAACAGAATATTGTCATTGTCTAATGAAAAACAAGCATCGTCTAACTTGAATGTAAGTCAATGGAACCAGACTTTTTTCAAGTGATTTTGGGCCATTTCAGCTGGTCTATTCCTCATGATATTTTCACACAATGCAAACACCAGCATTTAAATGATGCATAAAATGAGCTGTGTTTAAATGATGCATAAAAGTTAAAATCAACAAAACTGGAGATACATACAAAGTTTTCCTTTGGACAATGATGATCTGCATAAAAAGCATACACGTATTATTAACCTGTTTCAATGCATACCATATTTAAACCTAAACAACAAAATAGCTACAATGTAGTGCTTTAGCTGTGTATGTCTTTTGTTGGTAAACGTAGGCCCATATTTTTACAGACTATGGAAGCATTGCTAACTGCAGATGTGAACTATTTAATTTTTTACAGATGAAAGTGTGTGGTTACAGGGTTATGTCTCTTAAAATCATTTATCTTAATATCTTGCATTTTTTAAAAACGTCGCTGGACCTGTACAAAATACAGACGGCGACATCTATTGAGCACACACTGAACTGCACTCAGATTAGTGAACGCTGCATCGCCTCTTGCAAAGGTCAAATCCTTTGGGTGAGAAATGCAATCACGCTTCCGTATTTTACTGAGCCTGTTTGAAACATAATATAATTAACACTGGATTTAAATCGCAAAGTGTTTCTATAGTTCTGTAAAGCAAAGAAACAACTCGGTTGAAGAAGCAAATGCCCTTTCTCAGTGCTCATTTCCGCATGCCACGAGGGCTGGTCTTGTGAATACGAGCAGAAGGCAGCTGGGCGTTGTACTGGAGTGGCTGATTGACGTGCGCGACAGCCAATAGGAAAGGATGCTCTCAGAAATGCCAACCAATCAAAGCCTTCGGGCGAGGTACGCCTGAGTCTAGACAAGATGGCGTATGCGGTTGTTTTGCTGCAATGATAGTGAGCGAAATACCGTGACTTTTCGTGTAAATTCGCTTAATTTCTGCAGTGCACCAGCTTTGTAAGTGTTTGTTAGACGACGCCAAGTCACCGAGTGTCCGACATGAAAGGAAAAGAGCGGTCGCCCGTGAAAAAGCGTCCGAGGGCCTTGGATGATATACGAGACAGGGGAGGAAGCCACCCGACTAGCAAGAAAATGGGGGTCATTTCCATTTCTGGTGGAAGCAACAATGGCAACAGTTCCTCCAAAAGTGAGGGAGGCTCGGCAAGAAGGAGTTTACTCGGCGAAAAAAGAGACAGTCGGGACTTTGACGGACACGTTTCTAGCCGCACTGGAAACAGCCACAGTTACACCAGCCCCGGTGCTAGCAGCGCTAGCAGTAAGAACCACAACTCGAGCCTGTCCCTGGAAGCCGCCGCCAGGAGCAATTCTCGCGCCGAGCAACGGACTCAGCTGCCTGCAAACGAAAGTGAGTACAAAACGCTGAAAATAAGCGAACTGGGCTCTCAGCTGAGCGACGAGGAAATCGAGGACGGGCTCTTCCACGAGTTTAAAAAATTCGGCGACGTGAGTGTTAAAATTAGCCGTGTGAACGACGAGAGAATCGCTTTTGTGAACTTCAGGAGGCCTGATGACGCCAGGGCGGCGAAACACGCTCGGGGCCGGCTGGTGCTGTATGACCGGCCGTTGAAAATAGAGGCGGTGTACATGAACAGGCGGAGAAGTCGCTCTCCGGTGGAGAAGGACCACTTTTCCGCGGTGGCTGGCCACAGACATTTGCATACCCAGAGGCCTCTGTCGCCGACTGGACTGGGCTACAGAGACTACAGGTTACAGCAGCTAGCCCTCGGCCGACTTCCTCCACCCCCTCCCCCTCCTTTACCCAGAGAGCTGGAAAGAGAAAGAGAGTTTGCTTTTTACGAGGCGAGAGCCAGACCCGCTTACATCGCTGAGCGGGCCGCTGCGTTCCGGGAGGAGGATTTTATATCTCCGGAGGACGACCAAAGAGCCAACAGAACTCTGTTTTTGGGTAACCTGGACATTACGGTTACAGAGAGTGATCTGAGGAGGGCTTTTGACAGGTTCGGGACCATCACTGAGGTGGACATCAAGAGGCCCACCCGGGGTCAGAACAGCACATATGGCTTTCTTAAGTTTGAGAACTTGGATATGGCTCACAGAGCGAAGATCAGCATGTCTGGAAAAGTGGTTGGGCGAAATGCCATTAAAATCGGCTATGGAAAAGCCACCCCGACAACAAGACTCTGGGTAGGGGGCCTTGGACCCTGGGTTCCCCTTGCCGCATTGGCAAGGGAATTTGACCGCTTTGGCACTATTAGGACTATAGACTACAGAAAAGGGGACACGTGGGCCTACATCCAGTATGAAAGCCTGGATGCAGCGCAGGCGGCCTGCACCCACATGCGTGGCTTTCCCCTCGGCGGACCAGACAGACGGCTGAGGGTGGACTTCGCTGACACAGAGCACCGCTACCAGCAGCAGTTCTTGCAGCCACTTCCGCTGGCACACTATGACATTGTGACGGAGTCTTTTGTTCACCGCGCCACTCCTGAAGCGATCAGGGTCAGAGAAAGGACTCCCCCGCCTCTGCACTTTAGAGAGCGAGAGCTCTATGCTGGGGCTGAGTGGCCAGCCACTGCCATTCGTGAACGAGTAAGGACTCCTGCCTTCGAACCTTTGGAGCACTTAGAACGTGAGCGCCGGCCTAGAGAGCCCTGGTCCCTGGAGCGCGAGCTGCCTGGCAGGGACGCTGCACGCAAACGGCGCCTCCTGGAGGAAGGGCGCCACCTGGAGTGTTCGCCTGACAGCAGCAGTGAGTGGGCGGCCCGGCGCCGCAGACCCCCCTCGCTGGAGGGGAGTCCTGGAGGCAGCAGTCGGGATGGTCGTCTGAGTGACTCTGAGCGTCCACTTAGGACAGAGCGGCCCTCCCCGGCACGAGAGCGCCGCAGCAGCTTGGACAGAGTGCCAGGGGAAAAAAGACTCAAGAGCAGCAGCAGCTTGTCCGAGTCTAGCATCGGAACAAGCCCGTCGGAGAGAAAGCGCAAAGCAGGTGAAGCAAGTAAAGGCCCCTCAAAGAGAGAGCGAGCTGAGGGGGGCTCCAAAGCCAGCCAGTCGTCCAAGCAAGAATCAGGTGGTAAGCTGAGCATGGCCTGGAACGGCATGTTGCTCCTCAAGAACAGTAACTTCCCAGCCAGCATGCACATCCTGGACGGCGACCTGAGTGTGGCCAGCAGCCTTCTGATCGACGGCACTGCAGGAGGCAAGGTCACCCAACTCCGCATCACGCAGCGTCTTCGACTCGACCAACCCAAGATGGACGAGGTGTCTCGCCGCATCAAAGTCGCAGGCCCTGGCGGGTATGCGATTCTTCTAGCAGTTCCTGGCAGCTCCGAGGACACGTCCTCCTCTTCAACGGATCCAGCAGCGTCAACACAGCGACCCCTGCGCAACCTAGTGTCATACCTGAAGCAAAAGCAGGCAGCCGGGGTTATCAGCTTACCTGTCGGGGGCACCCGCGATAAGGACAACACGGGGGTACTGCACGCCTTTCCGCCCTGTGATTTCTCTCAGCAGTTCTTAGATTCCTCTGCGAAAGCTCTTGCCAAAACAGAAGAGGACTACCTGGTCATGATCATCGTCCGTGGAGCATCTTAACAATCAGAACACACAAAAAAAAGCATTGTTAAAAAAAAAAAAAAAAAAAAAGGAAAAAAAAAGAAATTGTGTGTCTCAATTGCATGCTCTGTTAAGCCTGGTGCAGCAAACTATAGTTTAAAGGGTTAAAGAGGGTGCGTATCATCTGTTCTGCCAAATGCAATGCATGAAAAAAAAAAAGTCTCACATAGCAGAATTGGGTTTCATATTGCAATATTTGCGTACCATTACAAGTCAAGTGTTTGTCCAAACCAAATCACATTTGTGCAAAGCTGTATGACAGAGTGGATGATAAATGGCAGACACAGAATTAGAAAATGTATTATTTGCCAGAATACACTGTTCTAAATTCTATAATTTGTTTGTTTGTTTGTTCAGCAGTTAGATTGCAAGCAGTTGCCCAAACACGAATGTTGATTGGTTCATGTAGGTATGTTCATTTTTCAGATTTAAAAGGGTAATTGAGTTATTTTTGACTTGATGCTTGGAACAATCAGTTTGAGGATAGTCAGTGATAAAGTGTAACATAGGCCTAGGTGTGTAGTTCTGTAGACACCTGCAACGGTCAAGATATTTCCCATGTAGACCTGCATGTTGGCTCCATTGTCCTGTTTTGAAACTGTTGCAAAAGTATTTCACAAGCTTCTACATAATACAGGCTGTTGTGTACGATGACACAAGACACAGATTGTACCTTAGTATTGAGATGTTCATCATCAGTGTGAAACCGGGCAAGCAGTAAATGGGGCTACAGATCATTTTGTGTAAAGATTTTATATTCGAGACAGATTATAACACGAATCATTGATTATTTGGGCATAATCCTCTTAGTTTTAACATGTTTAAAAAGTCAGACAAACGTGAGGTTCCTGTCATGCTCTTCATACTTTACTGTCATGGTAGCAGTGAAGCAGTCTGTCAATGTGAAATATGGTTTACTGTCCTAACTTCAGGTTACATGTTTTTCAAGGTCATTTAATTCTAAAAGTAGTCATGTGGAGACACCTGCCATCTCATTTGCTTTTTCCTCCTCGCACACAGAGTACCTGATAATCTCTGTTAAAGACTGGTGACTTAGTCAGCCACTAGTTGCTATAGTTTCGGTGTTTTGATTATTACCACAGCCTTGGTACACACTTTAAAAGAAAGGAAACAAAAATGAACATTTGATAGGATAGCGATATTTCATGCATGTGGCCTTTATTCTTATTTTTTGTCAATGTTGGCCACAGTTGTGTTATGCATGCCATATTACTGGCATTAAGAAAGGTATGATACTCTTAAATTGACGTGTAGGTACAAATATTGAGCCGAAACAGTTCCTTGTTCCTTGAATAATGATGTGATGTAATTAATGCTGTAACATAACCAACCATAATATATCTTCCATATAACACTTACATTAGCTATGAGTAGATCATACTTACTGCAGGGCTGCACAACTTAAAAAGCTTATTAGAAGCTGTTATTAGAGGCTAGCACCTTTTTATTTTTATTTTTATTTTTTTTTTTAAAGAGTACAGGGGGAGAGGGAAAAAAGGTGCTCTACCTAAGCAGTTATGATTAATTATGGTAGAAAGAAATTTACTGGATGGCTCTGAAATTTGGCAGGTCTATAGCATGTGCTGTTTGTAGCCAGTAAATGTAGTTCCACTAAACGGCATCCATCAGTTCCATTCATTACAAAAGTAGGGATTTCCCATTTGCTTCGGTGGCTTATTTGTGCAGCCCTGCGATTAAGTGTGTTCCAGGTCAAATTAATCATCAGTTATTTTGGGATGTCACAATCTTACAATGTTCAGTGTGTTTCATATTTCATAATGGTAGCATATACAGCATTTTTTTCCTAAACCCCAGAACAGACATTTTCCATATTCATTTTCTCTTTAATGTTAAACTGGTTGCAGTGTAAGGGGTCTGATTATTAACATACGTGTAGGTGTCTTCTGTATTATACTTCTGTCATTTTAAGATCACACTAAATTTCATTTTAAACTTGATTGGTTTGTGTATTAAGAATTTCAAAATGCTATGTATGGAAGATTTGGATATACTGTATCTTCAGCAGACATCTCACAGGATGAGATAAGGACCGTTACGTCAGAGGACTTCCCATGGCTGGAATCAACAAATGATTGTTTTGAATTGATGCAGGAGCCCTTTGGATGCAGAGGGGCAAGAGCTTTCCGTTTAGTGATTGTGTATTCTCGCTGAGAGAGCAGCTTCACACTTGTGTAATTGTTTTTGTGCTTACAGTTCCCATATTTAAACGGAAAAATGACCCTCATGCTTTGTGCTGTGTTTACCTGATTTCTTGAAGGAGAGAGAGAGGAAAAAAGAGGAATCGGTCATTCACACCTTGCACAGCTAAGAAGTAGCTGTCCACATACACACAGAAAAGTGCACTGGCACTTATTTGATTTTGTCTTGCTGTCAATAAATTGTTTCATTTGAAGGGAGAAAGATTAATTCCTTGGAAATGAATTGAAGAACATCTCCCCCCCGCTTTTCGGTTGTGTTTCGAAGGAATTGTTGCCCGTTCATTGTTTTCTGCTCAGGAAAAAGAGAAATTGCCCATGTTTGCGCCACGGGATCAGGCATGACCGTAGGAGCCGAGGGCAAGAGCGCTTTTGTTGCTCTGAGTTGTTGATGATCAGTGTTTTCCAACCTTGTGGCCTGGAGTTGCTCAGCTTGCTAATTAACAGCCCTATCAGTGCAAGCTCCTGCTCCAACCGCCCCCTGCCCCCCACTCCGAGGGAAAAGCGAGTGCAGAGAAAAGGGGGCTTGGGCTACCGTGTGTTGTGAATGTAGCAGGGTTCTTCTCTGCTGGTGACCAGAAATCAGAGGAGAAATGTTGATTTTGCAGACCTTCGGCTGAGCAGAGATTTTCCGTTTCAGCGCTGTCACTCGTGCCCTGAAGCTCCAAGGCGTGGCCTTTGCTCCCTGCCGCCAGCCAGCCAGCCAACCACCCACCCACCCACACACGTGTGCATCAGCTGGAGGCATCTGGGCCTGCAGTAACCTGGCCGGCCACACTGCTGCCGCCCGCTTTGCATTGCCAGCACAGCCACCTGCAAGTTAAAGGCCGAATTTGAATGCTTTCCCTTTCAGAGGAGCAGGCCTTTGTTTGTCACATCCTTTGATATCTACAGATTTGATTTGATTTTTTTTTTCACCCCGTTGAAAAAGCAGTGAAGGAAGAGGATTTCCATGATCAGGAAAAAGGAGAGCGAAATAGAAAGCAAAAGCACTTGTAGGCCTTCAGTGTGGTATTGACCTTGAGGGGAGTCTGATAGCTTTGTCCTCCTACACATCTATTTGTGAAAAGAAATTTTAAACAGTCAGTTTTAAATTGACCGGCCATCAGTGAAGAAACCAGGAGAGAGATTCAAGTGTTGATAACTAGACTGCCAGTTTCCTCAAACTGCACAAAAGTTAACATATGGAGGAGCTTACTTGCAAGGAGCATCAGCGCCAAAGACCGAGAACACCCCTCCTTCCCTCATTAGTCAGATGTCTGTTCACCTTCAGCAGCTCATCCAGCAGATGCTCCAGAAAGAAGGACCTCAGTCTCGCCTTGGGGTTGAGTGAGTGACAACCAGGTGGTGGTGAGTAGGGTTAGCTTGCTACATGCCAGGGCCTTTTCTCAAGGTCTGCCTGGTAAAGGTAAGTATTGGCTTTGGGGCAGCATCACTGTGACTGATGATTGATGGGGATTGATGTTTACTGTTGTCTCTGAAGTAACAATGGATTCCAACATTAACACTGTTTCATTCTGTCTTTGAGGTGGTTAGTAACTGGTTCACTTTCTGTTTATAATTGTTCATGGAGGATCCAGTTTTTTCTAAAAGTAGGTTTAATCAGTGTCTAGGAACAAAGTTAATGTCACAGTCCACAAAGAGCACCTTAAGAGCATCTACTGCCTTTCTAGTGATTACTTAATTTCAAAAATATAGGAATTAGGTCAGTGTTCATGGAATATACATAACATATAACAATGTATACTGAATAGCAATATTAACCATATGCTCAACAGGCCATGCTCTGACATAATGTGATATAAATGGTCATAGACTCTGAAAACAAAATTGGTGAGCCTGCTCTATAAATGTTCGGTTTACCATGAATATAGAGTTTACTGAATCAAGTATTGCACCATGGTAAAGGGGCAGATGATGTAACTAGATCTAAACATGCTTTGTGTTATGGTCTGGCAGGCCTGTTGGAGCTACACCTCAATAATAACTGATGGCCCAATTACGATGCAGCTTTAATCAGTCTATAGGATCTCACCAGGCAGCCCAGGGCGTATGTTTCTGTGTAGTGTAGTAGTGTTAGTAATGAATCTAGTGGAAATGAGACATTGTTGGATGAAAACCAAACTCTTGGAAGAAACAAAGCAAATAAATAAATGAATAGATAAATAATCCATCCCCTAATAATGCCTTACTGTAATTTTGTTGAAATTTTTGAGTGACCCACTGTTATGCAATTGCACAATGACTTGTGGCCTTAATCTGTGCTGCTACAATCTTGCCAAGTATGAATTTATAGAAATAGGTTACTGTTCCTGCACATTATTTCTGAACCAGTTATTAATCTAAGCTAGGTATACTCCTGATGAACACCTGTGCAGTTTTATCGCATGTACTGATTGAAATATTATCAGCATTTAGGGTCAGTTTTAGCTGCGTAGTGTACTGAATACAGTGATCAGTTCAGCTCATTAGTACATTAAGGCTGTACACGCTGTAGATCAGTGTTAGTAATAGGTACATGCATACAATAACAAAGGTGGGTATAGGTAAGTGTGGGCCAGAACAAGTTTAGATATTTGGGACCAAAGCGTGCGTTGGTTTTGTGTTTGCTCCAGAATTCTTAGTTTTCAAATTCATTGATTTTGGAAATGCGATAAAGACAGCACATGTAGCTGAAATATCATACAGAGCGTATCATATCTACTCCATTAGTATAGAATTGCCACATTTTCAGTATAAATAAGCCAGTTAGCCATTATAATTCAGTAAATCAAGCAGTGAAAATAACAGAGAGAATGATGAGTACATATCATATCGCTGCTGTCCAAAGAAAAACATATATCTCCATTTTTGTTGATTTTCACTTTTATGCCTCATTTGATCACATGAGATGCTGTTTACACTATGAAAATTTCAGGAAGAATGGCCCAACAGAAACGGCCCAAAACTGTTTGGTAAGACGTCTGGTTCCATTGACTTCCATTTAAATTAAATTAGGTTTTTGGCCTCTCCTGTAAAGATGCCATTTTGGAGATACATGTTTTTCTTTGGACAGTGATGATATACTCATTTACTTTTACCATGGATGTGAACGGCAAAATCTTTAGGACCTTATCAATACAGTTAAATCTGGGTCAGAATGAGGCAGTGGAGTGCTCAAAGGCAGTGCACTGTTGTGGGGGTGATTATATAAATTGCAAATTCCTGTCAGCATATAATTTAACGGTGTGTACGTTTTGCTGTTTCTTTCTGTTTGCCCTGTAATATTAATTTAGTCATAAAATACAAAATAAAAAACCCACTTAGTAATGCTACATTAGGTATGACAGAAGGAATGGCTTGGGATAGTTAAGGACCACTTTATCTTTGGTTATGTAATACCCAGCTTTAGCATCTGTACATTTTCAGAATTTTGTCCTCTGATCTCATTAGAAACACCCACGTTCACCTTTTGTTCGTAAGTGGTTTCGTTACATTCACCCTTCTGATTCAAGAATTCAAGAAATAAGTTCAAATTAAATCATTAAACTTATGAACAGTACAAATTGTTGCAGAGTAACTCAAGCTGTCATTGATATTAGGACCCATGCAATCAGTCGGTTAATTAAGAAAACAGAAAACCTATTGGAAACAATAGGCAAACTAGCCATTCTCTAATAAGGCAATGCTGTTTAAAGCTTTTGTCATTTTGGACCCTTTCTGTTGGTCCAGTCATCAGGAAATGTTTACCCAATGTAAAGGCCATCTGCCGTTTTCAAATGATGGAGATACGGATCTTGTTCTAACAGTGATGACGTATGAACAAATAGGTTCATCAGGCTCTGTTTCTTTGTATAAGAGAGACCACGTGGAACATTTCAATATCAGAGAATTAGTCTTACCTCAAATGATTTAATGTCTTAATCACATTATTCAATTTCCTCATGTTGAATTATGCTGCTTTTTCTCCCTAGAGGTCTGTGCTGAATCCATTCCAGGATGACGGACGAACTTCAACTTGGCTGTGAGGATGCAGTGGTGAGCAGACTCCATCTATGTGTAAACTGTGGGATCCTTATTGTTAATCTCTTTTACACTTTGTTGCCTGTAAGTGTTTCTCTCCCCCCGTAACCAGTACTGATGAATAATGAACATCAACTCTAGTAAATGATCTATTTTGCAAAAGGACAGTAAAGGACAACTGACTGACATGATTGCCTTGGGATCAAATCGTAAGTACATGACCTTTTTTATTCATAGCTAGATAGATATAATAGGAACAAACCCTTGTATCTCCTAAGTGGAGAACGAACAGCTTTCTTGATCGTTTATGACGTCAACATAAGTCATTTTGGATTTATTTTGGTCCCTTCAGCATAAAATGTTCATATAACGTGAAGATATTCAAGTTAAAAGTAAAAAAAAAAAAAAAAAGTCAAGGTTTTGTTGCTATAGTGATTATATTTTTGGTTGAATTACATTTACTATAGTGTGTGTGTGTGTGTGTATATATGTATATATATGTGTGTGTGTGTGTGTGTGTGTGTGTGTGTGTGTGTGTGTGTGTGTGTCTGTCAAGTGTATAGAATGACTGTTGAAACTCTCAGGGTTGATGTCTGTATATTTATGAGAAGTATTAATAAACAATGTCCTGCATATTGGCTTGTGTGATTTCTTGAAGATTGGGGGGGCAAGTAATCAGACCACACACAGGATCAACAAACAATACTTTATGGAAAGTCTGGTTCAGGTTTTGAACAGCAGAGCCATATAAGTTTACGTAGAGTTTAGACTGTGTTGTCGCACTCACCATTGGTTTTTATTTCAGTTAAGAAAATCTTGACAAAAATTAGATTGACATCAACATCTTTTCAGCCACTTCCAGAATTTACACCAGAAAGTTCATCAGTATAAAAAAAATCAGATATTCGTTCCTCACAGAAAGTTAGTGGTGAGCTACCACTGAGCTGGCAAATCTGCTGCTGTGCTTCGTAATCTGTCGGGTTCTCCATTTCCTCCATTAATTGCGTAACATTGTGGCCCCTTAAGTTGTTGGAGGTCTTCTTTTTACACATTCGACTCCTTGTACATGATAACCAAGCATTTCGCCACCTGTCCAAGGTTGCTGAAAGTCCTGCCTTCAAAGATATTAAACGTGATACAAATAAAAAATCACAAGTACTTTTAACAACTGAAGTAAAAAGACATTCAGAGAACACAAACCCAGCTTTTCAGGAGTGTTTTTTAAGGAAGAGCTCTGCCAGAATTTGTCCCGTTGGCCCTTTACCAAGTCCAAAACACACACAGTTATTCAGGCCTAATAAAAATACTCAAGTATTCAAAAATATGGGGCCTACACAATTAACCTCACCAAGCACTTAAGCAGGAGGGGGACTCCAGAGGAAGGATTGTACTCAAGGCTCCCCCTCAGTGGTAGTACATTGTGCCACTAGAGGGCACTATCTGATAAAGGATCCCGTATGTGGGACCTTCTGTCAAGTAAACTGACAAGTCTTTGACTCAAGATAAATGAAGAAGTGAAATTCTACACACGTCTGCAGGGTACAATGCATAGTTTCTATCTTAACGGCATCTTTGGCTCATATTACAGAACAGTTAGTACAGTTAGATGGTACATATAGAAAATATAGGTGATAAACATAATGTAGGTAATTCTATACAAATAACAGTTGGCAATAAAAAAAAAAAGGTGAACGCATGTTAAACCGGGTATATCTACGCATACAGTACTCTAAATCTCTTAGCCTTAGCCATTAGCTAATTAGTACTAGAGGGCTTTTTACTCAGGGTGTGAATAAAGCAGCTTGGTTTGGAAATTTTCTCCGACTATTATCAGTAGTTAATGGCATGACCACCATTTGGCACCACCAGCTAAAACAAATGCAATGTCTATGATGTAGAAACGGTTTTTATCATCCACTAAGAACAACGTTTATGACACAACTTAAATGACTCTGCCCTTTCCTCATTTTAGGGCGGTGTTTCCCAACCCTGGTCTTGGAGGCACCCTGGTCGGTGCATTTTAGGGGACTCCCTGCTTTAACACGCCACCCAGCAACTCTGAAAGGGCCCGATAATGAGCTGGTATGTTGAATCTGGTGTGTGGGGAGCAGAGAACACCCACTATAAGGTGCAGGGCAGGGGGCCTCCAGGACCAGGGTTGAGAAACAGTGGTTTAGGGGATACAGGTGGCTGATTGACAGTACTGGACCTGGTCTTTGTGGGTATGACTTCAGAAATAAAAGGATGTGGATTGCTGACTGCTTGTGAGGGAAGCCACTTACCTCAGACCAGCAGACTAGTTGCATAGAGAACAGTCAGCGTTTAGTAAAGTGCATGGTTCTGTACGTATCATGTGTACACTGACAGGGTTTGTGTAACCTTCATACCCTCTGATGCACTGACGTTAATGGAAGCACTGATAGAGTTTTCAGGACATTGAACTGAACGTCAACAACACACAAACAGTGATGTTTACATTAAAATAAAACGGAACAATTAAAAAAAAAAAAGTTTCTCCCACTGGACAAAAACAAACCTTTACAGATGAGCAGGTTTTTCAAAAACGGAAGGTGACTAATCAATTTGGCTTTATTGGAAGTTTCAGAACGGACCTGACCGTGTGCGCTCTGGATCTAAAAGGAGTATCCAGTATGATGTCTTCAAGCATTTTAAGACTGTTGGTCATAATCTCTGCGCCTTGAACGTCCTTCCCTCACAAAGGCTACTACTGTAGTCTCCCCCAAAGCTGAGGTCAGGTGCAGTCTTGGAGGATGAAACCTCGAGAAAAGACATGGTCATGATGTGCTCTTCTGCTTCCTCTACACCACCCCGTTCCTCTGAGGCGCTGGACAGAAGCAGCCGTTGCTCCACATCAGCTCTGAATTGAGCAGCTCCTGTCGTTTCTTTCTGGCCTGCCAGCGTTGGGCCAAAGGCTCCATGAAGAGAGAGACTGATGATAGCAGGTAGCACACGCCAGCCAGGTAGAAGGAGCAGTCGTACGTTTGAGTGTAGTCGTATAGAAATCCTGGGTGAGGAGTCAGACACAGACATACAGATATAGAGACGGTCTTAAAGTAGCTTGCCAAAACTTAACTGCATGATTAAGCCCATTGCATTGGACAGTACAAGTTCTTGGAGTCAAGAGGCTCATTCTCAGTACTGCAGTGACACTGACGTGGTGGTGGTGTAAGTGGATCAGACACAGCAGTCCACTCACTGTCCACTCTATTAGACACTCCTACCTTGCTGGTCCACCTTGTAGATGTACAGTCAGAGACGATAGCTCTGCACAGTGCAGTGTTGGTCATCCTCTAGACCTTCATCAGTGGACACAGGACACTGTTGGCTGGATAGTTTTGGTTGGTGGGCGATTCTCAGTCCAGCAGTGACACTGAGATGTCCAGCAGCACTGCTGTGTCTGATCCACTCACACCAGCACAACACACACTAACACACCACCACCGTGGCAGTGTCACTGCAGTGCTGAGAATGGGCTACCACCCAAATGATACCTGCTCTATGGTGGTCCTGTGGGGGTCCTGACCATTGAAGAACAGGGTAACAAAGTATACAGAGAAACAGAAGGGCTACAGTCTGTAATTGTAGAACTACAAGGTGCATCTATATGGTAGGAGGATGTAATAAAGCGGACAGTGAGTATATAAGAGAAGGTGTGTCTACTGAAATGGCCAGCGAGTGTATATAATAAGATCTACTGCTACTTTATCGTTATTTGGATAGTAAATAGTAAAATGCATTATCGTTCTAGACGTTGTGATCAACACTGTATGGAAATAATGGCTGTAGCTCAATATGAATCCAGTATTCAACTTTAAACTTTGACTTTCAATTTATTACTTTTTTTTTTTTTATCTAGAAATGTAAGAATTTAAGAACAGAGCATGCCAAGTTGGTGAACACGTCAGCCTCGTGGAATGGTGAAACTGTGGACCTAACAGAACGTCTCTTTACTTGTTTTGCTAATTGCCCTTCCTACAGGAAATGCAGGCAACGCAGAATGAGGCTCAGGCACGTTTCTACTTTCCATGTAGCAGAGGTCAGTGTGGATTGTGGTGGCCAGCAGGGCCAGTCAACAGCAGAAGGTTCTGTTCGGAAGAGCCCACGTGGGGGTTAACTAATCACATTTTGCTTCCCCAGCTGGGGCTCAAGTTTAGGGGGTTCCTGACAAAATGGTTTGGGTCAGAGTGACTATGTGGGTCTAAGTTCAAGGTATACACACCCTTCTCCCAAAGGGAGCCTACACAGACCCCCACCCAACGAGGGTCTACATACCCTCAATCCAAATAGGGCCTTACGCAGCCCCCACCTCCTCCACAGGGCCCCTCTAAGTGAGAGAGAGCCTGTTACATTTCCAAGAATTGCAGCTCTGTCAGCAGCTTGCGTGTACAGACATCTAGCAGTGTTGGACCGTGTAATGCACTCATAGTTTCCATGTGAATATAGAGGCAAATCTGCTGAATTCTTAAGTTACTTCTGATACCTCATGATGTTAGCATTTATGCTAAATTTAGAGAGCCTGTCTATTCACCCAGGCTAAGTCCTATAGAAATTAAAGGTCAATGGTAAAAACATCCATGATCTAACCAAAGACGTTAACCGGCTGCTAAATAAAGAGAGGTGATCTGATCTCCCCAACAGTGTCAAAAGCAGATATATATCTGTTCTTGGAAGATTTCCCTCCGTAAGAAAGGTGACACTGTTCACACATGTGTTTCCATGCACCAACAAAGTGGGTCAACAAGTACACCAAGGGCTAGGCGACTCCCAAGTCTAACCACCCCTCGATGGGACCTCAGGCACTGGCTTTCAAAAACCTTCTCCATTCCATGATGTCACATGTGGCATTTAGCTAATATTTATCGCTTACGACATACAGCATGGATTTCACAAAGACGAAAAAACACCTACCTGCTAAAGGAGGACCTGTCAGACATCCAAGTCCCACAAAGAACATCGAAAACCCCATGGAGTTGTTCAGCTTTTCCGAACCTACCAAGTCAACCTGGGAGAAAAACACACAGGCAGCGTTAAGATATCTGTGGCTTTATCAGCTATGCGGCAATGTTGTGCAACAATGGACTTGAAGAATACATACGAGTATCATGAACAATGTTTTTATTCTGAATGTTTGGAGCTAAACATATTTGTTGACTTTTAAATACTAAAAAAGCAAAACTATAATATTTATTTAATTTTCCAAAAAGATAAATACCACGATACCGCATACAAAAAAATTCTAATATATCAGGTTATCAGAATTTTCTAAACATAAGCTACTGATTACACTAAGGCAGTGAGTAGTGAATGCTATATGACTTATCAGAGATGCTCATGTTCAGTGTTCATAATTTAATTAATGTCGCCTACTAGAATTGATTTACATGCCTTCATTATTCCCCAAAACATTATCTGAATCTGTATTCACCCTCTGTCTGAGATACTGTTGGAGACCCTGTGTTTTTGAGCCCTGCCTTCTGATGAGCTTAGTGTGCTCTGATTGGTCAGCTCATCCATTCTGTTCTAATCAACTATTCTTATAATTGGTACGACGGTGTCGGTTCTGCTATATCAGAGTCCGGTAGAAGACGTTTGTAGATCCACCTTCGCAAGCTAGACTGAAGCAGGATGTTTCGGAGTGTTCAGTTTTTACTGTATTAGCTCGCTGTGTGTTGAATGAGAGGGTGCCAAGCTTGCTGGTAGGCGGGCAATAAGGATCGTGTTACGAGATGATGTCATCTGGTCTCAGAGAAAAGGGCTGGAATTCAAAGCAGGCATTTTCAGGCAGCTGAGAAAAGTGATTTCTGTGGGAGAGAGTTTCTCCCTCTGGTGTGTATTTTGAGCTTTATACCTTTGCAGACCGTTTACATCCCCAAAAGCTCCATAGCACACTAAAGGAGAGAGGGAAACTGGAAAAGAATAAGAGGTCCCCTGTAATGGACTGGAACAGGCTTCTAATATGAAGCGAGCCTGGAATATTACATTTAGATTTCTAAATCAGCAAAACACAAAAATACAACTTTAAACTAAATTAAATTGAAATAAAAACTACACTGTAACTGCATTGTTTTCTCAAAGGCCACATAATAGACACTTGTTACTACTGGTCTTGAAGTAAGTAAGTATTCGAAGGTCTGTCACTGTCACTTCAGAATTGTCACAACTGAAGAATATATATTTACTGCAATTAAGTAAATTTGTATTAAATGAATATTGGAGCAAAGGGATTTTAGTCTAAAGCCTAAATCCAAAAAAAAATTGTTAGCTCTAAATTTGAACCAGTTTGGTAAAATAATCCATGTTTAAGCTATTTCTCATAATATAAAAAACATTAATATTAGACTAATTGCTAAATAATGAACTTGACCTTCCAACTGAGGTGATTTTTTTTAATGATGAGGACTGATGATTGCAAAAAAAAACAAACTTGTCTGGTGAGGAAACATCTACACCAAGCAAGAAACTAATTTAAAGGGGCTATAGTCAGGAAAACCCACCCGCTTTTACAGTTCTTGTGTTTATACATTTGTGTATCTGGAGTGTCTACCAACCCAAAACAGAGAAATATAAACTTTCCAGTTTAATTTTTAAATGGTCCAGCAGTTACATGCTGGAGCCTCAGTCAACTACTGTTAACTGCCACTGCATTTAAGGTGGAACAGGAAAGTTCAAATATCAGGCAAGGCAAATAAGAAGCTGACTTCTGACTTCATATGTTTGACCCAAATCCTTATAGGGAAAGCCTGTTCCTCCTGCGACTTCACAAGGCCCTGGGGCAGTCGCCTACATCTATACAAGTCTAGACATCTATCTCTTTGAATGCAGAGAAAGTTAAAGACTTAAAACTTAAAGTTCATGTTATAGTGTTAAACACACTTTTGAAATCAGTAATAAAATCAGACCAATAAACAGAGATAGTTTTAATCTTTTCGCTCAAAAACACGAAAATAAACATGTTTTATTGGCTTATTCTGGCTACTATACTTCAACAGATCTCCACAGTTAAGGTTTTTCTATATAGTGCTGCACTACCATCAACCCTTGGAATTCGGAATTTCTCCAGAAATGGGCACCATGTTCAGCGTTACAAGGTTTCCCATACATATTTCAACCAGTGACCAATCTCATTATTTTTAATGTCTTTGGTCTGCTTTTTCAAACTATCACTGGCAACAAAACCTTTCCCAAAAAAAAGGCGGTACTCCATCAACTGTCCATTGCAGATCTGAAATCTGAGTATTTAATAAATAACACCAGTCTGTTTCTTTGGCCGTTTAGCACTAACTCTAACAGCTGAGTTAACATATTAACCGAGATAGATGGTTCTAGAAAGTTACGATAACTAGAAAAGATAACACTGACACTCTTAGTTTGTTCGCTGAAAGTCTTCCACGGACATCGACAGGTGAATCAAGTGAGAGTAAAATGAGAGAATGGGTGTAGATGTCCCAAGAGTGTTTCTTGCCATGGTAGGGAGAAGCCATACTCTTGTTGGCACACCCCATGGAAAAGGGGGCTGGGGTGAGCGATGGCTCATTATCGTTTTAGGAACAGGCACTCAAACGCTCTATTCTGAACAGGGCTGTTTAGACGGGGAGAAAGGAGCTGTGGTGCTTGATCCCTCTGGAATTTTCACCACAACATGTCCCAGGCATTTCATTAAGACCCCCAGAAAACTGTTTTAACATGTGAAAAGGTGGTATGGCAGTATTTTTAGGAATGCTTACCAAGAGATCTGGTGACCAAGAACAAGTTTCTAGTAGTTAAAACTCTCTTCATTATTAACCCTGTTACTGTAGTTAAATGAGGAACATGAGTATGTTACCCCGAGGCAACACCTTAAAATAGAGGGCTAGTGAATGTAATCCTGCTATAGAATGTTCATGCTTGCTTTTCTATTGGGTAAAGTGTTCTACTCATCAGCACATTCCCAATAAAAGGCTAGACCCAACTCTAAAGGTGAAGACCCCTTTGAAGTGCCTGTTTGGAGAGTATTCACTATCAAGATAATAAGGCCTCCCACCACTGTCCTGAACGGAGGAGACTTTGGCTGGAGTGCGTCCAAAACCACACACTACACCGAGTAATGGACTTCTATTGGCGGTGTAATATTTTTGATATGCTATTTTGTATGGCAGTATGCTTTTTTGGGTGCAGGCCGGGACCTGCTACTGTCTCAGTTATCCCACAAATACATTCATCGTCAAAAGAATAGTTGCACGAATAGCTGCACCCAGAGGGGATCAACAGACACGAATAAAACCTGGTGGGTAGCTTTGAAACTGTGCTATGGGAATGGTTCATGTTTCACACTCGGTCGCGCATGTGATGTAAGCAATGACGGGCCCCTTTAGGCTGTACCTGACTGACCCAACAGCCGTGATTGCAGACATTCAGCGAGCAGTGATGCGCTCCATGAGCCATCCTGTTAGTGCCAGCACCACTGGCAGACGACTTCATGATGGAGGACTACATGCACTCAGATCATTACAATGCTTGTGGTTGGTGTAGCTCAGCGGATAACACCACTACCCTCCAGGGAACCACCAAATGTGGGAGACTAGGGTTTGATTCCCGGTCTAGGTGACTATGCTGTGCTACACCAATAAGACTCCCAACACCACATTGACCTACCTGTAATATGATTACACTTGTAAGTTGCTCTGGATAAGAGCGTCAGCTAAATGCCATAAATGTAAATATACAACGACTGCCCTTAACACCACGTCAACATCACCAAAGACTGCACTGCTGTCGTGCCAGATTGTCATGGAATGGCAGCAGGTCATCTTCCAGGATGAGTCCTGCTTTTGTCTTGGTGGCGAAGACCACTGAAACTGTGTGTGGAGGCTCCATGGTCAGTGTGAAGAAGAATGGTTTGTTGTCACACATCACACATCTAGAAGACATGGTCTCACTCTACCTCCACCCCTACCGCACAATCTGCAGGAACTGTGTGAGAATATTTGATTGCATGGGATGGATTATCACAGGACACCATTAGGAACCTCTACAACTCCATGCCGGGACGTCTGCATGCTGCGTTAGTAAACATGAAGGCTCGACGCCATACTGAGAGACACTACTTCTGTATGTGTAGCTCAATAAATATTCCCCATATCAGTCTAAATGTATCATCATTTAGCGTTCCTGGTAACATTTATTTCCTTTCCAATAGCACAGCAATCCGACATTTCCTTCTGGGTGCAACTATTCTTTTGAAGATGAGTGTAATTACCAAGAAAAAGAAAGAAAATTAAATCTGTCTCAGCACTACTAGTTATGCCGTTCTTGGTTATGAAATTCACTGCTTTTCACATTGGCTTTAGCTTCTGTATATCTGTTATGAATTTCAGGTTTTTCCAGCTCTTATTTACTCTGATACGTGTGTGTGCAAGCTTTAAAAGTGATGGTGAAAGACATAAATTTCAGGTTCATAATTTTTTTACCTGTCTTGGGGTACCCAAAATCTTCCATTACTCACTCTGACAGGTACAACTGAGGATCTGTCAGCAGGAATCATTACTGTTCCAGTAGAAAATGCCTAGATAAGATCTCCCAGAATTCTTGTACTTTCACAACATTGTAGTATGCTTTAGTCTCATCTTCTGTCAACGTTCACTCTTCCCTATGCCAACGCCAGGACAAGCGACCAGGAGCACTAAGGAATCTTCAGGTGAAGATACTGCACTTACCAACTGGGCCTAATTATCTCTAATGACAGATTGTTCTGCATTCAGGTGTGCTGCTTTTTCAAAACTTGCATAACATCAAAGCCTGACTGACATTCATCATGTGGACCCCATCATCAGAGTGCCCAGGCTGCCTTACACTGTGGGAATCGGTTTGAAGTGGTTGTAAAAATACTTGAAAGGCAAAATACGACCCATCCAGAGAAGTGAGCAAACGGCAGCCAACCGCTACCACAGCTGCCCTGAGCGCTGGACTCTAGCAAGACAGCCCTCTCAATTTACACCACATTTAAACCCTGGACACAGCGCAGAGTCTGAGCAGCTGAAAACAGCACCTCAACCTAAGCACTAATAGCAAAAGCACATGTCCAGTACATTGAAAACCACAGATCCCTTAATGAGATGTGCGGGCTTTGTGGAGCATTATCCTCATCAATACTGGAGCAGAGTGAAAAGAAAAACGAGCGTTTCCCAGAACGATGCACTGCAGTGCTTTCTGTATGGCTGGAGCCTTACGGCGAGACACTACTGGTGAACAAGTTATCTTTTTAATGACAACAGATACTGCAGGAAATCTTTGACAGCCGATTACCGATATTCCTCATTCCTTATTTCATATATGTATATACACGTACAGAAATGACATTTAGAGACACAAATAAGACATTACCTAATTAAATATGCACACAATTTGCATAATAAAAAATCTAGTGTCTTAGTGTTTATTTCAATATGCTATCTAGAAAAAAGAATTTACTGGGATATTATGCGGGATATTGAGCCGGGCTTTATATGGTTATCACGCTCGGTTTGATTATACTGTCGATATGATATGATCAGTTGACCGAAGGCAGGTTGATGGCTGTTTTTAAATAAGGCACTATGTATATATGTGGCCCAAGTATTGGGATAGGTTTGTTTGTCTTACCGCCTCCCACTTATGTCATAATAAAAATAAATAAAATGTTTTTTTGCATAATTTTTTATTGTAAAGAAAAAAGTGATGGCTGAATAATATCACCTGCTGCTTGTTGTAACTCATTATTATTATGATGATAATTTTAAACAGCTTAAGTTTTGGTAACACTAGTTGCCCTTTACACTGCATAACATTTCATGATGAATGAACCAACAGTATGTTTTCAAATTGAAAGAAATATTGAGTTTATTAATTAAAAGTAATATTTTTTCCTCAGACGAAAAGCTAACACTGCGGAAATAGGAAAAAGGAAGTTTTGTTATGACAGTGACGAATTAGGTGCTGTTGTTTGCGTACTGACAGTGTCTGCTGTAAGGGTGAAAAGGTGCGGTGAAGGAGCCAATCACGGAAAAAGGCACTGGTCCCGGGACTCTCTACACTCCATGCGGGGTAGAAGTGGTGTTTATTGGCCCAAGTAACCAGAAATCTCACCATTACTGTCCGGAGTAACTTAGAAGCAGCTGCATCAGACGGGAGGCTAGGCTACAACTAGCTCCTTCGTCCCGCGCAGAGAGCTACAGCTCAGCGCGCATGCGCAGTAGTTAAGCGCACGTAATCAACCGTTACACCGCCTATTCATTATAGATATGAAATGTTGAAATGTATAATTTATTCACATTATGATACAGATCATCGAGATTTGTTGACATACTTGCCTTTAACTTTGTACAGTGTTTTCAAGCTCCGTCTGAGTGTGTTTACATTGGTATTAGAGAACATCCGGTCTGGTAATGACTAACCATAACCCGTAAACTCAAGTAACACGCAGCTTGCCTGAGTTTACTACTTGTGTTTCCAACTTAGCCATTCACACGCAGCCTCCTGTTGGTACACTCTGAAATTTGTGGCTTCATGAGTTTACAGCCCCTAGAATGTGCCATTATAGATTATACAAAACTCTGACATCACTGTGTGTCCTCTCTCTGTGTCTTAGTCCCGTACTCACCAGGACAGGCAGCAGCAGAGCCATGTAGCCTCCACAGAAGACGGCAAAAAAGACTGCATACACCATCAGCAGGATGTAGGAGGTGGCGAGGGGGGACAGCAGGTTCACTACGCCACACAGGATCAGATAGGCCTTATGATAGTGGTATTTATGCACCAGGTTCTTGTCTGCCACCCAGCCAGACGCCAGCTGAGCCATCGTTTCGGTTATGCCTGCAAGAGAGAAGAGGTCAGCCATTACACACTGACATACTTTACATCTGTGCAAAGGGTCATCTAATCAGCAGCGAGCAGGGACCCGAGAGCTGGGCCAGGAACTAGACCCAAATGATCTAATCTGAGTTAGCAATGACCAGGGGTTTACAATGTGTCAAAGCATCTACATCTAATCTCATAAACACCCTCCTGAAATACGAACACTAGTACTTAACAGTCATTTTCAAAAGGAAATACATGCATGATAATGAATAGAGGAAGGGCACGGTACTGTACTGTAGTGTCAAAGGCACTCAGGACATCAATCAATAGCCCCCGGCGGTGAGTGACCACTGTGTGGTTGTGAAAGAGTGCCACTTTGTACCCAGTGTGCAGACGAGAAAGCTACCGCTGAAGACTAAAGGTAGGAGTAAGTGCCTAACATCTGCATGGGCTCTTCACCTGGACCACTGGCTCCATGACCCTGTAGGCCATCAATCAACCCAGCACCCAGCGCTACTGACAACAAGCTCAGGTCTCGACATCTCTAAAACCAGCCAATCACCATCCAGCACAGCAATGTGTTTAACATATGCCTGCACACATGAGGCCTGTAGGTATAGCAAGCTGTTTATGCAAAACATGCAGAAAAGAAAGAAGGCGAGGACAATCTGAGGCTAACCCCCCGGCAGCGTCTAAGAGGGTTAATTCTCTGCTCTTTGATGTCAGTGGCTGGGGGTCTGATTGCCTGCACAAATGCTAACTGTAGGAATTCCACAGCGGTTCAGCGGCCTGAGCTGCACTGGGCTATTGATCGGTTTAGGAAAAGGTCAGAGGCAGCATGGCTGCACGGATCAATGCAGGATCAACAGCGAAAACATTTATGGGTGTCGCATGCGCAGCTGTATACTTGCTAATACAGCATGATGATAAGACCTTAGGCGTATGTCTCTGCACCATTCTGTTCATAACGGTCTCATCAAGCATAATAGCGTATGTCTGTTAACCAATGGATGAACTGACTATCTATATCCATATATCCATATAAACTATATTCTGTAACTATACCTAACTCTCATCTCCCAGCACTCATTGGTTGGAAGGGTGGACACACAGACATGCACATTCACTCACACTTAGGGGGCAATTTAGCATCTCCGATTCACCTGACTGCAGGTCTTTGTGGAAATGGACCAGAGAACATGCAAAGTCCACAGAGATCTGGATTAGGGATGCTCTTATTTCAGTTTTAGCCATTTCATGGACATAACAATAATGCATACCAATATATAACCATGTGTTGTTCATATAAATGGTGTTTTTGTGCTGGAATTTATGACTTCCGTGGTGCTTTAAGGTCGTCACACATTGCCGTTTTCCTAGAACCACCATTATTTTGAAGGGCATACTGAATACTTGTGAATGACTATGTAGCTGGGAGGCAGAGGAATTGAATCACGGACCCACATCTGCATTACCGAGAGTTTAAGGGGTTAAATAAAGGACTACAAAATACTTCTTTGAACCTGACACCAGTAATTAATTGGAAGTCTGCGGAATGGGAAAACGAGCTGTGCCAAATGCAGTCAAAAGCCTCATGCAAATACAGGCGTGTACATGCTCTACATTACTGACGAGGCGAGTCACTGAGGTCAACCCTGAAACATTAGAGCTATTCTGAATGCAGTGGCAGTATTACAGCGCGCCCTGTGGGGTTCTTAGCAGTGGTCAGACATGAGGCGAAACAGCTGGTCAATGTTTATGTGTCCTTGGCGCGTCACCAGAGGCAGTCTCCCGGTGCGTCCCCACTCGAGTACAGAGATGTTTGGCGAGATGTTTGTGTGTTTAAATCGCAGTGGGTCTAGTGAGGCTCACAGCTGTTTCTGTCAAGCGCCACACAATAGACTTCAATAGCGAAGCTTAGGGGGGAAAAAAAGACCCCCGTTTCCCCTGCTTTTATCGGCCTGCCATCCAGTCCTCTAAACCCACATGAAAACGTCACCACCGATTGGACACTCAGCACATTATTAGGTACACCTCAATGTATCTACACTCATTGTCCATCACAGAGCAGGTATTATGTGGGTGGTGGATCATTCTCAGTACTGCAGTGACACTGACGTGGTGGTGGTGTGTTAGTGTGTTGTGTTGGTGTGAGTGGATCAGACACAGCAGGGCTGCTGGGGTGTTTAAACACTGTGTCCACTCACTGTCCACTCTATTAGACACTCAGTTTCTTGTAGATGTAAATAGAGACAGACAGCTCATCTCTTGCTGTACAGTTTGTGTTGGTCTATCTCCAGTCCTTTATGTGTTTAAACACTCCAGCAGCTCTGCTGTGTCCGATCCACTCACACCAGCACAACACACACACTAACACACCACCATCACGTCAGTGTCTCTGCAGTGCTGAGAATGATCCACCACCTATATAATAATACCTGCACTGTGAGGGTCCTGTGGGGGTACCTACCAGGGTAAAGGGGGCCTTACAGAGTATGCAGAGAAACAGATGGACTACAGTAATTGTAGCTCTACAAAGTTTGAATTGAACTGAATGAGGCACAATACACGGCATCCAGTCATAACAGAGACTATATACATATATACTATATACATATGTCATGCTTAAAGGCACAGTGGCAATAACGGCTTGTTCAAAACCAAGGGATATATATATATATATACATATATAATGACCCTTTCTTTATACCATGGTATTGAACAGGCTGTTATTGCCACGTATGTATATTTAACTGTGATGGTGTTTTTTGTTCAGGTGTAGCTGTACATCCTGGCATTCTGCGATAAAGACAAGCAGTGTGTGACTGGCAACTTAGATAAGCCATATATATACAGAACCAGTCAAAAGTTTAGACACACCCAAATACATGGATGTTGTTGCTTATCTTAAAGACTCTACAGGCTCACACTTCACAGCTCCAACTGAAACAATACAAATCCTGATATACCACATAGACTCTTGATGTATATTTGTGCTATATGGTCAACTCTAATATATATTTTTATGCAAATTAACGAAGCCGGTTTATCTTATTGTGAAGCTCCATTTTGGATTTTTTAAGGTGGACTGTATAATTAAATGAGTGTTATTTTATACCTTTCTGTCTTAACTTTTATTCTACAGTAAAGCATTGAGCTAAACATAAGTATCACCATGGAAATAAGAGTAGCAGTGTCTAACATCTGATTGGTACCTACATGTGTATATATGTTGGTTCTCGTTAACATCATTTTCACAGTAACCATTATATTAATGGAATGTGACAGCGGTCGGGCCCTGCTCTGCGGTGTCTCTGTCCAGTGACGAGGCATGTGACAGGTGTTTGTACGCCTTTTATGAAGTTCTCTGAATGACCACAAAAAAGCAATGTTCCCCACTACATCAAAGCGAGACAAAGAGCAAACACTGGGGAACAGCGGGCCCGAATGCATGTCCAATTTCCCGGCCCACTCATTAAAAACACAAACGTGTTTGGCTCTTCTCGTCCCCCGCTATTGTGCACTGCTGCTGCCTCAGTGCACCCCAGCACAATGTCAGCCACTCTAGAGCTGGCCGCCGCATTGGGAAGCCCTGCTGTCGCCACGGCAGCCGCTCAGCCTGTTGCTTAGCGACTCCCCCTGGTTCAGCAACGGCGAGCGACCCACCGTCAGGAGCTGCTTTTGGGGCCTGAGCTGTACCCCGTGATCTGATCCGGGCTGTCCTGTATGAAAAGAGGTCTGAATCGAAAAGGGAGGGGCTGCACTGGACTGCACTTCTGTGAAAGGGCAGTACATGCTGTCTATATGAGAAGACTCATAGCCCACTTTCAGACATTCAAACAGCAGGCTAGTGCTGTATTCTGCGTTAAGTGCTGTTCAGTAATACAGGTTAAATGCTAATGTTGTATTCTGCGTTAAGTGCTGTTCAGTAACACAGGTTAAATGCTAGTGTTGTATTCTGCGTTAAGTGCTGTTCAGTAACACAGGTTAAATGCTAGTGTTGTATTCTGCGTTAAGTGCTGTTCAGTAACACAGGTTAAATGCTAGTGCTGTATTCTGCGTTAAGTACTGTTCAGTAACACAGGTTAAATGCTAGTGCTGTATTCTGCGTTAAGTGCTGTTCAGTAACCCAGTTTAAACGCTAATGTTGTATTCTGCGTTAAGTGCTGTTCAGTAACCCAGGTTAAATGCTAATGTTGTATTCTGCGTTAAGTGCTGTTCAGTAACACAGGTTAAATGCTAGTGTTGTATTCTGCGTTAAGTGCTGTTCAGTAATACAGGTTAAATGCTAGTGCTGTATTCTGCATTAAGTGCTGTTCAGTAACACAGGTTAAATGCTAGTGCTGTATTCTGCGTTAAGTACTGTTCAGTAACACAGGTTAAATGCTAGTGCTGTATTCTGCGTTAAGTGCTGTTCAGTAACACAGGTTAAATGCTAGTGCTGTATTCTACGTTAAGTGCTGTTCAGTAATACAGGTTAAATGCTAGTGCTGTACTCTGCACTAAGTGCTGTGTAGTAACCCAGGTTAAATGCTAGTCCTGTATTCTGCGTTAAGTGCTGTTCAGGAACACAGGTTAAATGCTAGTGTTGTACTCTGCGTTACGTGGTGTGCTATAACAGGTTAAATGCTAGTACTGTACTCTGAGTTACGTGCTGTGTAGTAACCCAGGTTAAATGCTAGTGCTGTACTCTACGTTAAGTGTTGTTCAGTAACAGGTTAAATGCTAGTGCTATATTTTACGTTAAGTGCTGTTCAGTAACACAGGTTAAATGCTAGTCCTGTACTCTGCGTTACGTGGTGTGCAGTAACACAGTTTAAACGCTAGTGCTGTACTCTGCGTTACATGGTGTGCAGTAACACAGTTTAAACGCTAGTGCTGTACTCTGCGTTACATGGTGTGCAGTAACACAGTTTAAACGCTAGTGCTGTACTCTGTGTTACATGGTGTGCAGTAACCCAGGTTAAATGCTTGTGCTGTACTCTGCACTAAGTGCTGTGTAGTAACCCAGGTTAAATGCTTGTGCTGTACTCTGTGTTACGTGGTGTGCAGTAACACAGTTTAAACTCTAGTGCTGTACTCTGTGTTATGTGCTGTGTAGTAACCTAGGTTAAATGCTAGTGCTGTATTCTGCGTTAGGTGGTGTGCAGTAACAGGTTAAATGCTTGTGCTGTACTCTGCGTTAAGTGGTGTGCAGTAACAGGTTAAATGTTTATCTCTCATTTGAAATGCTAACCTCATATACGTTTTCTCCTTAACTCATGTATTTACTGTACATTATGAAGACAATGTTTGATGCCTTTTCGTGAGTTTCTGTTTAAACCTTGCCCAGTCTGCCGCCGACCCCGTCCAGCACACCTCAAATATTTATGAGGGAGTGTATCCTGCCAGCTCTTATAAAGGCAAAAGCTGCAGCCTGTGTTCTAGGCCTTGAATCTGACAATATGACTGTCTATGGCACATGTTTGGCCATAACATGTGAAATTCCTGCCAGGACATTACAACAGTATTAGATATATTCTGTGCGATACGTGTGTTCATGTGACAGGAAATAAAACAGAGGTTTTAAACAGCCAAAAAAACATAACTGAACCCAAATGAAAGCTGAATTTGTACATTTGGCTATTAATATTTATTCATTCATTCTGAATAGTGTGGCCTCATTAATAGGACACTTCTGAACTCGGCAGCTCTGGCCACTGGGGTAAAGTTCAGCTTTTATGTAAGAACATTCATTACATAAGCCTGCAGATTCTGAGCAGCTCACAAATAATTAATGTGCAGAAGCAAGTTTTTTTTTTTGCATCTACTTTTTAACAGGTCATTACTATATGTCACAGCAAAGTACAGGTCCTCTCTCTGTGGAACTCTCTGTCTGTGCCGGGAACTCAAAGGACAAGCACGTGCAAGCCCAAAGATCAACTCTGGCCCCCTGATTACTTTCTGCTAGAACTGACAGTGCACAAACTTTGTCTGCTCTTTTCTTTTCGTCTTTGCTTAGGTTAGCACAAATCAACAACAACACTGCTTAGCTGTCCTTTTAGACCAGAGCAGCAATTTGTGAACTGGTTCCTTTGATGTAAACAAATTATATCTAGTTATAATTATATCTACCAAAAATGAATCACCTTTGGGATGTACTGGGGTGTTTTAATTACATAGAAGTCCTTTGGTTGAGGTGACAGTAAATTTGAACTGCCCCCATTGAGCTGCTAGACAAGCAGGTTTTGCCTTTTGTACATCGTCTTCCGGAGGAACATGACATAACAACTATCCTTGTATTCCAATATAACAATTCTCATAGTCACAGCGCTGTGCCTGACTGGGAGCATTCACACATGTGGACTGGCCTGCTAAATCCCCAGATTTGAATCCTCCTGAAGAACAACCAGTAAAACTCCAGAAAAGGCATCCACCAAATCTGGCCCAACTGCGCAATTCTTAGATACAAGAGTGGCTGAACTTTGATGTGGCCTACATCCAGAAACTTGTCCAGTACACGGCAAATCACAGTTACAGGGGACTCATTTTTGGTCGGATAATTTTTGGTTTCTGCATTTTTTTGTTTTTCAGTTTTGGGCAACTGAAGATGCCCTTAAATGTTGCCCTTTACATTGTATGTAAAAAAAAACATTGTATCTGCAGCAATAAGACATACAGTCAAATACAAGCAACAATCGGATGTTAAAATGAGTCAACACATCCTCTACAGCAAAGAAACGGTAATATGTTTTTGACTGTTTCAGTACACAATTTCGTGCAGCGATTAAAACGAGGCTATTTTCCCCCCGATATATATAGAATTCAGGAAATAAAGGTCATGGATTAAAATTAGGGGTGAGAATCACCAAAGGTCCCACAATACAACATTATCACTATGCTTAGGTACTGCGAAAACAAATATTTCGATATTGTGATACTGCGATTTATGACCTTTCTTTCAGATGCAAATTGAAAAACTTTGAAAAGAAGCCAACACCTTCTTTATTTAATGAGATTAGGTTTTTAGTCTGTTCATCTCAGACAGACTGACCGGTACCTTCATAAAACCAACTTTACTCTATATTTAAATAATAAAATAATGGTGTCTATACATTGACACACCATTGTAATAAGATGCTGTCCTGATGGTTCTTCCACCCCTAATTAAAACACCAAAATGTCCAGAAGGGCGTTCTCTCCCTACGACATCTACTAAACATGTAAAACTGTTCGAATGTCATGCCTAAAATATTAAACACATGGTGCAAAATGCTGTTTTAGAAAGCAGAGACTCTAAGTTACATATAATCATCAAACATAGAACAGAATTCCGTCCCTCTGAAACTCACCTGCCACTGATATAATGAAGGATGCATCCATGGGGTCAATTCCTAGAGTCCTGGCTCTGGCTGACAGGTGGAAGTAGGGGATGAAGTAGGCTAGCTGGCTGAAGACCAACGACCAGGTATAGATACAAAAGAAAGGGTTCTTCAGGAGTGAGAAGTCCAAGACTTTGGCTTTTTTCGGGGGAGTCTTCTCAGGTAGTAATGAATCCACAGCAGTCTTGCCATTACTCTCTGGGTAAACTTTTACTGGGCCACTGTCCAGTCCATTTACGCCATTCTGGACCAAGCTAGTTAGTTCCACAGCTTGAAGGTTTTTCTGCCCAAGGGAGGGGTTCTCTATGATCAGTGTTTCAGCATGAAGGGAAGGAGAGGGTTCTGTTTTTGCAGTGCCGTTAGACAAAGCCATAGTCACGTTTAGGCCGTTCTGAAGAGGTTCCTTTTTAGTTCCTCTGAGAGAACCAGTCGGTCCTTTGCGGAGGCTGGACGAGGACGGCGGAGAGGAGGCAGCAGGTCGCACATGGATTGGCCGCAGCAGCATTCCAGAGGCCACCAGGTTCAACATTAGACCACCCAAAATCAACAGAGCTCCTGCACAAAGACAGTTGGAGCAGTTCAGTACTGCGTATTGTTCATTAATACATTAGTACATGTCCTGAACTTATCCTTACTGTACAGAGAATAGCCATACAGCACATCTCATAATAAACTGCTCCCATCCATCTGAAATATACTTACCTTGCCATGCATACTGATCCAGAAGCAGCTGAGTGAAGGGGGCAAGGGCAAAGGTCAAACCCATACCAGAGCGGCCAATGGAGTACGCCGTCGCCAACCTCTTTCGGAAGTATGTCGCGGTTACAACAGACGTGGCCTGATACAAAAGCGCGAAGCCAAGACCTGGGAGGAGTGATCAAAAATGAGTGAATCAATTTTATGACTTTATAGCAAATACAAATAAATATATTACACCTCGAAATAAGTGGTAACTGTTAAACTAATGGGTTACATGCCCATTTACACTGCTTCCTTTGTTGTGACCTCAATACACTCATCACATACCCATCACTACTTTTGTAAAGGTGCCCAAACCATAATACTGACCTACCACCAGCCCCATGCTGATGTACAGGTAGATCACACTGGTAGCAAAGATGCTGGTAAGAAAGCCTGCGCTGACCAGCACAGCTCCCATGATGGAGGTGATTCGGTTCCCCAGTTTAGCACAGGCCACCGAGGCTAGAGGACCTGAGGAATAAAACCAGGGAGGTCATATATAGAAGTGTTTCATTAGGTAAGCCATTTCAGGAGTTAGCTTCACCTTCATACACAAAGACTGTAATTAGGATTCACTTGAGCTTTTGAGCTTAATCAGAACACCAGGAGTACCTCCTGACAGCCTGAGGCTGGACATGATGGAGCCAATCCAGCTGATACTCTCTGACGAGCCGCCAAACTCATCCTGCAGTGCCACGAAGAAAATCCCGAAACTCTTTAAGGTCCCCATCACCAACACGTTCACCTAATAGGCAGCAAACAGCACAGTGATAAATGGCAGTATTAGTATTTCTATAGCGCAGAGGCCTGCGAACCGGATCTTGTGCCCCTGGACAAAAACTGCGTGATGTATATTGAGGTTTGTGCGTAGGTGTTGAAAAAGGGCAGGGCTGTCAGATCAGATATTAAAAAACAGGTCGTTCTACATGCCTGTTTGCAGCCATATGATTTGGTCCGAAAGTTTTTTTGCTGAGCTCATGAAGAATGGGATAAGATCTGCTCTGGTTGGCTAGTTTACAGTAGGGCATCACGATGGCACACACAATAGCAAGATGTTGAGAAAGATACAAGCTGAGCTCAATGTGAACAAGTTAGGTCATCATACTATTTAGTTAGCTACACCAACATTGCTTGAGGCTGTAAAGTAGCGAATGTGATCTATACAAGCTACTTTCTTTTGCTCTCAACAACAACACCAGGTGAACTGAAGCTCACTACTATCAATCGATAAATCCACACACCATGGCTGCAGCTCACAGGTTGGGGTTGTGAAGCTAATATAGCCATAACTGCCTGATCTTGTTAAAGATTGTGCACATTGACATTGGCTTGCTATTCGCCAGCTTTCCATTCCACTTTAAATGGTCAAGTCAAGTCAAATTTGTTTGCATAGCACTTCTTACAACAGTCTTGTCACAAAGCAGCCTTACTGAAAATCCGGGTTCAAGCCCCCAATGAGCATTCATTAGATCAAGAGAAGGAAACCTCAAGAGGACTCAAAAGGGGAACCCATCCTTCACAGGTGGACCCCGGACAGCCGTAAACACAAAAAGGATCCAAGATTATAATACTGAAAGTAACTGAGAACTGTCAGCAACTGTAGGTGAACTGTTTGTACATGGTCGCAGTTGTACAAGCTGTAGCATTGAAGGTGGATCAGCACATTCAGTCAAGAAGCAGGAAGCTAATTTCAGCCTTGTTGTAAGATGAGCATCAACCATGGAAAGGATATGAAAGGTGCGGACAGCCTTTACGGCCTGGACCGAAAGACTGCTCCACATATTTCTGTAGCTGTTGCCGAATGCTGTGTGTAACTTTTGGGAGTGTAAATGTTAATGAATCATGGCTGTCTTGGGTTTTGGACTCTGCTTATTCAACAGTGACACTGCAGATGCGGTTAAAGTCAAAACAGATTCTGTTGTGTGGCTTTGTTGTAGTCCAAAATGAAAAAAATGATAGTTGATCCATTCTGTTCCTTACTGCACTACGGTCATTTGTTTACTTTGGCCATTACTAAGAGTCTAGTTATTAAAAGTCCTACCTTTTTGTTCTGAATGATCATACTATTACTGTTTATCCTAATTGGTGAAAAATAATGCTAAAATATTAATAACGCAGATGAGATTAACTACATTGCACCCCAAAGGACGTGTGGGACTACAGTGCTATTGGGAAAAATACATGATGATACATTTAGTCTGATATGGGGAATATTTATTGAGCTACACATACAGAAGTAGTGTCTCTCTGTATGGCATCGGGCCGCCTTGTTTGCTAATAATCCATGCCAGACGTCGTACTTTCCTAATGGTGTCCTTTGATAATCCGTCCCATGCAGCTTGAAAATTCTCTCATAGTTCCTGCCATAAGTGACACTAAGCCTTTTAGCCCTGACCACTGTACCTCCACAAATGGATTCGCTGGACATCTCCAATAAGACAAAAGCAGGAATCCTCACCAACGATGACCCGCTGACATTCCAGTGCAGCAGTCTTTGGCGATGCTGACGTGGGGAATGTAGCCGTGTGTCACAGAACCGTCTGCTAACGGTACAGCAATAAGGCCCGTCCTTTCTTACATCACATGCGCATCACATGCAAAATATCATTTGCATGTCTCATGATGTCAAACCTACCCCCCAAGTTTCGTTCCTGTCAGCTGATTCCTTCTGGATGCAACAGCTTGTGCAGCTATTCCTTTGATAATGAGTTTATTTTATGGGCACAGTAGAAAGACAAAAATGCCGTTGTGATTGGCAACAAAAAGTTAAATGAATATTTATCTATTACTATTGTTTGATTTCATATTTTATTTTTGACATATACCACGTGTGATATCAGTATCACAATACAATAGTACAATAGTAGGCACACTTTGTTTACCCATTTTTACATCTGAATTGCTGTGTGTAAGCTTCCCCCCGGACCCACTGTATGTGAGATCACATTTGCCCTACTGCCTATTCAAGCTCATTGGAAACATCTGTAGACAAGTAGTTAATGCATCATATGCTAAAGCTACATGCTGGTGAAAAATCAAATGTGCTCCATTCTCCCCTTACCCCAGTGTGGCCACATCAACCTGGTCAACCAAGACATCACTCAAGCTTTGTAATAAGCTACAAGGCTGTGCTGGCTAACAAGTAATAGAAGCTAACATGCGGTCTCGGCTGATGGAATACATTTGCAGTAAAGGGAAAACTGCATATTCAACATGTACTATGGTGAGTGGTGAGCACGTACCAGAAAGCAGTGAAGAACTACCATCCAGCCCCATCCTCCATCCGGTGGATTCACGTAACACAATTCCTTCTCCTCTTTCTTGGCAGCTTTGACCTTCTGCTCATACTGGGTGAGTTTGGCTGCTTTGCCCTCACTACAGAAAAACACAGTGATTGATACTCATTTACTGAACATGAGGAATCAATAGCTATATCAGCTTACACTGCGTTTACCAGCTCTTTTTTCAGCATCCCTCGACTTGATTCAGCTGGTTTCAGTGGACATAGAGAGCTTTAGTAACATATACTGTAGCTTTATCGGCACTGCAAATATCAGACATGCAAATTGGAACGTCTTCTATGACAATCAGATTTCTCAGTACATTGCTACAGAGAACCTGGCCAACCCAGAGCAAACATTCATTTACAAATGCTTAGCAGCAACAACAGAGTCTGGAGGGCAACATTCAGAGGGAAAACAAATCTAATCAGGGCACACATTGTGTAAGACATTGTGTCCTCACTGTTTAACAAGAACCGTTTGGGTGTTTGAATGTATTCTACTAGGTTACTGAACGTGTACTATGCAGCTGTCAGAGTTTGCATGGTGGCATCTACTGCAGCCAGTGTAAATCTTTAACCATCCTTCGTCTCCGGTACCAGCAGACTTTGTTGTTGTGAGCATGACGCATTTTTCTGGTGGCTATAATTTAAGTGAATATGACCATAATTGGTGTTTTTTCATAAATACAACACTTAAACTTTAAACTTTAAAATGGATCGCAATGAGAAAACATCACTTTGGTATGAAGTTATACTCATACATCTGATTCATAATCGTAGTGTTAAGCTTCTGGTAGATGTCCCAGTAGAATGGAGGTGAAGGTGATGTAATATGTCAGTTTAAGGGCTTATATTGTATATAATGCATTCAAATAGACCTTCTGCATTCATAAAAACAGCAGAACCAGACTACGTTAAGTTCTAGCTTCGATTCTGTTATGCTGGTCAGCAGTAATGATGATGAAGTTGATGAAGCTGATCGCCAAAACCAACATGTTATGCGTGTGTATATATATACTGTATATCGATTTTATTGCAATAAATGATGATAGATTTAGACTGATACTGAGCAGGATTTGCCACTAAAGATGATCCGCTGACACTCTAGCATCGCACCATTGCAACTTTTGGCGAAGCTGATGTGGTCAGTTAAGGGCAGTTGTTGTAATGGTCTACGTACATGTAGGCCTGCATGGTGCAGCCATCTGCCAATGATGACTCATGGAGGGCATTACTTTTGGCTTACGTCACACGTATGGCTAAGTATTAAGTATAATTTAATTATTTACATGTCTCACAATGTCAAACCTACCCACCAAGTTTTGTTCCTTCTTTATATATATATATATATATAGTGTCAAGCTTCTGGTAGATATCCCAGTAGAATGGTGGTTTAATTATGTAGAAGTTGATCCTTTGGTTGAGGTTGAGGTGACAGTAAATTTGAACCACAGTTCTTACACTGAGTTGCTGGACAACCAGGTTTCGCCTTTTGCTTATCATAATATTGAGGAATGTAACATTCCCATCCTTGTATTCCAAGATGACATTTCTCACTTCGTCAATATCACGTTTCACCTTCTGTCTCCATCAACTCCACAATCATTGTACAACATTTAACTACACTCATCCAGCTCAGAGCCCTTTCCCGATATAGTGTTACTTTGGAAGTACATCACAGAACAGGGGTTTTCCGATTTGCATTCACAGTTTAGCATATTTGCAGTGCAAGCCTAGCAGTCACCTGAATACATACAGAGTTAACCATCAGTCGCAGATGGTTCCCCACATGCAGCAACTTAAAAAAGTCAGGGATGAAAACGCTTGTGAAAGGATGAGCAGGTGCCTGAGGCTGTTTTGCCTTTAAGGTGTTCGGTACAACCCAGCAGATCTAGCTGAATCCAGTCTTCTCTTTAAACAAGAAGACAGCTCCAAACCTGCCTATCGCCTCAACCAGTTCCCCAAGGGCCTTTAACGTTCTCAGCTCCACAGGGTCTATAAGGTTCAGAGTGTTACGTGCAGGTTCTATAAGTGAGGACTGATCTAGAGGTAATGTAAAGCAGTTAATCAACAACAATACCATTAGAACGCACCCAGACACAACAGCCAGATACTAGACAAGAATGTATGTGATGCTGCTTGATCCAGATTGTTAAAGAATGCCTGTTCGTAATGTTGAGAGTTTCTGAATGTTAACTCAGGCAGAAGCAGACATGTTGAGAGGCCTAGCCCGAATCAGGCTGCTTAGCGGATTACAAAACAATGAATTGCGCCTGTGTGTTGCAGGCGAAAGCATTTCTTTACATGTGCTTTTCACGGGCTGCTCCGGGGTATGGGTGGGGTATTTATGTGCGTGTGTGGTGCAGTGGTGGCTGAGCGTTGTGCTGCTGTGGTTGACCTTTTTAAGACATTGTTATTAACAGGTTTTTCCTGTAGGTTTTTACAGGCAAACCGCCTGTATTCGCATGTCTCACAATGTCAAACCTACCCACTAAGTTTCATTCCTCTCAGTTGATTCCTTCTCGGTGCAGCTATTTGTTCAACTGTTCTTTTGACGATCAGTGTATGTCAGTCCAAATAATAATACATTTTTACCAAGCCACACTACAGTTATTAGTGCAATTATTAAAATACTGCAAGACACAAGGTCATGCCAGTCTACATGACCCAGAAGAAAAACACAGTCTCTGCTATCTTCTTTACCCTGCTTACCCGCAGGTCTTCAGCAAGGCTTGGATTTTTCTGCAATTATATTTGAAGTTGCAGTGATGTTAAATCAGGGCTATTAATCCAGAAAGTCAAGTGTGCATGCAGGAGCCCTTTTACACCTTAAGTAGCTCCAGCAGTGTAGTCTGAGAAAGCAGAAGACGAAGAAGAAGAAGAAGAAGAAGAGGAGCCAGTTTAACTAGTTCAGCATTCTCTAAGAGCAGCAAGATTCTCCACAAGATGCCTAACAAACAGACTAAACAGTAAACACTGTATAAAGTCTAGATACGGACTAAACACTGTATGAAGGCTAGATACAGACTAAACGCTGTATAAAGCCTAGATACAGACTAAACACTGTATAAAGCCTAGATACAGACTAAACACTGTATAAAGCCTAGATACAGACTAAACACTGTATAAAGCCTAGATACAGACTAAACACTGTATAAAGCCTAGATACAGACTAAACACTGTATAAAGCCTAGATACAGACTAAACACTGTATAAAGCCTAGATACAGAATAAACGCTGTATAAAGCCTAGATACAGACTAAACACCGTATAAAGCCTAGATACAGACTAAACGCTGTATAAAGCCTAGATACAGACTAAACCCTGTATAAAGCCTAGATACAGACCAAACGCTGTATAAAGCCTAGATACAGACTAAACGCTGTATAAAGCCTAGATACAGACCAAACGCTGTATAAAGCCTAGATACAGACTAAACACTGTATAAAGCCTAGATACAGACCAAACGTCTGTATAAAGCCTAGATACGGACTAAACGCTGTATAAAGCCTAGATACAGAATAAACGCTGTATAAAGCCTAGATACGGACTAAACGCTGTATAAAGCCTAGATACAGACTAAACGCTGTATAAAGCCTAGATACAGACTAAACACTGTATAAAGCCTAGATACAGACTAAACACTGTATAAAGCCTAGATACAGACTAAACACTGTATGAAGGCTAGATACAGACTAAACGCTGTATAAAGCCTAGATACAGACTAAACGCTGTATAAAGCCTAGATACAGACTAAACGCTGTATAAAGCCTAGATACGGACTAAACGCTGTATAAAGCCTAGATACAGACTAAACGCTGTATAAAGCCTAGATACAGACTAAACACCGTATAAAGCCTAGATACAGACTAAACGCTGTATAAAGCCTAGATACAGACTAAACCCTGTATAAAGCCTAGATACAGACTAAACACTGTATAAAGCCTAGATACAGACTAAACGCTGTATAAAGCCTAGATACAGACTAAACACCGTATAAAGCCTAGATACAGACTAAACACCGTATAAAGCCTAGATACAGACTAAACGCTGTATAAAGCCTAGATACAGACTAAACACTGTATAAAGCCTAGATACGGACTAAACACCGTATAAAGCCTAGATACAGACTGAACGGCTTGGATTTTTCTGCAATTATATTTGAAGTTGCAGTGATGTTAAATCAGAGCTATTAATCCACTAAGTCAAGTGTGCATGCAGGAGCCCTTTTACACCTTAAGCAGCTCCAGCAGTGTAGTCTGAGAAAGCAGAAGAGGAAGAAGAAGAAGAAGAAGAAGAGGAGCCAGTTTAACTAGTTCAGCATTCTCTAAGAGCAGCAAGATTCTCCACAAGATGCCTAACAAACAGACTAAACAGTAAACACTGTATAAAGTCTAGATACGGACTAAACACTGTATAAAGCCTAGATACAGACTAAACACCGTATAAAGCCTAGATACGGACTAAACACCGTATAAAGCCTAGATACAGACTAAACACCGTAAAAAGCCTAGATACAGACTAAACGCTGTATAAAGCCTAGATACAGACTAAACGCTGTATAAAGCCTAGATACAGACTAAACGCTGTATAAAGCCTAGATACAGACTAAACGCTGTATAAAGCCTAGATACAGACTAAACACTGTATAAAGCCTAGATACAGACTAAACGCTGTATAAAGCCTAGATACAGACTAAACACCGTATAAAGCCTAGATACAGAATAAACGCTGTATAAAGCCTAGATACAGACTAAACACCGTATAAAGCCTAGATACAGACTAAACGCTGTATAAAGCCTAGATACGGGCTAAACGCTGTATAAAGCCTAGATACAGACTAAACGCTGTATAAAGCCTAGATACGGACTAAACGCTGTATAAAGCCTAGATACAGACTAAACACTGTATAAAGCCTAGATACGGGCTAAACGCTGTATAAAGCCTAGATACGGGCTAAACGCTGTATAAAGCCTAGATACGGACTAAACGCTGTATAAAGCCTAGATACAGACTAAACACTGTATAAAGCCTAGATACGGACTAAACACCGTATAAAGCCTAGATACAGACTGAACGGCTTGGATTTTTCTGCAATTATATTTGAAGTTGCAGTGATGTTAAATCAGAGCTATTAATCCACTAAGTCAAGTGTGCATGCAGGAGCCCTTTTACACCTTAAGCAGCTCCAGCAGTGTAGTCTGAGAAAGCAGAAGAGGAAGAAGAAGAAGAAGAAGAAGAGGAGCCAGTTTAACTAGTTCAGCATTCTCTAAGAGCAGCAAGATTCTCCACAAGATGCCTAACAAACATACTAAACAGTAAACACTGTATAAAGTCTAGATACGGACTAAACACTGTATAAAGCCTAGATACAGACTAAACACTGTATGAAGGCTAGATACGGACTAAACACTGTATAAAGCCTAGATACAGACTAAACACTGTATAAAGCCTAGATACAGACTAAACACTGTATAAAGCCTAGATACAGACTAAACACTGTATAAAGCCTAGATACAGACTAAACACTGTATGAAGGCTAGATACGGACTAAACACTGTATAAAGCCTAGATACAGACTAAACACTGTATAAAGCCTAGATACAGACTAAACACTGTATGAAGCCTAGATACAGACTAAACACTGTATGAAGCCTAGATACGGACTAAACACTGAATAAAGCCTAGATACAGACTAAACGTCTGTATAGAGCGAACCTGGGTAATGTACTACCTAAAATGTAGTATGCCATTATTGTCCTAACAAACATTTCCACTTGTCAGGAGATTTTTTTTTTAACTGTTAATGCATGTAAATGTACAGCGATGATAAAGGCATGCAAAAGTTAACAAATTACATGTTTTAATATTAAAAATTAAAAAGAATATGAATATATTCTCTAAAAGGACCAAACATAAAGATTTTCACATTTGAATTATTCAGACATTTTGATATTATACAAGTGACATAACAGATCCACACAAAACAGCAAGTGAAAGAAAGTTACAAATGTGAAATGTGCCAATGTGAAAAAATATTTCACATATGAGCAAAAAAAAGTGCATAAATAAATTACCAAATAAACAGATAATAAATATGAATGGTATGAATATATACTCTAAAGGGATCATACTTAAATATAGCACTTTTATGCACCTATAGTTTCTAGTTTAAAGCTTCTAGTCATTTGCTGAATTTGACATATTAGGAACAGGTTGTATTTTTAAATATGTTTAAAAATACAATACATTTTGTAAAAAAAAATTTCACCAGTATATTTATCCCAATATGTTTTTCAAATTCTGTAACAACACCAAGCAGCGCTAGCAGAGTAACATTTGCAGCCTTACCTGTTGTGCTCTTTGGGTAACATGTCTGATGAAATGTGGAAGAACTAAAGAAATTCTGCGGTCTATTTTCTTAGTGCCATACTCTGACCTGAAACCAAGCTTGAAGGCCTTGGGAACACAAAACCTGGAAAACAAGAACGACGCATGAGTGTGAAGCAGGTAAAGAGCAACATGATTTAAGCCATCAGTACATGACTTTGGTGTCCTAATGAAGATTCCAACACAATCTATATGCTAGCAAGCGAACTTTTGACCTCAGATCATCTGGTCAGGCCTATTTCAGCACATCTATAGATTAGCCATCAACAGTCACAGTGATCGTGATGGCTATCTCTTTCTTCTGAGGGGTTCAGTGTCCAGAGCGTGATGTGCTGAATGGTAAATGAATGATCTGTGTCCGGGTATATAGTGCCCTGCTATCATCTTCCTCAACGTAAACACCACACTTCAATAAGCAGGCAAGGAAGTACTGCGGCAAGTGTCTAAGACCTCCGCGATTAAACAAGCGTGAAGCCATGTGAAATCCATCCCTTGTCCTTGAGAGAGTCCAAGGAGGGTGCAAAACAAATGCTTGGCTTACCTATTTCTACGACATCCACTTGGAGCACAGTACCCTTAGCTCTCTATGGCTGAGAGACACTTTTCTTTACCCACTGCATTGTTAAAGTCAGGCTTACAAATACTGACAATTCTGATATTAGAATGTCCTAAACTCCCTGAACTACCCTGCTCAATTCTACTGCTTCTGTTTTGACATCTGTTAAATGGAGTGCAAAGCCATACTTATGTTGCAAGGCAAGTTCGAACCAGACTACTCTAGTGTGCGCTTCTCCTTAAGATGTAGGCGTGCTGTCTGTTATCTCAGTGCTGCAATGAAATGCGGACTGTATATCCATGCTGCAGTGAAGCAAGGCTTTCTCAGAGGGAGGGAGGGAGGGAGGGAGGAGAGTGCTGTTTGTCTGTTGGGGGAGGAGGTGGAGCAAGAGGCTTCACTACAGTATCAGGACATGCCCTACTCTTATCTCCACCCCGCTGCACTGACGGCCTGTGTGGTGCTGGAGTGCAGATGGGACAGAGCAATGACATCTTAAAGGAGAGCTTCCCACATCAAATACGTAATTCAATAAGCGAATCCGTACTGAGATTTTATTTGATTTAAGCTGGAATTCCCAATGAAAGTTCTCAAAGTAATGGAGAAAAGGTTTTAATGTAGTTCTGATTAACATGTATGTCAGACACAATGCACATTAAACCAAAACGAACAGAGCCAAGTTTGGTCTGTAGTCCCGGAAGCCTGATATAAGCCCAATGACTCTGAGACAAAGTTAACCCCAGACCAGGTCTTAGTATATACATGTGAAATCCACTCATTTACTTTTTACTTAATTTACTTATTTTATGTTTGATGACCATTTGTATCACATTATAGGGACTGTATTGGTCTATACAAATCTTAAAGAGGCTTGGCTTCCCAACACTGCATGTAGTTCAGCCATCACCAGAGCCTTATATTTGGTTATTTGCTTTTGTGTAAATGCTGGTTATGTCTTATTGCCTATAAACCCCATTTGTTTTTTTCAAACTTTGTTTGTATTTAGCTTTTTGACCAGTTGCAGATATATTTATACAGTTTTCAAATTTAAATTCTTCTGAAATTTTGATATATATTTATATATATATATACATAGTATAGTATATATGCGACACAACAGATCCAATTCAACAAGAAATAGCCACATAAGGCAAATAATATTTTACAGGCTTTAGAAATAACCAACGCATATAATAAGACAGACAAAAAATGAACACAAAGAAGGCTTATGAATAAATAACCAAATAAATAGCTAAATAATTAATCGGCCAATCATTCAAAAAGAAATAAGTAAATACATAAAACTCAACTTACATTGTGTTAACAAGTGCATATCAGGATTTCATCACTTTAACATTAATATAAATATAATATAAAAATAAAGATTAAATCTACATTTTTGGTTACATCCATTTGGTTAATATTCCCATATCTTCTGGACCCGTAAATTATACGTAGGGAGTTCTGGATTGCTCTATTTAACTGTGGCACACTTTGTGGCTGCTGTAAGCAATATTCCAAGGAGATATTAAAACCCCATTTCCATTTAAGCTGGGACATTTTGTAAAAGTGCAATAAAAACAATAATCTGTGATTTGTTAATTAATAACAATTAAATAGCCTTCATATAACTAACAACGGAAATACTTCCAATTACTGACCAGCTTAGTTGTGTTTTGCAACTAAAAACAAATTAAGGATATGATTTCGGCAACACACTTAAAAAGAGTCATGTTACACTGTTACATCACCTTTACTCTTAATGGTTTGGGGACTGAGGATACGCTTAGTTGCTGTTTTGCAAGCGGATATTTTCTCTATTTTTATTTGTTTCAAGACTTCATCTGTTTAACAGTTCATGGTCGCCGTTATTTGATTCTCCTTTTCATGATGCACCATACTTTTTCTAAAGGGGGCAGATCTGGACTGCAGGCTGCTTATACTGTTGTACCATGAACAGTATATGCCATCGCCCTGCTGCAACAAGCATGGACTTCCGGAGACATCATCGTTCATGGGAGCATATCTCTGTCTAGGATACCAATACATGCCTTCAGGAAAATGGTGCTTTTACAAAAAAACATTTTTTTTTTTAATGCAAGTCACCAACGATGCGCGTGCTAGTCACCCCATACCAGAACAGATACTGGCTTTGCACCTTTTGCTGCTAAAACTCTGAATTAGTTTTTGCCATGGAGACCTCAACATCCATTTTTTCCATAAACAACCTGAAACAGGGACTCATCCGATCAACTTCTCTGTTCACTGACCAGTGGTGTACTTTCGTTCCTTAGGGGCATAAATCCTATATTTTTCTCATATATTATTTTGGTCCATTTATTATAGTTTTTATGGGTTTATAGGCCAGAAAGAGTCTTATTAATTTTCCTCATTTATTTTTACATGACCGTTATCCCATTTGCACAGACTGTTACGGATACGACTGCCTTCAAGACTGAGTGATCTGATTGACTGCTCTGTGCTACGGTTTATTCAAAAAGCAGCTAAACTGCTGTAGGCAGAACTGACCGAATCAGAATGTTTAATGTTTGTAAACATGAACGTTGACTGTACTTCCAGGTGGACAACGCATCCAGCCAGCAGCAGAAGCAGCTCGTTTTAAGTAAACACAGAGCGGAACAGACTGAACCAAAATATGTTCAGTAGTGGTAAGATATTCTTGCTTTTGCAGCCAAAGCTTAATGTTTAATAGTTTTCACGGGGGGAGAGTTCATGTGCCTATAAGAAGTGTGAGAGTGCACTGTTACTGCTGAGAAGGAGGGAACCAGGCTACACCATTGCTCCTTGTTTCACTCACTCATTCATCTTCTAAGCTGCTTATCCGTCTGGGTCAAGGGGGGTGCTGGAGCATATCTCAGTGTTCATTGAAGCGGTAGGCAGGAAACACCCTGGAAAGGCCGCCAGGCCATCACAGGGCAGACACACAGACCCACACATACACCTTGGGGCAATTAGCATCCCAACTGATGGCAACTAAACGCATGCTTTTAGAACCGGAGCGAACATGCAAACTTCACACAGGAGGAACCCGTGATGCCCTGCCCAGATATCAACCCCAGGCCCTTCTTACTGTGAGGTGAAAGCACTACCCACTAGTAGTCCTGCGTCTTGCAGCCGTTTGCCAATGGTGCTGGTGATGCATCATGAATGACAACACTGCTCACTGAATGTCTGCAATCATGGCTGTTGGGCCAGTCAGGTACAGTGATAAGGCCAATCTTTGCTGATTTCACATGAGTGGAAAACTGGAATGATGTCAAACCTCATCAAGTTTAATTCCTGCCAGTTGAGTCCTTGTGGTGCAGCTATTTGTATGAATTATAACAAAAGCTTTTGATGATCAGTGTATATAAGCAAGAACATGCGGGATCAGTTTTGAGTTTTTCTAGCATTTTCAACTTTCCATTCCACCTTACTGCTGCACCACCTAAGAGTGGATGAGAAAAGTCAAAAGCAAGCTGGCAAGTGCAAACCTCCTAAAAAGAGGAACAAGATACACCACACTATTTTTAATGGTGGATGTATTTCACATAAAGTAGTAGGCTGGTGCAATATAGTGTCAACTGGCCAATAGGAGTGTCCTTGACCTTGCATCCTATTGGACAGCCTTGATTTTGGGTTTACGTCTGGCTAAAAGAGAAACCCTGAGTTGTGAAATGACTGCACCTATGAAGGACTATAAAGAATGGAACCTTCATCCCATGAAGATAAAAAAAAACGTTTTATTATGATTATTAATTATTGTTATTATTATTATTATTATTATTAATTATTCATTATTATTATTATTATTATTATTGACACATTTCGTGTTTTTACACTCTCCAACATACTAGTAAAGAGATGGGAGGGGCCATTGGAAAAAGAGCACTGTACTGACCAGCTGTCCGGGCACTGTTGTCCGCAGGGCTTGCAGAGGAGCGCACCATCCGTCCAGTGAACGGTCAGTTCAGACCTGAGAGCAAAAGGCAACCCTTCAGCATATTCCTATCAGTAACCACCCCGGCGGAATTCTCCCAGCACGCCACAGAGCTCTCTCACGTCATGTACAGTTCCAGAACAAGTCATTCTTGAAGCTGTCAGAGAGCACCACGGCTCCCGGGAGGTCACGTGACCTGGCCAGCCCCAATAGAATAGAGTGAGGGCTCGAGCGATTTTCCCTTAAACGACTCCGACTCCGCATAACGACACATTTACTTTACCTCAGAGTTTACAGAGGCGGAGTCCACACGGTATACTCCCCAATACTGTAGTTTTTATAATAAATAACGAGTTAAACTGGAATAAAACTCTACCTAGGTAGAGTAACATATCATAAAAGCTCCTCAGGTAAGTTCAGAACAGAACCGCACAGGAACCAAACAGTACATTTAGCATCTGTTAGCAAGATTAGCAGCTTCAGTGTTTTAGCCGCCATTATTTTCTCTTCCTGAGCGTTTTGGGATAAAACAAAACAACTAAAGCTCCAAAGTGAGAGGGATGCAAACAGCAAACAACTGAATCTTATTATATATGGGTAGATATACAAAGTAAATATACAAAATTAAAGAGAACATTTAGTGCGCCTACTTTATATAAATTGTCGTTTTAATATATTCTGTAAAATATTCATTTTACAAATTCAAAGTTTTCAGTATTGAAATTTAGGTTTTTAAATGTGTCGGTACCTTTAATATTTTTCAAACTCCGCTCTGATAAAATGGCACTGGAAACTGCAAGGCCGTGTTTTCCCATTGGGAAGAAGATCACTTTGCAACTATTTCATTCAGTCAAGTGCAATATCACCTTACTGTGTGCAAAAGGTCATCGAAATGTCCCTCCTCGTGGTCACTCGTGTAGCAGGCAGCTCGGGACTCCTCTGCTCTTCTGGGCATCTACACTTGCACTCTGCCTCCCATCCACACAGCCCCTCAGCACAGCTACCGCTCTAAAACCACATGCCGCTCCAACATCATGCCTGACCATGGCTGCTTTTCTCTGCTGTGTGTTTGTTTCGCTGTCCGGCCCGTCTGGACTGTCCCGCTCTCCGAGCTGCGTGAGGTGGTCTTTCTAGTTTGTGCTACATACCTCCTGCGCTCAGTGCAGCCTCGGACTGGGGCACTGCAGCCCTCAGGAGAATTCCATCACCACGTGACTGCAATCTCCACCATAAGACTCGACGTGAGACCCACTGCAGAGGCCAAGAGCTCCAGAGCAGCCTGAACACCTTCACCCTTCTCAGGGAGCATAATGTCCTAAGGAAATAAAAATCTTGGCTCCATGCGCCGGGGTCACTTTTGGACAGTGGTTCTCCTGGAACATGGTTGTGTTGCTAGTCTTCATGAAGAGTGGAGTTCATGTCTACTTCGCAGGTACAGCAGACCTGAGGACAGTGGAGTCAGAAATTCACAGGGGTCCCCTCCAACCATCAACCACCATAACTTTTTTAAATATTTCAAGTTCCATTATAGATTATGTATAGCATAATGGTAATGATGTTATACATAATGTATAATGGAACTTGAAATATTTAAAAAAGTTAACATTACTATTATTTACAAAATACTATTTTAATATATACAACATTAAGAAATTGTAAATAGAATAGAAATATACAAAATATACTCTCAGGGGCCCCCGACTTGACTGTGGCCCCAAGCTGGTTCTGCCTTGCCTTGTGGCAAGCATTGCCTCTGCATGAGGAGATGCTGAAGCTCCCACATTCTTAAATGTAAAGTGTTCGTGTGCAATTAGGAATAAATAATTGTAGTATGTAAAGACAGCACTGATATCATATTGGGATATCGGAAAATGAGCAAAATAAAAAAAGGAAATGTAGCTTGAAATATAACATGTAATGCCACAGAGTACTTTGAATTGCAGGAACATGATTTTCCACTCTTAGATGCTCCTCTTAAGAGAAATTCATCACTTAAAACAGTTAAGCATGTTATCAGATACCACCCCATATGAGCTGATTGCTTAAAAAACCTCCACTGAAAGGTTCTCTAGGGTAGTGGTTCCCAGCCCTGGTCCTGGAGGATACCCTGCCCTGCACTTTGTAGTATGTGCTCTGCTCCTAACATGCCTGATCCAGCTAATCCACTACTTAACAAGCTCTTGCTGAGTTCAAGTGGTTGTGTCTTGGCTTTAAATAACATAAATATGCCGAGTCGGAGGTCCTCCTGGACCTGGGTTGGTATCGACTGTTGTAGGGAACCTACAGTGTTCTATGGCAGAGGTGACAATAACTGCAAAAATATGATTTTAAAATGCTTATAGTATTAAAAATAGATTTGTTCTCTCATTAGGTGAGGAAGTGAGGCTTGGGTAACTTTCTGGTGGGCCAAATCAAATGTCCTCGCAGAGTAACTTTGGCTGGCAGGCTACACTTTGGCAGAACTGTTATGTGGCATCGTTTCAGAAAGCTCTTTGAGGTAGGCATAACTTTTACTAATATAATCCTGAGTGCGTGAGTACACGTTTCATAATAATCAGGATGATCTCATACGAAAAAGATTTCAAGCATTCATCTGACAAATCAGGTTCAGTTACCTTTAGATCATTAGTGGTAAGCCATTACAGTCTACCACTCCTGTTAAAGTACCTTGGTAAATACTCCTTGGCTTTACCTAAGTGATACTATTAGTCCTAAAGAAGCATGCAGAAAAAGAAAAGACCCAAGACAGAAGCAAAGAACCATAATCATATTAATACTACATATTAATACCACTTATCAGCCAAAATTCTCACATTTGTTTGATCTAGGGTATTATTTTTGTCATTGCTTTGCATGAATACACCCTTAAAACAGGGATTCTTCAAAGGCCGTAGTTATACATAGTTTTTTTATACATACTTTTTTTTGCATGGTGTTGTATTTGCTTCCTTAATTAACCTTCTAATTATGGTTCTGTATCTGTATGTTCTGTAAGAGGATTCCACCATTGTTCCACACTCATAGAACATTTTAGGTACTATATAGAACCCTTTTTGCTAAGAGCATCATTTCTCCATTTTTTATGTGCTGTCTATAAAATTCTAGTTAGACAATGAACGAAATACTACCACTTCCTAAGTTAAGTTAACTGAAAGCTTTTAGGTATGCATCCCTAATGAAAAATCTTTGCTTCATGTCGAAAGACATAGGGTCATGTCGCGTAGATGTGGCCACAGAAAGGTCACCTTACTTCATGGACAATAAATCTCACACCAAAGAGGTCATATAATCATCTCGATTCCAGTTAATGGTTATCTGGAGCTCTTACTCCACCAGCCTACACGTGCATTCAGCAGAAACAGGAACGGTATGTGTGACTGTTCAAATTTCAGCAATTAAACCCTCATCACCCTACATAGTGTACTCTTATAGGTTCAGAGGGCAATCTGCATTAGCCATTACTGGAACCGTGAACCCAGGAAACACTTGTTACACTTTCGCATGAGAGTGAAACTGTGGGAGCTATGAGGATGCGACTATCACTGCACGTACCTGAAGCGTACATGGAGTCATGGTCATAAAGTGTTCCAAACTGCAACAGACATAATAATTCAGTGCTCATGCAAACAGCATTATAGGAACACAACTGTATAATGACACGGATCTTACGCATTCTTGGTTCTACCAATAATGTTGAGTTTGATGTCACGTCAGGACTTTGTTCAGGTATTTTATTTGTAGTGCATTCCTGGGGTAGTTAATGTCTTACAACTGCTGCCACCTGGAGTGAAAATATGGTACTGCAACTCAGCAACTGTAAAGGTCTGTTGCTTTTATTTTTTTGTTTTATTCCCTTCTGTGTTCATTTATAAAATTTGGATTCCCAATATATGACTCTGATTCGCTGCAGCCTCGATTAGCTGGATATATGTAACTGGTCCTCATTGCCAGAAACTCAAATAACTCAAAATGGGTGTTACTTATTGATCTTTTACTGTATGGTTAATTTAAAAGCGAGTCCGTTTAGTGATTTTAAACCAGTTTTAAGAAACAGGAAACAACATGGTTTGCAGAAGCTAACCGACACCCTGAGATTTGATCACTCTAAATTAAAATGCTTCCACAATGGCTATACTGAGTATACTTGTATTGTTTTTTTCTTTCTCTCTTTTTTTTTTTGTTGTTGTTTTTTTTTTACAGCAGATGTTAATTGACAGTTTAATGTAGTATTTTGTCTCCACAGTCTCCATCTCTCCAGGTCCATTGTGATCAAGATACTAAGGAAGGAGGCTCTGCATACTGAGCTAGAAAACACACCGTTCCTCCCACTGTCCAGGCTTAAGGTTTGTTGGAAGCAACATTTATAAGAACAGCGTATCCATTTACTACTATTACTTTAACATGTTATGGTTAAACAAAAAATAGAGTATATGATTTTTTTTTCTTTTGTTTGTTTTTAATAATTTATTGAACAAACAAAACCTGAAAAAGCTGAGTTCTAAATTCCGTTAGGCAACATCAAAACATTAGCAAACAAATATACAAGTATTGAGAAACTTCTTACTTTCTTAAACCCCAAAAAGAGGTTAACAGCACAGCAAAACATAAGAATTAGCAGCTACGTGTATATATATGCCTTTGGAAGAAAACACAAAGATCATGAGTATGTGTACAAGCAGAGTTACAGTTCAGTGGCAACAACAACTCTGAAACACCAGGAGACTTCATGACACGATCTTGTGCACAGCCACTGTGATGCTTCCGTGTGTTCTCACCAACACATTCCTGCAACAGTAGGCACATTCATTATATTAGAAAGCAGTATACACTTATGAACCACTACCACAAACTAAACTAGACTGCAGACACTGTATTTAGGATTAAGCTTGAAACTTTGAAGTATAACACTTCACAGAGATATCAATATATCCTGTATATATATTGATGATATAAACTGGATGATAAATTAAGTCAATCAATGTCAAGCTAGACTATCCATCATTTACAACTAAATTAAACTTTCTATTGAAATAAAGATAAGCAGGAGTTGTTTTTCTAGGTTTTATCTTTGCTACTGTAGACATCACATGCACTTACTAACTTTGACTGTCCTAGCTACCTAGCCTGGCATGCCTTGTATGTGTAAAGTCGGGGACTATATTTTTGTTAATGGTTAATGGACTTCATCGACTTCCTTCCTTTAGCCCAGAAGTGCCTCTAGCTAGGTTTAAATTTTTATTTATTTATTTAATATTTTTGTTGAAGATTAAATAAACGTTTTGATTATTTAAACCGTGTTTATTGTAGGCTGTGGAAATGGAAATTGATGGCAATATTTTTTTTTTAAGGAATAAGAATGCATTTACACATACATTTAGTGCCATGAAACATCTGTGATGTGCTTCTTACGAGAACCACAAACAGCATAGCAGAGACATGTAGCTGGGCTCTAGAAGGCCATGAATAAATATAACTTAAATATATATAATAAGAAATGAAACAACTAAGCTAAGTAATAAACAGGACGATCATATTGTTCTGCTGCATGGAAGTCAGAAAAGCCAAAAGTGCACATGTTACAACAAAGACGGAATTATATATGGAAAGAAATCAAGTACAATATTTTAACTAATGAATTAACTTTTACAACAACAGTTCTTTTGCAAGAAATGGCTTCATTACATTAAACATTTTTATTTACTAAAAACTAATTTGATGGAAACAAAACTAAATCTCACAACAATGGTGTCTGATAAACTCATACAAACACCACCCACTAACACCCTACAACTATATCAGTGTCACTGCTCTGCTCAGAATGGTACACTATTAAAAAATATATCTGGTCTGTGGTGGTCCTATGGTGGTGGTACCAAGGTAGATGGGGTGCTAATAAATTGTGCAGCAACTGATCTACAGTCAGTTACTTAAACCTACAAAGTGAGATTTTAGTGTGAGGCGTTTTGTATGCATCTTACCCAGAATCAGACTCAAGACACACGGTAGGGGAGTCTGTCGGGTCTTTAGTTAGAGAGGCAGCCTGCTTGGCCAAAACAGACACAACTCCTCCATGCTCATCAGACAGGGAGCCACGGCCTGCAGGCACACACAAAACATCAAAAACACAGCCGGAGCTGTCCTGTTAGAATCGGACTGAATCAGCCACTCGATCAACAACATAAACCAAAAGACACGTCCTCTGACCATCCTTAGGTATAATAACTTGGTGGAAGATTGGGGAAGTGCTTTACCAACAGTGAAAACCAATCAACAGTGACTTTTCTCAGTGATTTCTACAAACTGGCTACAGAAGTTCCACCACACACAAAAAAAAAACTTTAATTTTGCTTTTTTCTCAATCTGTAGATTTTCTCAGTTTTATTGTTAAAGGCCAAACATGAAGCACTTATAGAGGAATTTAAAATTGAGGAATTTCGAAATTTCTGGACAGTTAAATTGTGGGGAAGGACCTTCAGAGTGGTCTGATGTAAATTGTTGTGTTAAAAAGAAACTTTTTGACTCAGATTTCTTTACAAGTCAGATTAAATAGCAGTATCTGTAGGTGAGGCTTTCACATAGGTAGCACTATGGTAGGTAGACCAAAATACATAGGACTTCTAGAGAGGATTCAATGGAATTCCCCTTTTAAAAAGTCTGATAAATAATGCTAATCTCTTAATCTCTAGATTCTCCAGGACGTTAATAGTGTTATGTCACTTTATTAGGACATCTGCTGCAGGATGAAATAGGAGGGGGTGTTCACTTCTGGTTATTAAGGCTAGAGATGGTGACATCAACTGACTTAACCTAACGTTTGTTGAACCAAGCATTTCCGCGAAAAAAAGGTACTATAATTAATTTACAATACCGAAAGACAGACTTACATCCGAGATTGTGTCCCTGGGCGTCTGTACACAGAACTCCCACGATCGCAGGATTCTTCATCCTAACACACAAACATTACAAGATTGATCAACCCAGCGAATCACAGTCAGTCTTACTCTCCTTATTCTAATTTTCTCGTTCCACCTTAAACGGCGCCGCAGCCCCAGGCAGCAGAATGTTCGGCATGCTCAGAACTGCTGCACATTTAAGGTGGAACGGGAACATTCGAAAGGGAAGCTGGAAAATAGGAAGTCCACTTCAACCTCGCGTCAAACTACGAGTAATAACTGAGATACTCGCTTACGTGTCGTCGAGATGTTGCTCTAGAGTTGCCTCCATAATAAGGAATTAAATATTTGTAAACTAATCTGGGGACGTGGAAAAACTGTGCAGTTATCCGAGCAAACTGTTATGTGGGTAACTTCCGTAATCAGGTGACATGGTATCATGTGATCGGTTTGCTACGGAGGGCTGTGAGGATTAAACGTTTCTGAATTCAAGCGTTAATAAGACGGCGCCATCTAGTGGCCAAAAGCGCAACTATAAGCCAGGTGGATCTGACACCAGAGGAAACCTGTTTATACGCGTTCAAACGTACACAAAATATACCGCCTAATTACATACACTATTATATTACATTCCCACAAGGTAGTTGCAAAGATAATGCCTGCCTGTTTTTATCTCCTTCTCTGTTCCTAACTGCAGTGTGGCAGCATTTAAATTTAGCATATACAAACGTCCTAATTTCCCATTATGTTGACATTGTGGAAATACTGAAAATGTAGACAGAAAAACATGGCTGATCACCAGCAACACCAGCATATTGTCCCTGTCTAAAGAAAAACAAGTATCTTCAGAATGCCACTTTTACAGGAGAGAGTAAGACACATTTTTGATTGTAGTCCATATAAAGAGGCTTTAATCAATCACTGCTGCTGTGTTCAAATGTTTCAGAAAAGTTTTTCTGTAGGGAGCAGCGACGATATGTCATGTTTTGTTCAACCAACATGACCATGCTGGGTAGCACTAGCACCAGACCAGCACTAGATGAGTTTAAACCAGCATAGACTGGCTTAAACCAGCACATAATAGTCTGTGCTCCTTTTTCACCAGGAGGGATACATTTAACGAAAGCATTAAGAATTAGTCTTTATTTCAAGATACTATCATCTGCTGTTAGATACAGAGAAGTAGGCGAATTTCCTGCTCTACCTGCTATCAATTTTCTGCTCTGCCTGGAATGGGCCTTCATAATGTTTGTACTTGTGTATTCAGTAGAGGCTTCTTTTGGGAAAATCTTTAAATAGTGAGTATTGCTGGGTGCATACACCCATCAGCCGACATTACCCAGCATTAAAACCTCCTCCTTATATCTCCACTCACTGTCCATTTGATCAGATCCACTTACCATAAAGGAGCACTTTGTAGGCCTACAATTACAGACTGTAGTCCATCTGTTTCTCGGTATAGTTTGTTATTTGCCTTTTACCTTGTTCTTTAATGCAGAACAGAAGCACCACAGAGCAGGTAGTATGTGGGCGGTGGATCAGACACAGCAGTGCTGATGGAGTGTTTAAACGCTGTGTCCACTCACTGTCCACTTTATTAGACACTCCTACCTTGCTGGTCCACCCTGTAGGTGTACAGTCAGAGATGACAGCTCATAAGCTGCTGCACAGTGCAGTGTTGGTCATCCTTCAGTCCTTCATCAGTGGTCACAGGACGTTGCCCACAGAACACTGCTCACAGGAAGCTGCCCACAGGACGTTGCTCACAGGATGCTGTTGTCTGGATAGTTTTGGTTAACACAACACACACTACCACACCACAACCACATCAGTGTCACTGCAGTACTGAGAATGATCCACCACTCACCTAATACCTTCTCTGTGGGGGTCCTGACCATTAAAAAACTCCCATGCCAAACATGATGGGGGAAACACAGTATACAAAGAATCCGATTGACTACAGTCTATAATTGTACAACTGCAAGGTGCACCTAAATTTACCTGGTTCAGCACACCTCACAAAAACCATCTAAACGATGATCTCCATGGACAATCATCACTCTGCACTTTACATTAGCATATTTACACTTGCACATAGACTGACCTACTGTTATCTTCCATCCACACTGTATATCTGTAGTGTTTTTATATACATATATAATATAATATTCTATGCCCTGTATATACCCTGCATCTCTCATCTACCTCAGCCTTACCATAGTGCTATATGGTAATGTGTACATCTGCATATATCATAGTTTTTATTCATAACTTTTATTCATAACTGTAAATTAGTGTAACAGAGATTTTAGTGCTTAGTACTGTATATATTTATTGTCTATTTATATGTTTGTATTGAAGTACTGTAAGGGAAGTTTTTCACTCACCTTCACACCTGTAAAAATGTGATGTGACAATAAAGTGATTTAATTAGATTTAAATGGTAAGTGGAGCTGATACAACAGATAAAGAGTGAAGGTACATTAAGGTGGTTTTAATGTTATGGTTGATTGGTCTATACATGCTGAGAAGTATACAATCATTTATCTGTATTGGAAGTTAACAGACATGTATGGGCTTGTTTGTACCCAAAAGAGGCATGTTTATTTGAGCTACTTTAACACAGCTGATTTTTACCCAAGAAAACCAGTGGACTACCTGCTGTACGTTATCCTTTCTTTGCTTGAGCACACGGAAACCATCCAGCAACCAGCTACGTAAAGATGCTAAGCTCACATTTAGCTGCTATTGTCAGAGAGGTCTCTGGGGAATGGTAGTGCCCACTGTGAATGTGGATATCAGATGAACCCTATTCACTGACTATAACACCATGAAAAGACAGATTCTTCTCCTCAGCAACTCTTAAAAGGGTATATGTTCTTATCAGAAATCTGTATTGCTTTCTTCGTCTAGTGACAGTGACACTGCAAAACTTTATCTTTTGTGTTTGCTGACATCTCTTTTTTTTTTTAAGAATTGATTCTGACAAGGAGACGACTCTAGCTGAAAAGACACGAATGACTCTCCTTTCGGAAGACCCTGCAGGAGTTTCTTATCAAATGCTTCCTTTTTTATTATTTTGAAAAGACTACTGCTGTGGATTTGGGCTTCCTGACTGCCTGTATATCCTTCTGAACATTTCACACATTGATCACTGCTCGGCAGTGTAGTCAGAGAGATTAGTGTAAGGGCAGGTTTTAGATCTTCCATATGAGATCAATAAGAAATGCCAGTTCTCATCTCACATGCCTCTTATTTCCTCTGATTGCTCCCAGGCTAGTAAGCTGGCGGTCAATCGTATTTAAATCAAGTTATTTATGAACTCAATACTTATGCAAAAAGGAAATGCAAGGAGAGCACTTAACTACAATTTCATCAAAATCAAATCAGCCTAACTTGAATATGCTGTTTTATGAACAGCTCAAGTGGGAGGCTGGATGCATTTCTTCATTTTGTGTTTTTGATAAATATGTTTAATAAACATAATAATAATGCTCTATATAAATATGATGTATATTTTACCACAGATCAAATAGCAGGACCAGAATGGCCTCATTCCCTTCATTGAGTGCTGCGTCTGAGATTTCTGAACTGCACACTGAAGTGAGAAAGTATGGAGTATATATATATATATATATATATATATATGAAGGTATGGAACTCTTTATGCATCTGATCTTTTGTCTCCAGTTTGAAGGAAGGATTTAACTGTTCACTCGTTCCACCAAACTCCCTTTACAGCTTGATGTAAAGTGTCCCAGAAATAGATTCAGTTTGGCTATGAAGAACCACCAACTGGGTAAACCAATTTGCTATAGCACCACCATGAGGCAGACCAGTGCTACACTTTTAGTTAGTTCAGAATACCAAGAATTAAAGCTTGCTGATTGACGGTTAAGCAGGTAAACAGTGAGCTTACCCTGAGTTTAAGCCTCTATTTGACCCTAACAGACAGCATGTTTTAGGGACGCCCTAATGTTTCTTAATTTTTTAACATTGGGACTTTCAGGGCGCCCAAGAGGATAATTACGCAGTCCTGGACCCCAGGGCCCCCTGTGTGTGGTACTTTATCTCAGAATTTAACAGGCTGTCATACTTTACAATATTGTTTCGTGCTGTTTTAGATTTGTTTGAGGTGATTGAAAAAGAAAATCGTAAAAATGAATTATTTTATTTATTTATTTGTTATTTGTTTATTTATATTATTTGTTTTTTGACTAAATTTGATGTGGAAGGACATAATACTCATGTTCCCTGCGAAGTTTTTTGTTTTACAACAAAGTAAAGTAATTAACTGTAAATAAGTTGTTACTAATAACTCATATTTGGACAACTTTGACAAGAAATAAAGCTGTTCTTTTCAGGACACTTACTTTAAGTGTTTCAGAAGAATCCGGAGGGATATTTATCACTCCTCCAAAGTCTTGTTTGGTTGCATTTTCAACTTTTCACAATCCAGCTAATGCTTGTTTTGAGAACACAACCAGATTCTTTGCTTGATTTGCAAATGTTTTTGTCCTTTTCTACTTCTTGACAGCTCCACATCCTTTCAGATCCAGTGATGAGAAAACACATCATACCTGCTCTGTGGTGGTCTGTGGGGTCCTGACCGTTAAAGAACAGGGTGAATAGGGGTACACAAACTATACAGAGAAACAGATGGACTACAGTCTGTAATTGTAGAACTACAAAGTGCTCCTATATGGTAAGTGGTGCTGATGAAATGGGTAATGAGTGTACATTCAAGGATGAGTACCTAATGATGTTGCCAGTGGGTATGCACACATGCCCTATAGTATGTGCATATATATGTATATACTGTACGAGAAGCTTTCTAAAAATAATGAGATAGTATCTTACAATTAGATAAGAGAATGAACACTCCATCACAAGTTTACATACTGGATTCAAATGGAGGGAAAAAATTCCAATGAACTTGCTTTATGCAAATGACCACTTCTCTGTTGCCACATTGGGGCTCTATAATGGTTTTATATTATAGCCAGAGGGTGGTCTCAGCCAACTCAGGATCTCTTCCCGTGGATGATTTCTACCCTGTCCCACAAGACATAGGCCAGACTGCTGTGCTGACGGGGCAAAAAGGTGCAATGTAATTATTTGGCCGCTGGATCCGAGGCATACATCTTCCCCACTGCAGCCCAGCGATGCCCTGCTGACTAACCTATGGCACTTTAACGCTCCTTCTCCCTCTAAATCAGAATCTAACAGGCACACGCAACACCTCCCAGGCTGTCATACCTCACGCACGTCGCCGCCACATCGAATAATTTATCCAGCTCTAATTCAACATGTTGGGGAGATACATGAAATACAGCTGCCAATAATAGCACCACTCCGCCCCCGCATTTTCACCCCGGAGCTTTTAAAGTGGCTTTACCCTCAATGCAATTAATTGAGTGCTATAGCTGGCATTTGTCATAACAGCTTAAAGGGACACGCCAGCTTTTCTCAGCATAATCTCCAGCTTTGGTATCTGTAGCGTACAGTTGTCTATTAGAGAAAGTAACTTCAGTGCATGATAATGAAAAAAGAGTAAACTCACTCAAAATGTGTTTAGAGCAGTAGCGAGTGCACAGGTACACTGACCAATAGTTGGTAGACCCGTGTTACTCTGTGCTGCAGTAACAGCCTCTACTCTGGGAAGCTTTACAGTACATGTTGGAACATTGTTGTAAGAATTTGATTGGATTCTGCCACAAAAGCATTGGTATGTAAAATCTATAGATCTGCATACTCCAGAGAATGCATTTCCGGTGCTCCACATCTCAATGCTGGGGAGCTGTATACACACTGTCAGCCACGATCATTATGCTTCCATAGGTGGCCACTGCACTGTCCACTGCCCTCACAACTTGGCATGTCCTTGGAAAATGGCATGTCCCATCTGTCTGGCACCCACTAGAGCCTTAAGCACACTGGCCAGTGTTTAGCCTCACTCACAAGATAATACCTAGCAATTAATTCAGCTGTGGGTGTTTTTACAATTTACATATTCCATTGATGTCTGGTATGTCAGTGTATATTTATGTCTATCTATAGTTAAGCTGTTTCAAAAAGGAATAAATTGTGCTTAATGATCAGAGACCTTTGCACAGTACTGTATGGTAAGCAGTTCTGCACTGTCCTATCCAGGAGTCAAGAAGTCATCTCGTGTCATGATTGATTTGGGTTGAAATGCACCCAGTGAACAATGAACATGGCATCTGCCTCAGTTCAAGGCCATGAACCTAGCAGCTCAATCAAGATGATACAGTGGCAGGGAGCAAACCTGTGATTTCCCACAGCCTAAAACCCCTAGATTTAACTGTCCTTAAATCCACGTTCTGTTTTACGTCCTATGTGGTGCGCATATAAGACCACAAGTGTCATTGGTCAAGTGGTCACAACGTCACATGCGCCTAACCATCTCAGCCTGAATGGCATTCTTCGATGTGCAAATTGAGGATGTCAGCGAACGACAGGGTGAATTATATCAGTGTGTGACTGTAGGCTGTTGTTTCTCAAGAACAGTGACAAGTTCTTAATTTGTTGTGATCTACCTGCAAGCTGAATGCTTTCATCGGCTTACGTGTAAACGGAAACACAAAACTTACTCTGGCCAACTCTGTTCACCAGTGACTCATCTTGAGAGAACTTATGTGACATTCGCTGATATTCTTAAACTCCAAAAACTGAGACGCTAGGGTCACATAGAGGTGGAAACGTAGCATGACTGAAATAATAAGGTCATGGTCCTAGGGCATGGTGTTCTCTTAGATGGTCATCTAATAGAGGAACGGGATGGTAAATGAATTTACTTCTGTTAGCTGCACCTGGGTCTTGCATGCAGGAAATTTGTTACTGCAGGTTTGCTGGATTCTTTTCGACATGAAAAATCCATTCTGTACGTAATAAAAAAATTGATGCTTAGAGAAAAAAGCCCCTCTGATCAGCTCAAATAAGCTGAAATTGTTTTCTCCTATATGTACCATGAATATTCCCCTTGAGAAATAGGTTAACATTAGACAAGATTACCATTTCAATGATGTCTTTGATGATGAGTGTTTACATTCAGTAGTGTTGACGTCCAGTGTAACTTGCGAGTACTGCCACAAATGGCTCTATTTGATTCAAAGGAACATTTTAAAGGGAAGCTTTCTCAGATACACGGAATGTCGTGGCTTTATCGACCTGTCCAGCGTCATATAGAGTGGGATGACGAGGACCCTGTGGAGGTGGGGGTGAGGGGGGTGAGGAGAGATAAAGAGAGAGAAAGCCTTGAGTCTCATTTTAGAAGTTACCAGAGCTTCTGTGATCTAGGACACCAGCGAGAAGAAGAAGAGGAAAGCATCTGACAAAGAGTAGGAAAGGAGTCCACCACCTCATTTCCTTCAAAATAAGACAAACGAGGTCATCGGAAAGCCTTCTTCCAGAAGAGAGAGAGAGAAAGAGAATTAGAGAGACAGATAGAAAGATAGGGTTACAGGGGGCAAGTAAACGGAAAGACAGTACAAGCGTAATAGTCTGGTGTGGAGTTGCTGCTATGAGCCTGGTGGTCTTATTCTCAGTTCTCCTGGTATCTTTGAGTGGCTGCAGATGTGCTGTCATCACTGGGGTAAGTCCTCTTAACATCACTACTACTGCTGCATCACTAGTACTGTGTAAAAGAGCTAAACAGCATTGATCTGTGTTTAAACGAGTGCAGGTTTCCATTTCATTCAAAGCAACTGCATGAATTCCAGAGAAGCCAAGTTGAAAGTAATGTAAGGAATCAATAAAAAAGTGATATCATATTGGAATTATTATATAACAGCTTGGAAAAGATGAATTAATCAGGGGAAGTTCAGTCAGGAAATTAAGATCAATCCTCTTGACTGAAGAGGATTTTCCTAATACAGTTAAAAATATTATTATTATTATTATTATTATTATTAATACATTAAATATAAAAAAATAACTAATTAAAAAGCCAATTAAACAATACACCTAAAAAGATTGTTCCTCAAGGGTTCTTTAGCAAAGAAAACTCTATATAGGACCATGAACACTTGAAGATCCCTGAGCATGATTAAAAGGTCCCTTGCATTGTGAAAAGATTCTTCAGAATGATGATGCTACAGATGGTTCTATATAGCACCAACAAGGGTTTTGCTAATGCTAATGTCCTTTCTTGCTCCATATACTTCCATCTTCCATGTTATCCATCAATTTGAATAACTCATGATGCATCAGGGTCTTTGAGTTTTCAAGCTTCTATAAAAAACCTTTTTCTTCATTAAAGATCCCCACAAAGCCATTCTCAGTGTATAGGGTTTTACATAGAATAATGCACATACAGGACATTCTGGGTTTGGAAAGCCTATAAATAAATAAAGTACCACATTATCACATGCTTGTCTATGATATTTGATGTAAATAACACCTGACATTTTGACCTTTTGCAGTGTCTGCACTGTGTCTGACGTTTTCTGTATAATTAAGCCCATTACTGTCATGTTTCTGCCATTGTGATTATAGTAGTAACAGTAAAGCTTCATTAAGCAGCAGAGTCTATTAGTCATAAAAGAGTACAGTCCAGGTTTTTGTTCATCAACTGGAAACACTGTAAATGTACCCTTAAAGGTACAACAGTGGCCTTAAGATCCAAATGAGTACCATTAGTGCATGCGTAGTCCAGTACAGTAAGACCCTGGAGTCGGGGTGTGGTGCATCAGAGTCAGAGATACTTAAAATATATCATAATTACAATGGTACGTATATGTTTCCTGGCTACAAGCACTGAAGATGTAGTCTTGAGGATAACCCCCCACCCAGTGACAGTTTAATACCCCTATATGCGAGTGAAGAGGCCATTAATTCATTCTGTATCATGTTAATATGATGGAGTGTCTGTATAACAGTGTGACGCACTGTCTGACGTGGAGGTGTTTGCATTTGCGGACGTGTGAGAATGAACGTATGCTTAATGTGTGTGTGTGTGTGTGTGTGTATGTGTGTGCTTCTGGGGGTGGGTGTTAGGCATGTGACAGAGACGTCCAGTGTGGCGTGGGGCTGTGCTGCGCAGTCAGCCTGTGGCTGAGGGGCCTGCGGATGTGCACGCCACAAGGGCTAGAGGGAGACGAGTGCCATCCATTCAGCCATAAGGTACACATGTTCACAAACTTGGCAAAAAGAGTTCCATCAGTGTGATGATACAGAACAAACACTTCTGGTTTGACCTCCTAAGAGAGTTTTATAAATGTGAGTGCAATGAACCAAAGACAGTGTAAAGAAGCATTTCAACCAGGAATAGTTCGGGAAACCTTATTTTAATGACTGAACTGTAGCATACACATATGTAGAGAATGAAGGAGGAGACTGATTACTGACATGTGCAATGTACAGACAGGGAAGAGTGGATACGTCACACCCAGCGATGGAGATTTAGGTTATAATCACAGTTATCAGATTTAATAAATAATGGGGTCATTTGCATTAAGGATTCTGTTCGGATCTTACGACTACAATATATCAGAATTATACAGAGTGACATTCCCAAAGTTCGGGAATACTACACATATACATTTTTATTATTTTACATACAACAGCACATTGTGTGTTTATGTTCATCCAAGTATCCTGGCAACAAGTAGTCATTAAATAATAAATAGCAGTGTACAGTTATTAATAAACAGATTACTATTAATTGTTTTATAGAATTTAGTGTTACGCTCTTGAAACAGCTGTATTCATCATTATAGATGTCATATAGTTCTGCTTTTTATTTAAAATGTGAAGTGACTTAAAACCGGCATGTTCCGTCATATTTGCAGTTAAAGAAAAAAATATTAATCGTATCTCCAAACACTTTGCAATAATCACGTTATTGATACTATTGACTTCAAACTCTGGACGGTGGCATACATGCATAAATCTATACACATACTATATAGACAGAGGCCTCCAAAAGTGTTTGGGCATTTGTCCAATAATGAAAAAATCATAGGCAGATGGCAGCTGGTGTTCAAAAGCACACTGAACACAAGGTCACCGACACTTTAGCAACTTAAGTGGTTCCACCTCTAAGCTTTACAGTGTCCTACAGCACAGTATCCAGAGTGCAGTGTGGTTGGAATTCCATCAGTCTAGTATTGTTTGATGTTTTGATTAAATTATTGTTGTGGTTCATAATATTTTAGAGCTGTATATCTCATCACAAGTGTCTCCAAAAACCTCATTTAACTGTAATGTAAGCAGAATTTTTGAGTTTCTGTTGGTCCTTTCATCTCATGAAATTTTCACACAGTGTAAACATCAGCTGCTGTGTTCAAAAAAGTGAAAAAAACAACAAATATATATATATATGTGTGTGTGTGTGTGTGTGTGTGTGTGTGTGCGTGTATGCGCGTGTGTGTGTGCATGTGTGTACTGACAGATGGTGTACTCACAGGGCAGCTGTAGAGCTGCTGACAATTGTATCTGGTTTCTGATCAGGTCCTTGACCGTCTGAGACAGAAATCAGAGATCAGTGTTATACATCACTCTCCCTGTCCATCTCACTGATGCTGAGATATTGAAAGCATGCGGCAAGCAGCTGGCGAGGGGGGAGAGCCAAAGACACGGTGAATGGAGAGACTATCAGCTAAAGAACATTAAAGACACATCACAGTTAAATGAATCTCTGGCCTTCGTTCACATATCATTATTAGTTTTATTTTGCATACTGAATTTGAGCACAGCAGCTGTCCTTTATGTTATGTAAACATTTCATAATGAAAAGACCAGAAGCAAAGCTCCACGATCGCCTTGGAGACTCTCTAAGGAGCTCTTTACATGAATTAATATTAGAAGCAAAGATCTGTTATTGCATATCTGCATTATACTGATTTAGCATGCCATCATCTTTATTCTTTATATACGTGTTTTCTTGAGATATCATCTTAGATTCTGGTCAAATACAGCATTGTTTAAAAAAAAAAAAAACAAGTCAGAAAGACAATTCAGACTGAAGGGGACTTGTCCTACCTCTCTGTGCAGGTACCTTTTCCTGGGAAGAGACAGCATCACACCTGCCCCTGCCTGCCTCACTTGGTGTGCACCAGATTCGCAGACAACAGATACCGATGTACCAACGATTACAAAAACATTGACTTTTAACTGCATATAAGAGAGAGAGAGAGAGATAGAGAGAGAGATGGAGGACTCCGAACTAATGGAAAACGACTACTTGAAGAAGAAAAGAAGACAGCACAAGAAAAAGTGCCATTGTCGCTGACTTTTGGTTTTCACGTTCATGCACTTTGCACTAACTGCACCATTATCTCGTTTCCTCTCAAATGCTGATATACATACTCACCTACGGTCGATTAAGAAACTCTAAGCCGTAGTCGGTTTACTTTGGCTCACAATGTATTTATACTTGATAGATCATCTGATAAATCATGTGCACCAAAATGTGTGCTCATAGGAGATAAGAACATACTGGACGTTATATTTCCAAATAAACCTACTGCTCCAAATCCAGCGTCTCCATGTTTTTCAGTGCCTGGTTATATGAAATACGCTGTTATGAACAATCTTATATTAATACTGTATTCGGTGCTCATTTGGGCTTTACACAGCGGACATTGACTTGCTGTGTCATGCCAACTGTCTGCACTATTATTCATAAGGGTTACTCTAGGTAATATGTAAGAAGGTGTGAGCAGGGTGAGGCAAGCAAACAAAGGGTTGAGTTTTAAAGAAACAAAGTGGCCATATAATACATAATAATACCGCATGGATATAAAGTGCATACGCTCATAAATTCTACCATAACTACATATATAAAGAGACATCAGTCTCTCAGCAAGTGTAGTTTTGTACTATTCCAACTTTAAAGTCAATAAGTTTTACTTCACTGCTACTTTATTGGTTTACTTTATTAAGGTATTAATAAAACATAAATAATAAACAAGTAGGGCTAGATCAAAGATCATCAATGTCCTGCCTAAGATATGTTATTATTTTAGGTTTCAAGCCCCAAAATTTGTGCAATTTATGGTTTAAAACCAGAATTCAAAACCATTTCAAATTATGAAACGTTGCTAATGCTGTTCCTCTGCTTTCGTAACATCAGATACGGAGGAATAACAGGTGATTAGCAAGTCAGGTACAGTCTGACCTTGAATAAATCTTTACATCACGAAGAACAGTCAACAAACTCCGGCACACGCTGAAATGTTTCCAGTAGATAAAGAAGACAAAGAAACAATATGTTTATTAAGGCTGAATTACATTTCACCAGGGGGCAAAATCTTTACTGGAGGTTATGTGATAAAATCAGCAAGTAGGGAACAAAATCCTGACAGCAGCTGAAACGTATAATACTTCCGATAAGGAGGTTTATATTTATATACACTTACGAATCCATTTTTGTTTATATTAATTTAATTGTATCTTCTGTTTATTAAGTAGGCATTTAAGTGTGCTACAGATTCCACCTAATACAGGCATGTTCAGGGTTGGGATGTAACAGAATACAAGTATGTCGTATACATGCACAGAATTTAAAAACTCAGTATCTGTGTTCAATCTACGCCACACATTTTGAATTGGCTGAATTGTCAGTAAGTAGAATAGAGTTACTTACGGTTTTAGGAGAATATTTTTATATGCCTACACAATAGAGGATGGAAAAAATTACATTCTTCAAGGGGGATCGATCATACTTCTGTTTCTGTAGTATGTTATGTAGTCTTCTGCATGTAAACAGTCTGCAGAGTAATAAAGCCAAACGCACACACCAGAGACCACTTTTCTCAAAATGCCTGGTTGGAATCCCAGCCCCTTCTTTTTTTTTTGTTACAAGGTCATGTCATCTTGTAACATCTATCCTTAAAGGCAGCCTGTAGGATGCTGCTACTGCTTTCAACTGCTCTGGCGGTTGGCTAATCAGAACAATCCGGACGAGCTGAAGAGTAGACCTTTCTCACAGACACTGCGTCATCATATTGACCTGTAATAGTAGCATCACCAAACTACCGTGTGGTGACTGAAGTGGAATTTTCCGTTAGCGTCCGTGTTTACTGCCACACAGAGGTCAGTGGTGAGCTCAGTAAATGGAGCAAGCTGTGACAGATGCTTGTACTCTGCATCTCATTGAAAATAATGGGGTTGGAAATGTATTCAATGTGAAGGAAGCTGCGTTCAGACGATGGAGCATACATCTGAGGAACCAGCTGAGTTGATAGGCTCAACACCACATCACACATCCCTTAAAGGGCAGAGTAAAGACACTAGTGCTTATTATTCTTCATTTGGGAAGAAGGTCTTGCAGGTCCCTTTTCCCTTTTCCTACTCAAACCATGTATACATGAGCAGCATCACTGAGTGCCCTGAATATCTATCAGAGGACTATCAAAGTGAAACAGCATCATGTTTCCACATTACAGTCTTACTACTCACCAAGCCACAGTTTCTGTTTCTCAAGGCTTATAGGCAAATACTGCTGGTAACAGTTTCCAGGATGGGGCATACGCCAGTGCGTCAACATATATATAGTTTAAATTGCGCATATTCAATCTCAAATATTCAAGTAAATCAGCACCACCGTTCATCCCTGTGTTCACTCTCCAGTTCAGGTTCACCATCACTGTTGATCTTGTGACACATGATGAGTGGAGCTTTTATAGATAGATAGATACTGTAGTGCAGATTTACAGTATATACAGTAAGTGTCCAGGAGATAAGATGTACAGTATATACAGTAAAGTGTAATAGTGCATAAATAAATGAAACGGTTGAACTGAAGTTGAACATTTCCACACTAGTGGAACGTAGGGTAGCCGAGGAAGTGCAAAACAGATAAACATTTCAGAAAACAAAACTAAAAAAAAGGAAAAACAAATTTACAAGACGTGAAACTTTTTTCAAGAACCCCCCACTCACACCCTTTCACTGAGAGAATATAATAATAAATAAATAAATAAAATTCATTAATTACAAAAAGACAAAAAAAACATTTAGAAAACAAAAAGGGGTAACGTAAATACATATACACTCAAAGTGCACATGCATATAAGAGAAGTAAATACATACTACAATCTATATATCAACTATAATAAATAGTGATAAAATGATAGAAATATGTATAACATATGATATAAACAATATATTTTTGTATAGTCCCTATAGACTGACAGATCAAGAGGGACTACAGCACTAGGACATAGCGAAGTTCTTCCAGAAATTCGTTTCCCAAATGCCTAATTGCTTAACCTTTTACTTCTACTAGAGCTTAAAACATCCAGGAGACTCAACACGACTAAAGAGAGGTTGCCATATTGATGGAAATCTTTGTGTAGACCCCCTAAGTGTATTCTTAATCTTTTCCATATTATTGAAATACACCATATCCATCATATCCACTGGGCAAACGTTGGGGGTTGCAGTCTTTCCATTTAACCAGAATTTGTCTTCTAGCTATTAATGGGGCAAAAGATAAAAGGTTTCATTTGTTATTGTTTAAAATAAGATTTTGTGTTACCACTCCAAGACATGAAACTTTTCACAAACTGGTAATTCTGATGGAAAGGGGCGGTCCAACACACAGGAAGCGCTTGTTGCTGACCCTTGTCAATCAAACTGTGTGGCGGTGGTAGAGTGAGTGGAGTTTGGGATGGTGACAACACTAAAGCAGGATTTCTACATTTTGTGGAGCACGATTTAGAGCGCTGGCATGCTGTGTTTATCCTGTGGAAGGTCTTTAGAGTTTTTAAAAAAGCAGATGGAAGAAAAGATAATGGGAAAAAAAGTGTGCCAGCTGGCAAAAACACCTGCCACAAAATCTTTTCTGAAATGAATTTTTTTCTTTCCTTGTAAAATAGCTTTTTGTAATTTCTTTTTGTTTCTAAATGTGTTTTATTTTCGTAATCTTGTTTTCTGAATTTTTTTTGTTTGTTTTTTAAATTTGTGTTATTTTCGTAATCTTGTTTTCTGAAATGTTATTTTTTGTTTCTAAATTTGTGTTATGTAAATGTTCATTTGTCTGGCACTTCTCCGCCACAGTAGGAATGTCTGTTGGATTAATAATTAGTGTATCTAAGCCGTAGTCTCAGCCATTGTTTACAACATGCCCAGAAATTGCGTAACGCTACTATTTACGCTTCCGCATTTACTTTTATGGATTAGTGTGAGAATGGTCTATGCAGTAAAACAGATATACAGCGTATTGCATTAATTTAGCATTCTATAATCTTTATTCGCTATTTTATACATGTTTCTCACGAAACCTTCTTATATTCTCAGTTTTTTGGTTGGTCAAATGCAGCATTGTCAAAACAGGTAACAAGTCATAAAGAAATAACAGAAAGGGGAACTTAAGGGGACTTGTCCTACCTCTCTGTGCAGGTACCTTTCACTGGGAAGACACAGCGTCACACCGGCCCCTGCCTGCCTCACTTGCTGTGCACCGGATTCACAGACAACAGATACCGATGTGCCAGCGATGACGAAAACATGGACTTTTAACTGCATTAAAGACAGAGAGTTCAGTTTCACCCTCCAGTTCAGTTTCACCCTCATTGTTGATCTCGTTCCAAGTGACAATGAGCGGAGCTTTCTAGCTGAAGTTGAACATTGCCAAACTAGTGGAATGTCTGTTCGGTTTAATTATTGGTGTATCTTGGCAGTAGTCTCAGCCATTGTATACAACACACCCAGAAGCCACTTAATGCTACTGTTTATGCTTCCACATTAACCAATGGAGAGGTGTGAAAATGACCCATCAGAGCCCCCTGTACTCATCATGGGGGTAAATACAGATGTACAGTGTGAGAACTGAAGCTATGAACTATGAACCCAAGCAGTGAGAATACTAAGTCCTCTTTAAAAGAAACACCATCAATGGTTCTTTATTAACGCTATAAATTAATGCTTGCTTTCATATCAGCACACAGTGGGTGGTAGATGAACTGTAGAGAGAAACAAACAGGCAACACTGACGTTCCTGCTACAGCCTGGGTAGTCTGATAAGTGTGGTGATCTAGGTATTAACTCAGTGTTACTAAGCTCCTTTGGTGATGATTAAACCAAATGTTCTTGTGGTAGACACACTGACGATTGAGTTTGTTGAAATGGGCATGGACGTCTGTCTAGACGCTGTCTAGAGAGCAGGATATGCTGGCGCCTTCACAGATGTGTAAGGGACCCATGCGATTGCTGAATGTAGTTGACATGTGGCTTCCCCTGTGCGCAGTAGAGTCTTATCTTGTATTAGTGGTAGCAGAGAATAGCGTGTAATGATAATGTCTAGTCAAAGTATTCCTGAACCCATGAGGTGCAGTCCTGTCAGAAGGGGAGGTGGGGGTATTCCATTATGGGGATCAAGGGTATTCCGTTATGGTCTTTGGCTTTTCCTTAATGGTTATTTTATCCCATGGAATGATTCAGGAATATGAACACTGTGCGAAATATCCTCTGCTATTGGGAGGGTCCCGTGTTGGCTGACTACTGTAGCAGTGGTTGACTGGTGGTTGTGGGTAGCTCAGCGGGTAACACCACTACTCAGGGTGCCACCTCTATGTGTGGGAGACTGGGGTTCGTATCCCAGTCTGGGTGACTATGCTGAGCTACACCAATAAGAGTCCTTGGGCAAGACTCCTAACACTATGTTGGCCTACTTGTAATCATTAACCTTGTAAGTCGCTCTGGATAAGAACGTCAGCTAAATGCTGTAAATGTAAATGCAACATAGTGGTGCTGATTTCTAAACATCCTTAATTTTCCAGATGGGTTACGAGGTCATCCATACTTTTTCATATTTCCATATTTCCAACAATCTCTTTGGGTGAGTTTTCAGATTTACAAATATGCCATGGTATCCTGCAAAGCTTTTCAGAGGTATCCCAGTCATAGTTACAGCTGTTAACTGGGCTAACTGGGTGAACCAATTTGCTATAGCGTCACCCTAAGGTGAACTAGTGCTACATCTCTTGACCAGAAGCTTGCAGATCATCGCTGTCTAAAGGAAAACAAGTATCTCCAAAATGCCAACTTTAGAGGAGAGGACAAAAACCTACTTTAACCTTACTGTAAGTCAATGGAACCAGACGTCTTTCTAAGCAATTTCAGGTAATTTTTGTTGGTCCTTTTATCATCATTCATCAAATTTCCACACAGTGTAAACAGCAGCTGCTGTGTTCAAATAATGCATAAATAAAATGGAGCTGGATGTTTTTACTGGACAGTAACAGGACTGTGGATTGTAAAGCAGCTAAACACTGAGCTTTCCCTGAATCTACATTTAGGAAATGATGGACTGCATAACGTCGTAATACGTTTTCTGAATTTTCTGAACCCCATACCTATGCCACCCATACATATTTTCAGACGTTCAAGGGTCCTAATTAGGTGGTTCCAGACCCCCCAAAGACCGCATGTATTTTCTATGATGGATATAAATTAATATTGACTTAAAAACAAGCAATGAAGAAACATGAAATATCCTGTAAAGTGAATTTACTAATCACTGTTTCTTTATATTCGCATTCCACCTGCATTCCTAACCGGTTTTGAAACTAATCAAGTCAAGTCAAGTGGTTTTATTTGCCATTTCAACCATATACAGTGGTGTACAGTACACAGCGAAGCCAAATAACGTTCCTCCAGGACCAAGGTGCTACATGTAACAATAGACTACACGATACAATACAACATAAAGTGCACGTGTGCAAGTGCACAGACAATATAGTATAAATACACACGACCATTACAAGACAATAAACAATAAATACAGGGGAGGGGGAACAGTGCAGTTGGCCCCTAAGTAGTGGGAGCAGTAAGGAGCAGTGGTGCATTAGACACTGTAAACACTGTACTTTGAATTTAGCAGCAGTACTAAGGTTATCCAGTTGGTAGAACAATAGCAGTAGACAGTTTTACTTTATGGAAACTGATTGAGTAAGTAAGTAGTTAGTAATTTAGTAAGTTAACCGGGGAATGGAAATCTTTATGTGTGAATTTCATAAGAGCTAACTTTGCTCAGCATATGCATATGAATACCATACTGTGTATGACTAATAGAAACTGACAGGAATCAACAGTAACAGCCCACCCTTCTATACCAACAGCTACTGTTCCAGAAGCCCTTGCAGTCTGCCCACATGACCTGTTTACATTATATTTCTAAAGCTTAAAGAAGGCTGTACCTGGTACTCCTTCATAGGTCACTGCATACAATGGGACTCTTATATAATGCATAGAACATTTAGGTGCCTTGTTTGCCTTAGTTATCACGTATTAAGCTTATCAAAGTTAAATAGTTTACCTTGCCGGGAACAGGACCACCAACCTTGGGGGAAGAGGGAAAAAAGTCCCTCTCACAGCCACCGCAGTATTTGATGTTTCAAGTTCAAAACAACTATGAATAATTGGGACAGCCATGCGACTGCAAAAGCTAACACTTTAGTCTCCCCAGTTTAATCTTTCTGGCTGATAAGGAAAACTATAGACAGGAGATGTGAGCGTATATAAAGGCTGAACTCTGACTGTGTACTCATTCGCTCTTTCAGCTCAACAGTCTGCCCAACTGTCCATACGATGAAGTGGATCCTGGTCTTGTGCGCCCTAGTGGCATTTTCCGAGTGCCTCAGGTAAGCACTGATCCTGTTTTAACTTTATTCCTTTATGAAGGCAGCATGTGGGAGACGCTGTAACAGAGCTCGATGTATCTTGGCATGGAGCACAAGCCAGCGTGACTGGCACAGCTGTTCACTATAATAATGGGTGTGTGTGCTGCATGGGCCTCCACCCTCTTGTCCCTGTGCTATCGCAGCTACTTCTTTCTCTGGGGTTCACGATGCTGTTGAGTTTCTTGTACTCTATGTTTGATCTGTGGAAGTAACACTATAACCTGTGCTCCAGGATTCCTCTGATCAAGGGAAAGACAGTCCGTGAGAGGCACTTGGCGAAAGGCACATGGAAGGAGTTCAGGAAGCAACATCCCTACAACCCCACCGTCAAGTTTGTGCAGACTGGCACTGAGTCCATGACCAATGATGCTGATGTAAGTAACCCAAAGTGCTATACCACATTTCAGTTTAGGGGGTCCTGGTTACAAGTTAGCACATTAGCCTGTGACGTTAGCGTATGATGTTGGGCTATGTCGTTGCAGCTAAGTTGTTAGAATGGTATGCATCTAGAACCATAACAAACAAAACAATGATGAACTATAAACATGTTAACTCCCTGAATATTTTAATAACAGCTGACAGAACAGCATCCCAGGCCAATGTTCCACTATTGTTTTCAGCAGGACTTTTCTGGTTTCCACAATGTCCCTTCTGAAAGTAGGAGAACGTTCTCTGAGACCATTCTGTCTTTATCTCAGGATCTCAGTGACATCCATAAAACATTTTCTAAATGCTGCGCTGAGAATGTTCTTATTTTGTTATTATGTAATCTAATCTGTGGGCCTGAGAACATCCTCAGAACATCCTCAGAACATCCTGAGAACATCCTGGGAACATCCTCAGAACATTATATCCTACTTATCATTGAACCTTATAGGAACATTATTATTATTGACATTGTTAACATCTTTTAAATGTCCTTTGAACATTATATTAAAACAGTTTCTTTAAATCTTAATTAGAGCTTGTAGGGAATGTTCTGGAAACGTTCCCAGCTAGCCAAGTAGCAAATAGAAACTAAGCAAGCAGAGTAATCAGAGGAAATCTTTTACAGCACTAGATATCTGGGGTGTGGGCTCGGCATCTAGGTCTCACAATGTAACGGTATATTTATGTGTTACCTGTGTTAGAAGAAATCACATAGAGAAACTGGAATGGTACATGACCGATTGTGGCATTCAGCCATGCACATGTTGCTATACATGTAGCTGATGATGATCTGTTTTATTTATTAATACTGGGTAAGAAAAGGATGAACTCTGTACCACTGACTTGGGCCAAACTGGATAGGAACAGGTCTAAAGTACACAGTCGTTGATTCATTGTAATAAGTAGAGACTAAATGAAGAAACCCTGAAATTTATCATCATGCTTTATTGGTGTTAATACCTGTAAATATGTTATTGTTCCCTCCAGCTCTCCTACTATGGTCAGATCTCCATAGGTACCCCTCCCCAGTCCTTCCTAGTGATTTTCGATACTGGCTCCTCCAACCTGTGGGTGCCCTCTGTCAACTGCTCAAGCCAGGCTTGCAGTAAGTACTGATGTGAACACAGACATCAGCTTTATGACCTAAAGTTACTAAACGGTTAAACACAGCCTCGTCCAGTGTTCTTTCATGGTCAGCTAACATCTTGAGGTTTTCTGTTTATGCTTCAGCACTAAACATATTTCGTTCCTTTAGTGAACCACAACCAGTTCAACCCTGAAGATTCAAGCACCTTCCAGAGCACCAATGAGTCTCTCTCTATTCAGTACGGCACTGGCAGCATGACTGGCGTCTTGGGATATGACACCGTGACGGTATTTAAAGAATTTAAAATGAGCATTAAATAGTCCTACAATATCACAGCTGATAAAGGAGTCGCTGTACACCAACACACTACTTACAGTACACCAACACATTACACTTACTGAGTTACTGTACACCAACACACTACTTACAGTACACCAACACATTACACTTACTGAGTTACTGTACACCAACACACTACTTACAGCACACCAACACATTACACTTACTGAGTTACTGTTTACCAACACGCTACTTACAGTACACTAACACATTACACTTACTGAGTTACTGTACACCAACACACTACTTACAGCACACTAACACATTACACTTACTGAGTTACTGTACACCAACACGCTACTTACAGTACACTAACACACTACACTTACTGAGTTACTGTACACCAACACGCTACTTACAGTACACTAACACATTACACTTACTGAGTTACTGTACACCAACACGCTACTTACGGCACACTAACACATTACACTTACTGAGTTACTGTACACCAACACGCTACTTACGGTACACTAGCGCATTACACTTACTAAGTTACTGTACACCAACACACTACTTACAGCACACTAACGCATTACACTTACTGAGTTACTGTACACCAACACACTACTTACAGTACACTAACACACTACACTTACTGAGTTACTGTACACCAACACACTACTTACAGTACACTAACACATTACACTTACTGAGTTACTGTACACCAGCACGCTACTTACAGTACACTAACACACTACACTTACTGAGTTACTGTACACCAACACACTACTTACAGTACACTAACACACTACACTTACTGAGTTACTGTACACCAACACGCTACTTACGGTACACTAACACATTACACTTACTGAGTTACTGTACACCAACACGCTACTTACGACACACTAACACATTACACTTACTGAGTTACTGTACACCAACACACTACTTACAGCACACTAACGCATTACACTTACTGAGTTACTGTACACCAACACACTACTTACAGTACACTAACACACTACACTTACTGAGTTACTGTACACCAACACACTACTTACAGTACACTAACACACTACACTTACTGAGTTACTGTACACCAACACACTACTTACAGTACACTAACACACTACACTTACTGAGTTACTGTACACCAGCACGCTACTTACAGTACACTAACACATTACACTTACTGAGTTACTGTACACCTACACATTTTTAATATAAGCATGTTGCAAGCAACTACACATTTGAATAAGTGAGCTCTCCAAATCCACAGTCCATAGCACAGCTTCCATTTATTCTAAGATGATGTTATTCAGCAAAATAATATTTTGTACTGGCTTTAGCTATGGCTTTCAGAACCTCCGCCTGACAAAATCGCAGTCTTGTGTGTTTATGCTTCATAAGTTGCCTGAAGGTAGTGACTGAGGGGGACTGCTGAATAACATATCGAGGTTTGTGTTTTCTAGGTTGGTGGAATTTCAGTGCAGAATCAGATCTTCGGACTGAGCGAGAGTGAGGCCTCCTTCATGGCCAGCATGACTGCAGATGGCATCCTCGGTCTGGCCTTTCAGTCCATTTCCTCTGATAGTGCAACCCCTGTCTTTGACAACATGATGAGCCAGGGCCTGGTGTCCCAGGACGTCTTCTCAGTCGTCCTGAGCAGCAAGTATGGCAGTGCCTTGCATTTTAATACGGGCTTCCTGACAGCCACAAAAAGAGCGAGAGAGAGAGAGTGAGAGAAGGAGAGAGAGAGGGAGAGAGAGAGAGAGAGAGAGAGAGAGAGAGAGAGAGAGAGAGAGAGAGAGAGAGAGCTTCTTGATTGGTCTCTCTTTGTGCTTAGTCATTGCTCAGTGGGAGAGAAGGTCAGGGGTCAGGGTCTTAATGCTACAACCCTGATTTTTTTTGTAGGGTGGGATGTCTGGTGTGTCATCATCTGTAAAAGTTAGCCTCTAATTAGTTTTTTATATTTTACTTGTTTAGGAGACAAAGCAGCACACATGGTTGTAGAACTGTGTAACCCCGTCTCAGCAGCAGCATGCCTTGGTTTAACATTACTGCTAGCTCAGCAACCACTAGTCTGGCCAAATTCCAACCATATTTAGCAGAAGGTTTAGCTTTGCTTTGACAGAATTTGGAAGGTTACCTCACCTTGACTCCTTCTGAACTCTACAGTAACCAGCAGGGCAGTGCGGTGCTCTTTGGTGAGATTGACAGCTCCTACTACACCGGCAGCATCTCCTGGATCCCTCTGTCATCTGAGACCTACTACCAAATCACCATGGACAGGTGAGTCATGATTCTGTGAGCTCTGCACAGTGTCTGATCAAAGCATGCACTACAGAAAGCCACTATATCAGTGATCACTGTACATATTATCAATGCCACTTACTTACTTACATATTATCATTATGTACTTACTAATATAAAACCACAATGGAAAATGTCAGCATTGAAATATTCAGTAACACTGTATTTCACTGTAGGACACATGCATAAGCACTGAATGACCTATGAGTTATATTATAGTATGTATATGCACATATGAACAGACAAGGTTATTAATTGCAAGATGATAGAAAATGTTTTTGATGTAACGACATTGTATTGTATTTATATTGTATTTATAACACTGTTATAAAGCTTTATTACCATGTAATGCAGGTGGTAAGTAAGAGGCCTATTTAAACCAGACTACAGATGTACATACAATCATCATCAAAACAATAGCTGCACCCAGAAGGAAGTGTGGGGTTGCAATGCTGCTGGGAAGGAGGGTAAAGGCTACCAGGAACAATAAACAGTGATACATTTAGACTGATGTGGGTAATATTTATGGAGCTACACATACAGAAGTCTGTCTCTCAGTATGGGGTTGCTAAAGCAACATGCCAGACGTCCATGTATGGAGTTGTGGAGGTTCCGAATGGTGTCCTCTGATAATCCATCCCATGCAGCTTGAATATTCTCACACAGCTCCTGCAGATTGCGCATTGAACCTGCCAGTTCATTCGGACTTTTGCATGACTCTCTGAGAAGCATATCTGTTAAAGTGAGCACCAACATGCAACCCTCAAGCTCCCCAGTTTTCCTCCAGTTCTTATGTCCTCTTCACACACACACTGAAGTCAGCTACTGACTGTCCTTCCTGGTGTCTGCAGTGTTTCCATCAATGGGCAGACAGTTGCTTGCTCTGGTGGCTGCCAGGCTATTGTCGATACAGGAACTTCCATGATTGTTGGGCCAACCAGTGACATCAACAACCTTAACGGCTGGCTGGGCGCCACCACAGACCAATACGGCGATGTAAGTCGATTCACTCATTGATGCTCGGTGAAGCTGTCTTGATTCATGTTCGAGAGTCTTTAGATAACATACCTTACGTGTTCTCATGCGTGCCTTGCAGGCTATTGTGAGCTGCAGCAACATCAAGAACATGCCATCAGTTACCTTCACCCTGAATGGCATTGCTTTCACCATCCCTGCCTCATCCTACGTCTCTCAGGTTAACTCTCATAAACTTATTAGTGGTAAACTGCGTACTCAGGCCTACAGCTGTGTACGAAATAAAAGAATTCCAGAGAATAGATTTTGTATAAACAACAATTAAAGTGCATTCATTTTCCTTCCAGGTCTCCGGGACCTGCATGACTGGTTTTAGCGCCAGCAGCGATTCACTCTGGATCCTGGGTGATGTTTTCATCAGAAACTACTACACCATCTTTAACAGGAAGACCAACAGCGTGGGATTGGCTAAGCTTGCATAAGAAGTTGTGCTTTCAAACCGCATGCAATGTGTTCACCCAGAAGGGAGCTTGTGTAATAAGCAATAAACCACTTAGTATAGCATCAGAACTCTGAAGTCTTTGTGTTTCTTCAATGCAATTAAATATAAACCATTAATAACCCATATCCCTTAGCCAGGAAGACTTCAGGATTCCATTGTGTGCATTAATGGAATATCAGTGGTTTGACATTAATAGGATAATAATAAGCTCACCGGACAAAACATTTGTCCCCTCTATGACATTCTGGGGGTGTTTCAGTTATGCAGAAATGGGTACCTGAGGTAGCAGTACATTTCAACCACAGTGCCTACATTGAGTTGCTGGAAGAACCAGGTCTTGCCCTTTGCTCATTGTCTTGGAATAAAAGGAACGTATTATTCCTCGTATTCCAATATGACAGTTTTCGCATTCACAGGGCTGCAAATGTGACTCTGATTGACTAGATGAACACTCGGAAGCATTCACACATCTGAATTGTCCTGCAAAATCCCAAGATTTGAATCTTCTTGAAGACGGCCTCCACCAAATCTGGCCCAACTGCCCTATTCTTTAATGCAAGTCTGGCTGAACACTGATGTGGCCTATATCCAGAAACCTGGCCAGTACATGCCAAATCCAGTTACAGCTGTTATTCATGTTCATGGAGGTAGTAGATGCTATTAGGTATGTTTCAGTCACAGGTGACACATTTTTTGTCTGCTGAGCTTACAATAATAGGATAAAGGCTTAGAGCTACAGAAAAGACTTTCCTCCTTATGGAACAGCATGCTCTCACTTTCTTAGAAACGCCAATCTAATGACCTCATTGCTCCGAGGACAGCCTAAATACTTGTAGCATGGATTCAACAAGACGCTGGAAACATCACTTAGAGATTCTAGCTTCTTCTCCCTGACATGATAATTGGCTCAGATCTATCAGCTGCACATTCATGCTGTGAATCTCCTGTCGCACTGGGAGGCAGAGCAGCACTGCATCTCGGGTAGCAAAGACAGAGGTTTACTGATTGGGGGTGAAGCAGCTAAACAATAACCTTGTCCTGGACTGGTATTACAGCATGTATTTCGGTCTAATGGACAGCATAGGGCTATAATACGTTTATTGTCATGGACAGTCAGAATTTAGGTTTTTATACAGTCTTGGGGTCCAAGGGATTAATTAGGAGGATCTAGACTCGCTTAGGACCCTGCAGTTCATTTCACACCACACAAAACATAATATTCCAAATAAACCTAGAATTTATTCCACATAAATTTCCTCAAAAGATCAAAAGAACTCATCCTGCCAAAAGAGGAAATTATAGTTGTGGAATGATCTGTTTGAAATAAACACCTCTAGCTTCGACATTTTATTTGCTAATGCAGCAAACTAAATAGAGCTCATCACTGCCCAAAGAAAAACAAGTATCTCCAAAATTTTACAGGAGAGGCCAAAAATTTAATTTTAATGTAAGTCAGTGGAACCAGGCGTCTTTTCGAGCAATTTTGATCTTATTTTTGATTTTTCAGATTTTTAATCCCTTGTTGATCCCACAGTGGGGAAATTTAGTCTCCACATTTAACCCATCTGTGAAATGAAACACCCACAAACACACTCACCAGTAAACACACACTAGGGGGCAGTGAGCACACTTACCCGGAGTGGTGGGCAGCCCTATCCACGGCGCCCGGGGAACAGTTGGGGGTTAGGTGCCTTGCTCAAGGACACCTCAGTCGTTACTGTCTGGCGACCCTTCAATCACAAGGCTGGTTCCCTAACCTCCAGCCCACGACTGCCCCCCTATTCATCATGAAATCAACAAAATCAGATTTCAAAATCAAAAACAAATAGATAGATAGATAGATAGATAGATCGATAGATAGATAGACAGACAGACAGACAGACAGATAGACAGACAGACAGATAGACAGACAGACAGACAGACAGACAGATAGATAGATAGACAGATAGACAGATAGATAGATAGATAGATAGATAGATAGATAGATAGATAGATAGATAGATAGATAGATAGATAGATAGATAGATCACTTATTACAATATGGCAATAAAAATATACAAGAAAGTCTATCTACAAAGTACAGATATAACTGTAGACCCGTAAAGGATATAAATGTAAAACTCACGGAGATTAAAAAGTCGTGGAACAATAATAAATAAATATGCAAAGGCTGCAGATATCAGCAGGTAATGACATACTGAATAAACATAATAACCATGTGCATATTTTGGTATTTAGGTGTAAAGATAAGTGTCTAGAGTGTCCAGGAGTTTAGATGTACAGTAAGGTGTTGTAATAAATAAGCCTCTGATTTAACATGAGGTTTAGTCCTCATCTGTCTTCTTTCCTCTGCACTGCATGTTTGTGTTAGGACAGCAATGATATATAAGTATAGTACATACAAATATCTACTGTATATACTGCATGTGCAGTCTTTCCCCCACTCTACCTCACTTCAGTCTTTTTCTATCCTATTCTGAGTTTCTCTTTCCATCTTAGAACCGGCTGAAAAGCTTTGTGTGCTGTTTACATATTCAGTGAAGTTGTACTGCTGTAAAAAGCTGTAAAGTAATTTAATAATTATCTTGAATGCCAGAAGCGATTTGGTATGTTTGGAAAGCCACCTACACCGGCACTTGACATCATTTCCACAGGAATAAACACTGATAGCATTAAAGCAGCAGGACATGGTGGTATCTGCCAGGGTTTAAACAAATAGGAGCCCGTATCACAGATTTACATAACTACTAAACTAACTACTTAGACGTTTGCAGTGATTTATCTACATTACAACATGTACTTTATGTCCATCAGCATTGACCAGGTTTGTGCTGCTCTAGTGGACACGGGGTCACCAGTCAGTGGCCAGGCCAGAAGTGGGACCTGCTGGGTTTGAGCTGGAAGACATGGCATGAGTTAGCACCAGTGAGCACAAGGCTGATTTACACTCCAGGTCAATAAGAGGCGCCACTTATTCTGGACGGCTGAGGTTCAAGACGTGCATTCTGGGCCCAGACTTTCTGAGAAATAACAGATGCCAGCTGGACATGGAGAGTGCCTTGATCAGTTTCAGAGGCGGCCATGTAGTGAAGATGAAGCCACTGAATGTCTAGGGCCTAGTTGAGGACGCATGATGGCAGGTCTCTGGGATGGCAGCTGGAATGGGGTACTTCAGCATGGGCAAGGTGTGAAAGCAGCTGGTGTGGAAGATGCTGTACTTGCGTCCACATGCCTCTGATACTGATATTAGTTAGGCTATATGTTTTCCAGCATTTATAGCACCTGGTTAATTTAGCTATGGACAGGGTGCGACCAGGAAATGTCCCTGGGTGTTTGTGTATATATGTGTGTGTGCCGAGGGTGATGGAGATGTGAGCTGGGTAGAGGACGAGAGAACTTAGAGAGGGAGAAATACACTGTATTTCCAAAAATATTAGCTCGTCTGCCTTCACACGCACTGTGAGTGCAGTGGCTTTACATCACTGCATTCAGTGCTTTGCATTACACATGGTGATGTAACCCATTAAACCCATGAAGCTCTCTACACACTGTTCTTGAGCTAATCTGAAGGCCACGTTCGGTTTGGAGGTCTGTAGTGTTTGACTCTGCACTAAGTTGGCAACCTCTGTGCAGTATACACCACAGCATCCGCTAACCCCGCTCTGTCATGGCCATGGCCTACCACTTCATGGAGTTGCTGTCATTCCCAGTCACTTCCACTTTGTTCCACTTTGCTGTGTTCAATATTTAGCTAACTTCCTAAACTGCTCGGCGATAAGTTCTTTTATACTCATAACATCACAAACTCATACAGGTTAATTCAGTTCAGTTCAATTCAGTTCAGTTTAGTTCAGTTCAGTTCAGTTCAGTTCAGTTTAGTTTAGTTTAGTTTAGTTAAATTGTATTCAATTCAATTCGATTCAATTCAATTCAATTCAGTTAAATTCAGTTCAGTTCAGTTCAGTTTAGTTCAGTTTAGTTTAGTTAAATTCAATTCAATTCAATTCAATTCGATTCAATTCAATTCAATTCAGTTAAATTCAGTTCAGTTCAGTTTAGTTCAGTTCAGTTCAGTTCAGTTCAGTTTAGTTTAGTTTAGTTTAGTTTAGTTTAGTTTAGTTTAGTTAAATTCAATTCAATTCAATTCAGTTCAGTTCAGTTTAGTTAAATTCAATTCAATTCAGTTCAGTTCAGTTCAGTTAAATTCAATTCAATTCAGTTCAATTCAATTCAATTCAATTCAATTCAATTCAATTCAATTCAGTTAAATTCAATTCAATTCAATTCAGTTCAGTTTAGTTTAGTTTAGTTTAGTTTAGTTTAGTTTAGTTTAGTTCAGTTCAGTTCAGTTCAGTTCAGTTCAGTTCGGTTCAGTTTAATTTAATTTGTTTCCAAGGATTAAACACAGCTAACAGGTTCAACTACAATTAGTCATTTTGTCAGTGTCCAAAGAAAATCAAGTATCTCCAATTTTACAGGAGAGGGTAAAAACTTAATTTAATTTCAATGTAAGTCAATAGAACTAGACTATTTCCAAGCGATTTGGAGCCATTTCTGAAAGTTTCCATTCAAATGATGCAAAAAAATTCAAAATCAACAAAAATGGAGATGAGTAATTCTAATGCTTATGATGTCAGATACACACAAACCATTCCTTTAATAAATAATAAAATTAAGCTTTTAAATGTATATGTGTTATTACTGATACATCCTTGATCCAACCAAACCTACACCCTTCAAAGAAAGGCATGATCCAACAGCTCTGCTTTCCCGTCCTGGTTAGGAAAGGCAGTAATGTTACTCATGTGACAGGAGATGGCGATGTTCTCATTACTGCTTATCTAGGCCAGTGTTTCTTAACCCTGGTCCTGGAACCACCCTGCCCTGCACATTTCAATAGACTTCCTGCTTTAACACGCCCCCTGTAACTCTGAAAGGGCTCGTTAGAGCTGATAGGATGAATCAGGTGTGCTGGGAGCAGGGCAAGCACTGAAACAAGCAGGGCAGGGTGACTCCAGGACCACGGCTGAGAAACACAGATCTTCCTACAGTGTGAAGCTAGTATTTACAAATGGCCACGTCTTTGTAACATGAACCTTTCCAACCATTATTGGAGAATGATGGGAAATTCAGAAGTTGTATACTCTGAATGTGGGATGTTGAAGCTGTATGTGTTGATCTACCCAGCAGCCAAGATCTACTCTGTCTGGCTATTGGTTCCTAGATGCCAAACCATCTGGAGAATGTGTGCTACAGATTAGCAACAGACCTTCTTGCTCTCTTTGAAAGTGTCCCCTTGGCTTTAGTCACCTTTTCCCAGTGCCCTCCTTCTTTCTAGTCTGCTTACGCTTCTACTTGGTGCTCCTTCTAATGGCGTATATAGTTTTATCTCACTTCCTTATCTTCTTCTTGCAGTAGGAAAGGTGTGAAGAGCTTGATTTCGGCATATTATGTAATTCATCTGCTTTATGGTTTTTTTTTTTGTGTGTTTTATTTTTTTTTATTTTGTCTTTTTTGATGTTGATTGATGTTTATTTGTGTATATGTCGAGTTTATATATCTGTTTCTCTATTGTTTCCCAGGCTTTTCTGCCTTTTTTAGGGATGCAAACAAGTGAAATTATACATTAAAAAATAAATAAATAAATAAAATATAAATAAAAATTATTTTATTTATATAAATAATAAATTGATAGCTAGTTAAAAGCCTTTTCTTGGTTGTCCAATATTTAGTATATAGTATTTGCTTATAATTATCCAAACTCCCAACTTTTTGGACGTTGACCTTGTTGTTTCAGCTGACAGACATACAAATCAGGTGAACGCTGTAGGAGCAGTCTTTATATAGCACCCCCACCCAGCCATCTTTACACACTCAAAAATGACTCCCTGAAATCCGGGACCCATAGACATCATTAACCACTGCGTTTCTCAAAACCCCGGGGAGGACCTCATTTCCCCACTTCCACATTGGACTTAGGTCAGGTAATGAACATGTCCGTTCCAGAACGTTCCTCTTGCTTTTGCAGCATGCTTTGGGTCCTTGATCATCTGCACTGCTAAGCTGCTTTGGCTGAATCTGAGCAGACTCTTTTTCAGCGATCACATCAAGTCCAGTTCCTGTCTTTATGGGCAGCCGTAAAAGCCCATGCCATTACACCAGACTAGTCAGATACATGAATCTGGAAGCCCATTAAATGGTTTACAGAAATTATTTTTTGGCAGACTCTAATCTGGTTCTCCTGTTTTTGAGGTTTACCAGTTGAGGTTCCCACCTCTGTATTTACTCTGGTAAAGCCTTGATTGTGGTCCTAATCTGGCCACATAGATGATTTTGCTGTCTCTCTGATGGGTTTAATCTAATGTAAAACATGTTAACCCAATGCTTGGAATAATGTTTTTATTTTTGAATGATCCTATCTAATGTTATCTAATGCAATCTAATCTAATCTAATCTAATCTAATCTAATCTAATCTATATCCTATAATCCCATAAAAGACATATTATCATACACTACTGCAAACAGAGAAATGATTTAATCAGTTGCAGCATTTTTAATTTCATGTATTAGATATTACTAGATAATTAAACTATTATATTCTGGTTGCAGTGCTCGGGGAAATTTCCTAAAAACAAGTTGTAAGCCTTTCACCAGTACCATTGCACTCTGACACTTTATTATTATTATTATTATTATTATTACTAATATCATATCACTACTAGGTCACTTTATAAGAATATACATATTTACAAATTTCCTCTCTCTCAGATTATCCGTGTCTAACATATTTTACATATCAGAGAATGTCCACTGTCTCTGTATCGTCTGTGTTTTGTGTATATTCTGTGTATTTTGTATTTATGAATGCATCTCTTTATTTAATATGTTTAGTCAGTATGTAAATGAATGCTGCCCTGCTACACGGTATCAACCTGAGCCTCACCACAAGCATTCCGATGCATAAAGGTCGTGACGTTGTGCAAATGACAAACAAACCTGAAACTTGAAATCTGAACTATTTCATATATTGTCATGACAGTGGACATCTCTAATGGCTATCATACAGTTCTGGCTATGGTAGAGTACTCCACGCTCTCCTGTGACCTCAGTGGACTGTCTGAATCAGGGCCGACGACTCCTGTGTTGTAGAAGCCCAAGTTGGCATACAGCTGAGCTGTGTCTTCATAGGGCTTGAAATCCACAGTAGTGTAGATGATGCTGTTGAGCTCCTGAGGTGGCTGCTGAAGAACCCAAAGACATTGAGAATGAAAACGAGCATAGCAGCCAAATACAACATTCCACGATCTATAGCTAAATAACTGATGAACGTATTAGTGTGGCTTCATTGCTAAGCAGGCTAAACACTGCAGCTGATGTTAGCGAGGTCCAAAGGCAGGGCAGATATATGCCCATCTACTGAGTAAAAGTAACACCTGTAGGAAACCGATGAGTCCAGTGTTGACTGGCTCTGTAATGAAGGATGCTTCTTTCAAAGAACCGAAGGAGCTAACTTCAGCACCTAAGGCACCTAAACCTTATGTTAACGTCGTTCAGGTTGGTTTGAAGTATTTGCATTGTGGTTAATAATGATCTGTTCATAAAGTTTAGAATATACAGAAGCCCAGGGAGGTCCTGAGGTAGATTTGAATTTCTGGACTGTTATCTTGAGATCATGACTTAATTGTCATGTGATAAAAAAAAGTTGCAGAGATCACAACTTATCTTTACATCATAAGTCAGAATTTCAAAATAAGTACCTCATGGATGTCTACCTCATAACTACCTCCTCCTACCGTCTATATGAATAACTGAATTAGTTGCATAATGATGACTGGATCTCACACTATAAGAAAAGACATGTCTTATATGTGTTTGTAAAGTGTTTATATATCGACAGGTATCTCCATTTTTGTGGATTTTTACTTTTATGCCTCATTGGATCACATGAGCTGCTGTTTACACTGGCTGTGAATTTTGTGAAGAATGGCCTGACAGAAATGGCCCAAAGCTGCTCGGAAAGACGTCTGGTTCCATTGACTTCCATTCAAATTAAATGAGGTTTTTGGCCTCTCCTTTAAAGTTGCCATTTTGGAGATACCTGTTTTTCTTTGGACAGCAACGATATATTTATACAGTATACAGTATACAGTATTTATATATATATATAGATAGATAGATAGATAGATAGATATACATACTGTATAAAGTATATTTCTAGTCCAATTGTGAAATTTTCTCAATACTAAATATTCCACAGTCGACTGTCAGTGGGGTTACAACAAAGCTATATCCTGGCAGCCACTAAACCCAGACACGTCCATCAGATTGCCAGATAGAGAAGCTTGATTCGTCACTCCAGAGAACGCGCCTCCACTGCTCTACAGTCCCGTGGTGGTGTCCTTTATACCACTGCATTTCACGCTTGGTGATGTACGGCTTGGATGTAGCTGCTCGGCCATGGAAACCCATTCCATGAGGCTCTCTACACCCTGTTGCTGAGCTAATCTAAAGGCCACAGAAGTTTGGAAGTCTGTAGCGATTGACTCTGAGGAAAGTTGGCGACCTTTGTGCACTATGTGGCTCAGCATCCGCTGGCCCCGCTCTGTCGCTTATATAACTTTGTTGTAGCCCCACTGACAGTCGACTGTGGAAAATTTCACAACTGGACTAGACAGGCAGTATCCTATCACGGTACTGTGACGATTCTGCTTTTGCAAAAACACACACCTCTAGGGTTTTTCAGCATTACCAAATAGCTAAAGATGTTGCAACACATCAGGTCATGACTCTAATATGTTACAGCCGGCAGTTGCTCCACAGGCATCTGAGCATGAGTCAAAAGGGGAAGATCTTACTGGGATGATGTCAGGTGCACTGCTGAGGGTTCTTCCACATTTATCCAAGGAAAAAGGAGACGTGCTGAAAACTGGATCTACAAAAACAAACTCGTGCTTCAGACCAGCTCTTATTCATTGCATGAATACCATGTGACTTTAGCAATGGCGTCTGGTTTGTGGAAATCTGAATTCCTTTACCTCTTGCTTTCTTTTTGTGGTAGGCCACTCCCAGTATGATGGCGACAACAAGGACGATGATCCCAATGCCGAACACTGTTCCCAGCGTCTGTTTCAAGCTCCATGAATTACTGATCAGACTGCGAACAGGAGCGAGAGTAGAATTAGTGTCTAATGAACGAGAAGATAATGTGTCAGTCCTGTAGGGAAGAGAAATACAGAGGACTGCTGGAGAGAAGTACTGTTTTAGCTCTTAACCTGCAGGTTCTGGAATGTTGTTAATACTAATCAATTTAAAACAAAATTCTAGCATTATAATAAAATTTTCCCAAGTGCAGATTTGAACTTTTATACAGAAATTGTGAATATTGTACAATTAAGTTTAAGTTTCAGTTTAATGTCAGGATTATGCATTAAAGGATCATTAATGAGGCTCAGATTATTACTCTACAGCAGTGTAGCATTAATATACTGTACATACTAACTAGAAAAAACAAATAAAAGAGAGATATTAATATACAAAATACACAAAATACAGAAGAGACAGGAGGGTCCTGTGTATGTGTATGTGTATGTGTATATATATATATATATATATATATATATATATATATATATATATATATATATATATATATATATATATATATATATATACATATATATATATATTAGACATATATATTATTACTACTATGGACATAGATATTATTAATAATAATAAATTATAAAACAGATTTTTAGTTAAAACTAAACTCTTATAGGTAAATCTCGCTTTTCTTTCCCCTAATATTAATAAAAATTTTACTCATATGAATGTAACACCCATTTGTGTTTTAAATGCTTTTGTGTTACAGGTATATACAGGTTTACAGTTTGCTTACCTGGGTGGTTCTTGTTGTTTCACAGCGATATGGTGCAGTGAAGTGACCGATGAAATCGTAGATTTCGGAAAGAGGTACACTGGGTCCAGCCTAGGGCTTCTGTCTGAATCAACACACGAGGGAATAAAGAGGTGTTGGAAAGAAGTGGGGAAAAACATGCTAAGCCCGTGTACATATCAGTTTCCCAGTACTGAGTAAATAATTAGCTTTAAGATTAATAAGTGAATAAGTCTTTACATTTAAACATGTATGTAAGTTTTACAATGTATACAGCAGCCACTATTGGAAAAGAACACAACATGAGAATTCTGACATTCTGAGCAATAAAATTTAGCATCAATATACAAAACAACATAAAACCTTCTTTTACTCTATAGACACGCGCACACGGTAATGTAACTATAGCTTAATTGCTTATTTGAGTTCCACACGTTAGAAAAAATAAAAAAGCAAAACATCAAATTTCTGACATTCTCAGGCAATGCATAGAAACTCAGCATTAACACAGAAACACAAAACATAAAACATTCGAATTTTTGTTAAACTCTAGGGAGATTTGCAGACTATGAGTTGACTACTGTTGATTTGAAAATCTGAAATTTGAAAATAACAAAACAAAAAAATTGGCATTCTTAGTTTTTAGAAATTCATAAAACGTCAGAATTTATATTTTAATAAAAAAATATATTTTTGTCATATTATTGGCACACTGTGATTCAACTACTGGTTATTTGCTGAGTTCAACACACTAGGAAAAAAACAAAACATACAAATTCTTACATTCTCAGGTAATGCATAGAATATTTGCACTACCCCACAAAAATCTGAATTCTAATATTTTTCCCCAGTGTTTTGAATTCAATGTTTTTTTCACAGTGTCTGTTATAACTACTGCTTATTTGCTTATTACGAGTTCTAATGTTTTTAAGAAACAACACAAAACATTAAAATGATTACATAGCGTAGAATACAGAAACTGCATAGGAATGAATCACTAAAATAAAAAGAACATGCTACTTTAATAGTGTTCTCTGTAGAGGATGTGTAGCTTATGTTCAGGTATGAATCAACATAACATCCCGTTTGACCGGGGGGGCCTAGACTATTGCATACCTCTGTACTTCTGCTCCACACATACTACGGTAAAGACTTCAGAGACTTCAGTTATGTATGCAAAACAATCACACTTATAATGAACTACCTCCTGCAGAACTTACCAGCTACTTCAATCTGAAAATCTTTGTACAGGAAGTAGTTTGGTATCCCATGGATCTCGCATCTGTATATCCCAGCATCCCCTGCGATCAAGTTCCCGATCTTTACAGCGAGAGCTCCGTTGTATTCCTTCAGTTCTATTCTTCCCTTGTAGGCTTCGTGTGCGTATCCCATGTTGTCCACAATGAGTATACACCCAAGCGAAGTGAACTTACAGCAGGACTTCTTGTAATCATTGAAGTACGAATTAAACATAAAGCTCACACTCACTTCTCCTGACACATCTGCCTTTAGCTGCCCTTTGGTGGGATTTACACCTGAGAAACAGAAACACAACATTCAGATTTCATAAGTACACGTGTGGTAAAGTCAGCAGAAGTGGCTGAGTAGCTCACCGATCCTGAAAAAGACGACGCAAAGGAGGAGAAGCTTCATATTGGCTTGCCTTGTCCCCGAGATAGATGTCACTGACAAGAGCCGAGGCGAGTCGGTATGAGGAAATGAGGAACCACATCTGCAGAGCCGAGTGAATGTGCTGAAGAAACAGCTTCAAGGAGAACCTTCCTCCCATTCAAACCCTGACTTGATCTTTGACCAACACACTGAATTTGCTCATGTGCGTTCCAGTCTTGCCTCATCATTTCCAGTGTCCGAATGAATTTCTTCAGCCGGAGAGCAAATCCGTGTTTGTGTATGTATTAATGCCGTCATGATTATTCAACTAAACCAAATGGGCAGAGATGGCAGTATGGGCATCTTGGAAAATTATATTTCACAAGCTGTTTATATGGAGAGTAATAAAAAATAATTACACATAACATTAATACAGTGAGCAGTGATGTCATATATGTCAGTGTAACCATTTCCACATCTCTCCTAGAAGAAGCTCAGTAGGCCTCAGAAACCCCCAGCCCAAGATCTATTCTTCAGTGGCTGGGTCGTAGTTGCCAGTTTACATCACAATGTCTTTTCTAGCTAGGGTAAAGAACCTGGGGTTTGATACCGTACCTAAGGAAAGGGCCTCGTAGATCACATCCCAGTTTCTTTCTACCAGTGTGGTGGATCCACATACATCAAAAAAAGATGAGCAGTGATCAGCAGATGGCGCTACTGAGTAATGGAAATGATATCTAGACAACAGTTGTTATGTAAGGATTCAATATTGTATATTAGATCATTTATAAAAGAATCATACTTGTGTTTATATATCGCATGCACACGTCAATTTATCCTGTAATGCACACCAGTGGTTTACCTGTCAGCTGCAGCTATGTGTAGCTGTTTAGCTACTAAATAACTGCTGTTCTGTTCTGTCATTAAATTTAACGCGAGCTCTCGATTTCAGCCTTTCTACAAATGTAGCAACATGTGCATTGATTGTAGATGTTGAATATTATATTAATAATAATAATAATAATACTGTCTATTTATAGTTTATTTATAACGTTACTATTAGTATGACCATACAAATTAATCGTTACCATTTCATATCTTAACGTTGATAAACTGTTCGGCCATGTTGGAAACAGCATTTACATTCCATAGATTTTGATGTTTGCAAATTTGCATATTTAGCTTTTGACCCATAAGGGTGTTTATGTGATATCTCCTAGTGCGAAACTTGTTTTTCCCCAATAAAACAGCAGCCTGAGTTTTTTTTAGTTAATAGAGGGAAGGCCTTGTCCTCTGCTCTCTCATGCCAAGTTTACTAGCAGTTCCACAGTGCCCTCTGTGCGTTGGTCTTTGCTTCAGAGCCCAAATCCCAGATTTTATACTTGCCATGCCAAATGGCCCGGTCTTCAGTAAAAGATGCTGAACATGTGCCTTAATTTTCTTATTCCACTTTTATAGTCTTTATTCCAGGGGGTTGCATCGTCATTTGCCTCAGCGCTCACATCCCAGATTTTAGCCTTGCGACGCCAAACGGCTGGGAGATTGGTACTAAACCCAACAGCCTGTGCCTCAGAGCTCATGTCCAGTTTTCTTGGCTCCATTCCAAGAGGTTTGTTCCTTCTTAGAAGAGCTTGGCCTAGGGCCTCAGAGCTCCCATCCCAGGATTTATTCTTCCAGTAGAAAAAGGATGGGTCTTGGTTGCTAGACCCCTGCCGAATCCATGAAGCTAAACTCCACAATTATTTTCTACCAGTCGTATTTCTACTCTGGTCATGTGCCTCAGAGCTCTTATTTCATTTATACTCTAACTATTCTACAGGGCTGGGTCACTGTTCAAACACCCATCCCAAGATCTGGACTTCAGTGGCTGAATGGCTAAGCTTTGGGTACATTTACATTTACGGCATTTAGCTGATGCTCTTATCCAGAGCGACTTACAAGGTTAGTAAGATTACAGGTAGGCCAGTGTAGTGTTAGGAGTCTTACCCAAGGACTCCTAATGGCGTGGCACAGCATAGTCACCCAGACCGGGATTCAAACCCCCGTCCTCCACTTGTAGTGGTGGCTCCCTGGCGGGTAGTGGTGTTTTCACTGGCAAAACCACAATTAACTACAATATAAAATCGTTTTGTTACAGAACAATATTCCAGCTGAAGCTTGCAGAATAAATATCTTCATCCTCATCATGGTACCAACAAAATGGGGCAAGAGTCATTTCAGGTTTGCTGTTTGTTTCAGACAGCTTAGTTAAAGTAGACATGATTTATTTGGTATGAGCATTAATACCATCTCACAAAGCCAAAAACCCTCTGGAAAACTCTTTATCTGTACATAAAAAAAAGGGATTCAGGAAAAGGAAATGAATGCTACTTCAGCAGAACTTCCACCGCTTTTGGGAACTGTATCACAAAATAAAAGTATAACTCCCAAACAGAGAAACAGTACCTAGTACCACCTGAAGTCTGCACGCTTGTACTCTTCTCAAACATTCCTTATAGCAAACCAATACCAAACCAATGTTTCTATTTAATTAAATATGGAAAATTCATTCGACCTCACTATATTTTTTACAAAGTGGAACAGCGGAGGCACAGTAAAATTAGCCACTTTAAATAATTACAAGGCATAACTTCTCATCATAGCTCACCACTGTACTGCCCCACCGATTCTCTGATTGTACTATACACACTATACAACATCTTGCTTGCACATGGCCTCTCTGGTAGGCTGTGACATCTTCCGTTTAGTAATCTCTGCAGAAGATGAAGGTTGGCTGTTGATCCTCCTTGACGACAATCCATACATGCGTGTTAAGTCTCTATTCTTCTGTGAAGGTGATGACGTCATACTGGATGCCTTGCTGCTGCATCTGCTCCAGCTGCTCGGGCGTGGCCTCTGTGGTGTACACCGTCTGAGCTTGGGCCATGGCTGCGTCTGCTACAGCTGGAGACAGACAGAATGAACCCATGCTCAATTACATCACATGACCTGGCTTCCACAACAGATATTCTGCTTTATTAGCTCCACATTGAGCCCACCGGACAAAAATAAGCCACCTGTGACCAAAACATACCTAATAGTGTCTAATACTCCCACAAGCATGAATAACATGGACTCGCCATCTTCAGGAGCCTGAAGTTATGACTACCATAAACACTCAAGGCAGCTATTTTTGGTCTAATGAGCATATATCATAAATGCAGGTTTAAAAAAAAGGGTAAGGAAGCCAGAAAAAAATTCTAGCCAACTTTTTCCTGCTCTCTCAGGGACACTACGATTTAAAAAAAAACTGACTTTGGAATATTAATAAATTCATTTTTTCCTTACGCAGAAACAGCTTGAGTACCTTATATATGCGTGGTGCAGACTACAAAATGATGCATGTGAAGGCCATGATTCACCCAAGAACATGGGTGACTGGCAACAATGCTCACAGCACTAAAACTTTCAAGTTTAGAATTTAAAGCCTTGTTTTCACAATGCAGGTATGAATATAGTGAAAACCCATGAGCAGATGGGTACTGGAATACTGGAAGTCCTACTGAGAAGATTTTGTCATAAATATATGTTGATCTATATGGAAATCACTGCCATATCAATATGCAAATAACAGGTGAAAGAGCGTACCAGTAACAGCAGAGTGAGCAGCAGCCTCGAGATCCTCAGGGCTGACTATCTGTTGCTCAGTGCCGATGGGGAAGTACTGGATTTGTCCGTCATGAGTCAGAGCAATCTGCACATGTACATAAGACACATATACACACCCAGGGGTGAGCTTTGAGTTCCTAGTGCAGAGTTAACTTCCGTATTATACAGTGTCATATAAGCAACTGTTCATGTATTTACCTGCTGTTCCTGTAGAAACGTCCCATCATGCTCGTACTGGATATGAGCAATATGTCCGTCCTCCATCTACAGAACAAAAGACTTTTTAATCAAGCTGTGTATTTTCCTTTAAACGTATTAATCACATTTATGGGACACGTGTATGGCAATCTATTTTTAAAAAAAGGAGGAACACTAGTATTTATAGTCACTAGTCCTTCCCTGCTTCCCTGTTTTTTCTTATTTATGCTAATTGGATATTTTAAATTTGCTTGGAGATAAAAAACATTTGAAATAAAGGTAAAGCTTGCCCTAACAGCTTTTTACAGGCTTCAGATATTTTTACAGGCTTCAAATATTTTTACAGCTTCAGATATGGGTATTTCCTGATGTACTCGAGTACTTGGATAATGTTCTCAAATTTATCCATAGAATATTCCCATTAATAATTATTCATTATTACTGCTTTTACTGCACAATATATCAAGTACACTACGGCAGTGTATTAGCAGTCAGGCTGAAGCCCAGCTGCTCATGTGCCATTTGCTGATATGGAAGGTGAGACTGTAGCTGGAATATTTTGACTTAAATAAATCAGAATAATTAAATCTAAACTTCATTTATCACAGTCATAGTTTTACTTAGTTGGTTTGCCCTTAGTTTATCATGGAAAGCAGAAGTGAGGGTGACGTGAAGGCTGAGTTGAGCCTAGAAATAGATCAGCTACAGAGAGTGGACTCAGGATTGAGAAGCTTTGTGAGCTAAAGTATTAGCCACCTCACCCACATCCAAAACGTCCAACATCATTTTAGACCCACCTTTAGCAGAAACCAGGGTTACTGTCTGTCTGTCTGTCTGTCTGTCTGTCTCTGTCTGTCTGTCTGTCTGTCTCTCTCTCTCTCTCTCTCTCTCTCTCTGTCTGTCTCTCTCTCTCTCTCTCACGATTCAGGCTAGTCCTATGTTTTATTGAGCCTTCTTTTAGAGTGCATACTGACCTGAATATGGTTGCCATCAGATAACACTACATATTCCTGTGGGATCAAGTGCTGTACGCCGTCCTGGGAGATTATATATTGAACCTACAGAAAAAAAGATGAAGAGCTCAGTATACTCATACTTACAGCACACTTGAGAAGAGCTTAGGTCTTCTCAATACACCGACTTGAAAGTATAAAGTTGTACTATGAAGCGATCAGCACAGGAGCTATGTCATTCCATATCATCATACAGGAATTATTTATTTTTTACACTACCTCTGCCACCTGATTGTCTGCCGTCATCAAGTGCTGCACAGTCTGCCCATCTACCGTGGTTATTTGCTGAATGTATGTGGCCTCCTCCTGAGAGAGAACACACATATTCAAACATCAAAAATCAGGGATTAAACAAGCAGAAGGTTTAATCCCTGAAGCAATGAAAATGTGCAATAACCTATTAGTTAAGCTATACAGAAGTTCCCTTGCAGGATGATATCCTGATGATCCTATAAACACATATATTCCATAAGTGGTAACAATAACTGGAGTATGGATGGCTGTACCTGGTCTGAGAGAGCCTGCTCCTGCGCCACGATTATGTGTTCCTGCTCCAAAGCTTGTTGCAGCTGCTCTGAACTGATCACAGTCTGACCAGATTGCAAGGCTGTAACACGCACACCAAGTGGACAGAACAGAAGCAGAACAGACATTTACATAAAAGTCCAGGAACAGGAGCAGTGCTGCCAACTAAATCAACACAGCCTACTTGGTCATTTGCACAGGGCAGAACTGAGCAAAAAGGAAAAACCTGAATCTGTACAGTGGTAAAAACACAGACACCAGACTCATCAGCAGCCTGCGCCAGGTCAGTTATGATTACACTACTCACTCTGCAGAGTTGCCAGGGCCTCTTCATCACTGTTAATGATGATGGTCTGTTGTGGGGTGTTGGATCTGGGCTTGCGAGGGGGAGGGTCCTGCATGTGCAGTCTCTCCATGTGGAACTTCAGATGCCCGTTCCGGTTAAACCTGGGAAAATCATACAGAAAATCGTGACCTCGATGCTGTTAATGTATTGTGCTGTTTGTGAAAGGTCAGCTCTTCCAACAGCTTCTCACTCTTATAATAACAAACTAGTTTAAAAAACAAGTTACCTAATAAAGGGTGTAACTTACATGTTTGGTATGGTTTTCAATTTTGTCAGGATTAAAATTGATTTCTGATATTTTATCATGTCTTCTAACAAAGGAAGTATAAGCAACTTCAGAAAAAAAAAATCTAGACTTTGAAGTCTAGAAGTCTGAGACTTGCCTGTAAAGCATGAGTCCTGCCCCTCACCACCCAGTTTATTCTGACAGGATACCCCAAAATGCCTACTTCTGATTGATGGAGATCAGTGATACAGAATGGCCAATACCGGGTTTTTTAACTGCATATATATTTTTGCTTTTTTTTTTTTTTATATTGTACTTGGGTAGTTACACCATAAAGTCTTCAGATTAATAACTGAAATATTGTGATTAAAGGCTTTATCATGCAAGCCTTGCAATGACCTCGTGTGAAGTTGCCAAGTTTCTGAATAAGCACACCGTGGAGTGAACTGTCCTGTCTTCTCACCTCTGTCCACAAACTTCACATGAGAAAGGCTTCTCGTTGGTATGTGTCATCATATGGCGTCGCAGGTCTTTCTTGTTTTTGGAAGCGAAGCTGCAGTGGGGACATTTGTGTGGGCGCAGGTAGGCATGCATGCCCATGTGAGTCTATGAATAATGAAAACACAGCTGCATCACTTTTGATATAGACACTATCAGGTTCTGGAATCAAATCTGTTTCTACACCAGAATTTCTTCATGTTATTACAAATTTTAAACTGGCTACTACTCAGAGAACGAGCTATATTCAAACCTTGACGTCTGGCCAAGAGTTAGCAGTGAATTCACAGTCAGGGCATTTAAATGTGTTGGGGTCTATGTGCGCCCTCTTGTGGTTCTCCATGTCGGAACGACCTTGAAAGGTCTCCATGCACACTCGACAGGAGAAGCGCTTGGTGTTGAGCTGTTGACTCTGGGATGGAGAGCCTGGGGTCTCGCTGCTTAGCTATAGGGAAAGAATTACATAGGGAATAGAGAACATAGAGAATTAAACTGAGAAAAAAAAAAAAAACTGGAACTCTGCCTGTCTCATAGCAGAGAATCTACTGATCTCTAGTGATACTAATAACAATAAATATAAATAATACTAACAATAATAATAATCTTCAAAAAAAAGTATATATATATATAGCTTTCATATAAATAAACCAACAAATAAATAAATAATACAATAAATAATGAGATTCAATCATTATAATAATAAATTGGTGGATTATCAAATTAAATATAATTGATATTAAATTATTTCTACAATAGATCATTTCTAGATAATTTAGATAATAATACAGCACATTGTTCATGAATGAATAACTACTTAAAATATAACACACCACGCAAAAGTACATTTGTTGTTTGATAAGAATACAGTTAAATTTTGTTTTGTATAAACCAACAAAACAGTTTTAAACAATTATAACTAAGATTGTGAATGCTCTCACTTCTACTTGCTGTAGAACCCCATCAGCCAGGCTGGAGCTCAGGTAGAACTTGTTTTTGTTTTCTTTCAGTGGAGTAGAGATGGACACAGACTCACTGCTAACCTCCACAGCTTGAGGATCACTGGAGCTGTCTTCCACACTACTGCTAAACACAAACACACACACACACACACACACACACACAGAGGTGGCAATGGGTCAACGCAAGCTCCCAAAACAAAGATGCAAAGACTACATGACATTCTCTAAGACTCATAAGGCCTCTCAGTGACATAACAAAAGCCCTGGTGATAACGGTACCTATAAGCAGCCCCAGTACTGTGAATCTCCTCAGCAGCTTGTTGCACCACACTGAACTCTCCTCCACTCTCAAAAGAGCTGATGGCAATCTGCGTAAACTCCTGGCCATCTCCGGCTGCCTCCTCCTCGGCCACTGCTCCATCCACTGTCTCGAATGCCTCCTGCACTAGAGTCTCCCCGTTCTCAGACACGTGGAACGTCACAACTTTCTGGGGCTGCAGCGATGAAGTCTGATCTGTGGACTCTGCTTCAGACCACGAGCCTGTTTCAAAGGTCTTCCCCTCAGACTTCAGCACAGCTACCTAAAATACCAGCAAACAAACATCAGATATTGTAGAAGTCAAAGAAATTGTGGTGGAATCCAACTCACCAATAGATTCTGAACGGTTTTCTGCATTAATCAGTCGTAAAGATGCAAACATAGTAAATCAAATCACTGAATTTGGGATTTGGAAATATAGTGGCAAAGTACTGTTTAGCCTACTTTTCTTTCGCTGTGAAGAATTCAGGCACCAAGTGTACATACAGCTCTGGAAAACATTAAGAGACCATCTAAAATGATCAGTGTCTCTAGTTGTACAGGTTCTGGGTTTGTGTTTGACCAAAATTCCTCAGTTTTGTTTGATTCTCTACACTACTGGAAACATGTCTCCCAAACTCCAGATCAGATATTGTATTAGATCTGTTTATTAGAAAATCACTAATGACCTCCAGAAGCCTGTTTTCAGAACCATGCTTGCTGTGCATTTCACCCCAGCCACCGCTCGCTAGTCTTTCAGTAGGTCACTTGAGGTCATCTTACGGTGGTTATGTGACATTGGAATGAGCTGTTGCTCATCACGGTCAGTAGAGAGTGGGTTTGGCGCTCTGCCAGTCTGTAGCTGTGTTGTCCTGTGTGTTTGCTGCTTGACCTTGATCTTGACGCTCAATACATGAATCAGACGCTCACTGTATCCGCCAGTATAGCTAGAACCAGCTGTACATGTGGAGATGCTGATTTAAGAAGAAACTGGAGTGGTCTCTAATTTATTTCCTGTATCTGTATTGCAAAGACCACTAACATGCTAATAATTAATATTTTAAAGTGTCATCTACTGTGATCAAACGCTAAACACCTCAGTAATATTGAACAACTAAAAGAATTGATAGGTCTCTTGTGTGCAGTACCTGGAGCGAGTTTCCGACTAACTCTCGGGCATTGCTCATGTTCAGTAGAAGGTCTAGAGCATTCTGGGCAGACAGGTCTGATGATTGTGCTAGCAAAAAAAAAAAAAACACATAGGAATTTATTATTGCACACAGATTACAGTACGTATTTAACAGCTCCTTGTGCAAAACAAAGCTCTCATACCTTGTTCATAAATGATGGTGGTGTTTCCCAGAGCATCCTGGGACACAGAAGCATTCCCCATGGGCTCCATGGTTTGGAGAGATAGAGGGTCCACCGATACCTGAGGGGGGTGGGGAATGAAGATGTTGTTTTGCTATTGAGTGGACAAAATATGATGGACAAAGAAGCACCTAGTGGTTAAACTGCCTAACCGTACCTTACAATATATTGTAAATACATCATGTGAACTGGCCTGGCCAAAATAACGGACCTTGTCTTGATGATTCAACTAAGAACACTATTACAGAATGTTTGAAATTGGTTAGGATGATTACAGTACCCAATACTGTGAGCAGACGACATGTTGTGTAACCCTAGGGCCTTGGTAAAAACCACAAACCACCAAGTCATTCTCCTCATTCAATTTCAGTGTGGGCGCTCAAAAAGAACAGAGGTTAACGTGGGGACTCACAATGGTGCCCTGCAGGTCCTGGCTCTCATGCTGATGTTTAAGCTCCTCGATTTGCTGCAGCGTGAAGAAGGGTCTCCTGCGACGCCGCACTGGTTCCTCAGGGTGGGCCTGGTTCCACTTTTCGAACTCCTCAGGGTGACGGCACTGTATATGCAACCGCAGGTTCTTCCTGTGCTTGGTCATGAAGTGGCACATGTCACATGAGAAAGGTTTCTCTCCTGAAGAACGTGTAAAGATGAAGAGAAGGGTCAGGAATCAATCTGTGTTAATAAAGAATTCAAGAAGCGGGTGGAACTGCATTTTGGATGCAAAGGCACTGGTTGTTGAGATGCACAGGCAGACATTTACACCAATCACAGAGGAGCAACAGCTGTCCATGGTTATCAGCCAAAATACCACAATCAGATTTAGAACCAGTGTTTTGGGCAGCTACCACATATAACCTTAAGGGACAAACAATTAGTCACCTGTAACTGAAATGTAACAGTGTCCATGAGCACAAATAACTGTGATTGGACTTGGTAAGGACTGGACAAGTTTCTGCATGTAGGCGACATCAGTGTTCAGCCACTCTTCATCAAAGAATTGCGCTGCCTGGACAGATTTTGTGGTTGCCTTCCCAGGCACAATTCCTGCTCCCTGCGGGGGGTGAATGACGGGATTCATGGCTAAAATCCCAGTCTATAGGAAATTCTCCTCACAATTGTGCCAGGGAAGGCATCCACCAAAAATTGGTTGCTCCTCTGCGATTGTGTCGAAAGCACATTGGGTTTTTTGTGGGGGTGTATTTTTGGTTATGTGTTCAGCGTTTGCCAGTTTAAGACTTAACACTGCACTCTGAAAGCTCATCATACTGCCACTGAAAATGCAACTAGTCTGAAGATTAGGAACTAAACTGTAAAAGCCACAGAATTCCCCAACATGGCTTCACAGCACCCACTTGGATGTGTTAACTCACCAGTATGTTTAATAGCAATGTGGGACACTAGGAAATCCTCCTTGCTTGTGGAGTACTTGCAGTAGTCACATCTGAAAGGCTTGTCGTTGGTATGGGACAGTTGATGGTTTAGCAGTTGCTTCTTATCAGGGTATGTGACATCACAGAACTCGCACTTAAACCTGGAAAAAAATGGCAGCACTTTAATAATGTGAACTACAGTGGGATAGAAATTTATGATATGAAAAATAGATGGATGTGGAGATAGAAATCTGAGGCAGGAAACTCACAAACTGTTCCCACAGTTTTGGATATGTGTGAGGAGATGCATTTTGAAAGTGTATCGTTTCTTGAAAGACTTTCCACACTGTAAAATAGACAGATCAGACATTGTTCCATTTGTTGAAGTTATAGCATCAGAGACCACCTTTTATTTATTTCATTTTCAATCACAACAGAAAGGACACTGGGTCTTCCAGCCAAAATCAACCAAAACTGGCATCATCAGTCACAGCACCTAAAGCTTTTATCTCTGAAAGTGAGAGGCCACAGGTGTTTCTGTCAGTGCTGTGGGTCTGAAAGGATGTGAAGATGTCAAGAAACTATTATGCACATTAGCTCATTTTAACAACTGCAAGAGGTCTTAAGGTCTGTCTGTCTGACCTTAAACAATGTTCTTCCCCAATTATCCCATGGGGTGATGATCCTATGGTGTCTGGGTTGTCTACTGATGGTCCTACTGTGTCTGGAGTGTCTACGGATGATCCTATGGTGTCTGGGTTGTCTACTGATGAGCCTATGGTGTCTGGAGTGTCTACTGATGGTCCTGTGGTGTCTGGGGTGTCTACTGATGGTCTTATGGTGTCTGGGGTGTCTACTGATGGTCCTATGGTGTCTGTGGTGTCTACTGATGATCCTATGGTGTCCTGGGTGTCTATAGTCCTGAACTTCAGTTCAGTCAGCTAACCTAACTGTGAGTCATTACTGATTCTAATATATAAAATATTTGTGACTCTGTATCCTATAGTATGTGGTGGTGGTATGCCCACTCTCTGAAAAGAGCTGAATGGAGAACCTGAGGTAAATGGGGCTTGTCAGTGCATATGGAAGAAGTTATAAGCCTCTCTGTAAATTGAGAACTAACTAACCTACAGAGAAGGATAATAAACGTGACAACTGCATAATGCACAACAAAAGCAAAAAAATGATTTCTGCAGAAAACACACATCACCACCGTTTATATGTAAAGTCACATTAGTTTGTGAGTCCCGCAATATAGCAGTTTCACAAACTACTGTGAGATTTTAAAAACCTAAACCTAATCTTCTGTTCATACCTTATCACACATATGAGGTTTCTCTGTGCTGTGTGTCTTCATGTGTTGAGTAAGCCGTTTCTGCATGGGGTAAACACGGTGGCAGACAGGGCACGGGAACTCAGACACTTTAGGAATCTGGGGAGTATCAACACAAGACTGCGATATTAAAAAATGTATCATTGGTAAACAGACCAAACCTCAATACTGTGTAACCTAAGATGACAAGTGTTTGAAGGAATGTGGAAAAAATTATAATTCCATATATTTGTATGTTTCCGAAATACAGATAAACCAACTGCTACTCTGCAGATTCTGGGCTGCTACTATTTATATAAATATATAGAAATACCAAGTCTTACCACATCTGTCTTCTTCCTCCTGTAATGACGAAGACAGAACGAAAGAGCATTAGAATTCAACAATAAACTTGTTTATATTACTGCTAATAAACATACATGTGGATATGAAATACTACTTCATAGGACACAATTTCTGAAGCTACATTTATATGGTACAATGAGCGGATACTTTAGAACGTAGTAAATGCATTTTAATGCTCCATGCCGTCTTACTTGTCTTTGTTGTGGACAGCAGAATGTCGGATCACGTCCTTCTTGTAGACACTTGAGTAATCACACGTGTCACACTTGTATGGTTTGGTTCCCTGGTGGTTGAACATGTGCTCCTACGACATACAGAAGAGGGACTGGATTCAGGTTCAGTAAAATCCTGGACCACAACCTGGAACTAAAAGTATCTTTCCAAATCTAGGGTTACTTTGGCATAGTACATGCAGGCAATGTCCAAATTTAAGATGTTGCTTTAAGATCTGAGAGATCAACTTGTATTATTGCATAATTAACAACTAACAATAAAAGACACAAAACCGTTGGTTTGATCTTTCCACTAAAATATATTTCAAGTATTTAGGGGGAATTTTTTTTTACATTTTTTTATTTTATCATCGTTTTAAACATGTTTCTGCAAAACAATGTTACCTGAACAGTAATGTATCTATAAAGACCCTTATCTATATCTCCTTCAACCTATTTACCTTAAGGGACGACCAACGTTTGCACCGGTAGCTGCACTGAAGGCACTTGAAACGTTCAGGGTCATTGCCTTCATGAGAGTCCACATGAAATCGGAGGTCTTCTTGAGAGAGAAAGCGTGATCCACAGATCCAGCAGTTATGAGGTCTCAACAGGGGTTTCAGGGATTTGTAGTACTTGCTTTAAAAACAAAGAAAGACGAGGACACACCAAATTAAAGCTTGTTCCTCTGTCACAACAGCTCTTTGGAGAAATACATGCTGCTGTTGCTGTTACGTTCCCAAGACAGGATCATTAGTGATTTACAAAATTAGAATCTCAACATAAAACTCTGAAACTTACTTCCGGTTCATATACTTTTTATACTTTTTGCGCAGAAAACGTTTTGACGGCCGTCCTCGTTTCCTTGGGAAAAACTCGTCGTCCTCTGGCCCCGTGTTGGACGAGGGATCTTTATTTTCTGAATCTGACTGGCTGACACCTGGCTCTGCAGCACTGCCGTTGGAAGGTGAGGCAGTCCCATTCTCTAGTCCAGAGGAAGTGGCCTCTTCAGGTGCCTGTGAATCTGTTGTATTGCTGGCCTGAGATCCTGGTGCTGTCGCTGTTGCTTCAGAATAGAAAGATTTGGTGTGCATGAGGGGGCAGTGCCAAAATGGCGAAATATACTCCAGTAATTTGCTTGGTTTATATGACTGACCTGTGTAGCTTTGGGGAAAAAGGAATTTGCGGGGTGGGCCCACCATCCTGCGGGGGCGTTTGCGTGACGAAGAGAAGGAGGAGGACGAACAGGAGGGAGGGACTGGCCTATGTGGAGGTGGTCTGGGCCTTAGCTGTTCTTCTGCTGGGTTATAGTCACTGTCACCTGAAAAACATAACAAGTAGCTTAACACTGTGTACAGTCAATCAGGTACAGAGCACTCCACACATGCGGACAGTGAAAAAAGGCATGTCCTTACAATGAGGTCTCACAATGAAACAACACCAACCTTCAGGATCATCAATGGCACCTGCATCAACAATGTCATCTTCTTCCTCATCTGGTGGCTCTTCTTTCTTCACCTCTGCTACTGGTCGTGCCAATGAGTCTGCCTTTCTTGGTCTTCCCCGACCTCGCTTTTTAGGAGGTTCACCTTAATGTTAAACACAGGAGGAGGCAGTGATGAAGACTGAAATCTGAACGACCCCATCTGTGATAGCCATCTCTCTTCTCCTAAAGTCTTACTGATACTTTCATTATGATAAATGACTAATAGCTCCCCTTAGTTTAATAACCCCAATCGCAATTTTCTTAAAGTTGCTGTGCTAGTTGCTTTCCCAAGATTCTGCTGTTATGTCTTTCTCCATGATTTTATGAAGATTTAAACTTTACTAGGTACACCTTCTTTTAATCCTGTTCTTCAAAAGGTCAGGACCGCCACAGAGCAGTGCTGCTGAGAATAGACCACCAACTAAAACTGTCCATCCAACAGCAAACTGATGACGAGGATGACCAACACTTAACTCTACAGATGACGAGCTATCAGCTATCAAGTCAGAGGACTTTACATCTACAAGGTGGAGCAAGGTAGGAGTGTCTAATAGAGTGGACAGTGAGTGGACACAGTGTTTAAACACTCCAGCAGCCCTGCTGTGTCTATTCCACTCACACCAGCACCACACACATTAACACACCACCACCATGGCAGTGTCACTGCAGTGCTGCGAATGATCCACTTCCCACATAATAGCTGCTCTGCATACAAAGTGTGTATATACAAGGTGTACTTTAGTCAAACGAAAAATGGGACGCCTGACAAACCAAATAAATACAATATTTTTTGTTATTGGTATTTATTCTAATATTAGTGATTTTATAAGCTAAAAACATTGTCAGAGATAAGCAGCTTTTAAAAATATAATTTTCTCTGGTGCCTAAAACATTTCACATTTAAAGTGTCTTTACAACTATACAGATTGTAGATAGACTCTTTATACCTGCACACTTTAAAATAAACATTTGTATCCAAAAGTTTGAACAACCTCTACCTCACAGCTAGCTTACACATCCTCTACAGGAAACACGTTTCAATAAGACAGCTAATTAAACAGATCTAATACAATATCTGATCAGGATTTTTTGTTTCCAGTAGTGTATAGAATAAAACAGAACTGCTCATTCTGCTCAAACACAAACCCAGAAACTGTACAACATAAACACAAACTGTACAACTACAGAAGCTGATCATTTTGAGGTGGTCTCTTAAATTTTTCCAAAGCTGTATATATATACATATTATAAAGCAAACTTTTTAATAAGTGATCACTAATATTTCCGTAACAACACTGAGAAATGTGACTATACGTAACACACCACACCTAACCGACTGTCAATGAGAAATGTTCAGTATCGTCTATTTTATGGTATATTTAGATTTCATGTCTGTAGCTGCACCAATGGAAATTAGTTTCACAACCCCAAATTAGAAAATGGCAGAACAATATGGAATACGCAAAAAGATAAATATCCACGGACTGCTATCAGTAACAGGTCCAAAAGCCTAGGTCTGTTATGGTATTAGGTCAGTGTCTCCTGGCGAATTTACACTTCTGTGATGGGAGCACTAATGCAGAAACGTACGCTGAGACCTTCAAAAACACATCTGTCTCAGGGACGTCTATGTATGTTTGAACAAGATGATGGAAAACTGCATGCTACACACGTAACAAAAGCATGGCTGTGAAATAAGAGGGTACAGGGACTGGACTGGACGGCCTGTAGTCCTGACCTGTGCCGGACAGAAAACGTGTGGAGCATGAACCCCTCATCCTGTTGCACACATTAGTATGTGTTTGCAGAAAGACAAAATAATAGCTGAAATGGCAACATTACACAGCAGTAGATGCTTTACTGTCTCAACTGTTTTCGGGGGGTGGTGCAGAATATCCTGAATGGATGTATAATAACAAATGAAACGAAGTTGACCAAACAAAACATGAACTATATTCAGCTCATACTGTCTGCAATTAATAAATCTACAGTAAATGTAAGAAAAACTGAATCTTATCTTTTTTTCCGGATTTGGGGTTGTACATTATATACGTGGCCAATAAAACAGTTCTGACTCTTGGTACTCCTTACCGGGAGGTTTAAAGTGTCGATCTCTCATGTGATTAATAAGCGTGTCCTTGGACACGCTTTTATATGGGCACATCTTGCACTTGAACTGCTGCACAATGACCACCTCCATCATCTCTTCCAGCTCGGCCAGATCTGGAGCTCTCTCCCCTGGCCCGGCTGCCACCCCTGACTCCACCACAGCCACATCGTCCTCCTGGGGCTCTGCTGACCCACCGGGCTCAGGGGACCACTGTGGCACAGGCTCAGGTTCAGGATGGGCAGAGTATGTCCCACTGCTGCTGATATAAGGCCCTGCCTGGCTTTCACTGCAGTCCATTTGGTCTGGCAGGTGGGAGCCAGCGGTGTCTGCCAATGAATGCTGAACAGCGCCATCATCTGCATATAGCGAGTCCTGGGCCATGTAGGAGTGCTGCGGTTCCTCTGCTGCGTTACTGTCCTGCTCTGAGGCAGAGACACGCTCGGTATAGCGGTGGCTGGGCTCACCATCGTCCACACTACTGTCAATGTAGCGAGAGTGCTGGGGCTGCTCTTGGCCATCCTCTGGCAGATAGCTGTCACTACATTCCACCACGTAGCTCCTCTGGGGACTGCTATCTGCACCGCTGCATTCGGCCACATAGCCATCCACCCCATAGTCTGAGAACCGGGACTGACGGGGCGTCTCATCTGCTTCTGCTCCGGAGCACTCAATGTATCGAGCCTCTCCAGTCTGATCCGGGTCGTCACCCCCTCCTCCACATTCTGCGTACTGTGAGTGTTGGGGCTGGTCGGGCCGGCTGCTGCTGCTGCTCCCATCTTCATGTTCGGGGTAGCCAGAGTGTCCGGGTTGGTCGGGCTGGTCCGGCTCTAGACTGCCCTGTAGGCTTTCTGATAAGTCAGCCTGATCCAGGCAGGTAGAGGTGGGTCCATCAGCTAAGGCTTCGATGGCAATGCGGCTAGACAGTGCTGAAGAAGACATCTGAGCAACCATAGGAGCTCCTATGCACAGAAAAGGACACAACAGCTGTCACTCTCCATTTCTTATGATTCCATATTTCCTGAGATGGCATTTTAGCATGTTAACTGCAAGCTAACACTTTAACTATCCATTAACACCTAGGCTAATTGATCAGGATATCCCAAAAGAGTTTTAAAGTATGTCCAGATGGAATGGACTTCCAAGGATCATCCAAGGCGCTGAGACCTTACTAATGCATAAAGACCTCCTCAGAATTATATTACAGACAAACTTTCTATGTGCTCACCATCATCTGGTCCTTGCAGGATCAAATACTGTGTGGCTTCCGCACTGTCATCTTCTGCACTGGTAACTGCTATACACCCTGTTAAACATATGAAGATGAAGCTCATTAGGTTACACCACGGTCAAGGGAAATACATTTATTGGTGCATGTTATTATTAGTAAACAGACGTGCAGAGTGACCTACACTACTGTCAAAACAACTGATATATTTTCCCACCATTCATTATATCAGGCCCAATGGTGGACTCAATTATCTTGTCAATGGCAGATCCCAGGTCTGAGGAGGTTGAAGCTGTTGAGTCAGACACCATCATCCCTCCTTCAGACACAGCACTGGAGTGCACTAGGACCTGAGCGGACTCAGACACCAAGACAGACTGTGTCACTGTGGAGACACTGGACACGCTGGTTGACTGAGCAACAGAGGAGGAGTCTGGGAGATGGATCCCGTGCACATCTGTACTGGAGCTTGTCTCTGGGATAAACACCTGCAACAACACCAGGACAGCAGTCAAGAATACAGTTTAAAGAATAATACAAATAGATTTTAATGTTTGATGCAGTACTGAATTATGTCCGCTGGGGTAGTTCTGTAATGTAATGTTATACTGAAGCAGAGAATGACAGCAACATCCTGTTTATGTACAGACGTGCATGAATGGCTTTCCCTACCACAATGCCCTCTGAACTCTGTCCAACATGGCAGTCGGACTCAGGTGCCAGAGCTGGTAGTGTGGCTGTGTCGCTGCTGTCGGCAGACATAGCCTCTGATGACTCCATCCCCATTCCGCTCTCAGATGGCTCCTCCATCCCTGAATGCCCCACATCACTGCTGCTCTCCACCTCAATCTCTTCTGAATCCATCTCTTCTGAAATGAGGCTGTCTTTGATTGGACAGTGTCTAGTAAAGGCAGACAAATGAAATACATTAAATATTACTATACACACATACATATACATATACATATATATATATATATATATATATATATATATATATATATATATATATATATATATATATATATATATATTTATTTACATTTAGGTTTGCTTTATGTTCTCAAGCACTTCAGGTCCGTGAGTAAACAGGAACTGAATTCAATTCAATTTTCAAACTTTAATAATTCAACCATTATGTTGGGAGACTTAGACATAGTAACGAGAGTATTCAGAGTGGTTTGATGCACATTTTTCCAAGCCAGATTTCTTTACAGTGGTGGTGATGGGAAACAGGGGTAGTGTTATCTTCAGCCCAAATGTAACCTTTTTAAAGTTTTCTATGTAAGGCTAACAAGGTTGCCACCAATACAGGATTTGACTACACTCCGGTGTTTAGAATACAAAATTGCCCAGAAATCCAGACATTTTTATACAATAAACACATAGACATATAGCTTTAATTTCAAGGCTATTGAAATCCAGTGCATGAATTACCACCATTTTCATGCATACCCCTATATTTACACCTACATAATTAATCCCGGATCACAATGAATGGTAGTGGCTAAGAAATATGCTTCATTTGGCTATTTAACATGTACTTCTTTGCACTGCATGGAATAAAAAGGAGAGGCATTAAGGAAAACAATGCCTGTCTTCAGGCAGCATATTAATGATTATAACTTGTCCAGTTTTTTTTGCAAGGATATTTGTAGAGGCATTCAACTTTCCAGACATTTTCAAACAATTCCCATCACCGTGAGCTGTTTTAATTGTCATATCAAATCATTTTTGGTGACTTTTTTCACATTCTGGCAGTTTAGTCAGCAGGAATTTTGAAAAAGGTATGAAATTGCCCTTGAATTAATGGATTCTGTATTCAACAGCTATATATGGCCCACAGGAACCACTGCACTGTAATTGATATGATTAATAAGATTCATGTTAACAATATATCCATTTTTTATGGAACCATGGAGAATACCAGAGATGCTTACTTGAATAGCCAGTGATGCTAAGCCACTTTACAGTGGAACAAGAATCAGTTTGGGTAGACAAGATTGCTGAGGCTTGGAAAAGGCACTTGGGAATGACCAGCCTCGACTTAACTGAAGGGACAACTGCTGAGAGCATCCTGAGCCTGAACCACAGTCTACAGACACGGGAACATGAGGCTAGCATGGTTTACATAAGGTAAACTTATGGCTATCTGGTACGGTGCTAGCTAACAGTGTACAGCATTACCTAACCAGGAAAGCCAGAAAGGTAGCTGGAATTATAGAGATTATATTCCACGCAGACGACACCACACGACTGCCTCCTTTATTTATACCCCAGACAAGCTACGGGCTAAAACTGACCCCTCACATGATGCAACTCAGCTCTCGTTCTGCTAAGTGTGCAAGGACAACACGAAGGCCACGGCGTCCCTTTACCCCCCTCCACCCAGCCGACCAGGCCGGAGAACTTCCATACACTTGTTGGAAATTGTTTATTCACACGCCCTTCACACTGAATTCATGGCCACACTGAAGCTGCTTCAGCTCTCACGTCGTAATTTAACCCCGCCGAGCTGCCCTCCTTCCTGCCTGCAGCGCAGCGCCATTTTCTCGCTCTCGCTTTTCCGCTCAGGCACTGCGAGGAGCGGCTCAGGGACCTCGAGGGCCTCCGCGCCGACACAGACCGCCCGAGCGTCGTCCCTGAGAGAAATGAACGTAAACATTTGGACTGACTCTTTAACCTGGATTATTTTTTCTTACCGGCGACGCCTTTTAGGTTCGTCTTCCTCGTCGCCGGCGCGCTGGAATAAATCCGTTTGAGTGAGGAACACTCGGTACGGCTTTCTAGTCGGGCGCCATCAGCATCTCCTCGCTTCCTGTTCATCAGACCGGATCCTGTTTATGTGAGGAGAGCGGTCGAAGGTTCCTCACGGGGTGTTTATGGCCAACGTTGGAATACTACACTTGTTTATTTGGGGAAAATAAACATATATTAACCTTCGATTTTATGGAATAAGTGTTCGGATGAGGCGTCACTATAAAGAACTAGTAGTCTCGTTTGAGGAGGATGCTGATTTTGGCGGATTAATATGACTGTAGTGTTAAAAGGTTATAGCCGTAAACATTAGGGGGAGTCAGGAACTACTATGATGTTATATTAATAAATTCACTGTTTTAGGGTCACTTTTTAATATAGGGCCAGATTATCGTGAGCAATGCATTAGTTAGGTCTTCTGGGCGCTTTGTTTTGTAGTTGGCCATGCAATAACAAATAAAGTTAGGCTACTTAAAATATACTGGATGTGTGCTAAATACAAATTGATGAATGTTATTTAGACGTTGTTGTATTGTTGCTGAACATAAACAGCTGTTTTAAAATAAATCGGGGCGAAAAGTTAAAAATATGTCCAGCCCGTGTTATCTGTCAGCAGCTATGGGTTTGTATGTATGGAAGCACTCCCCACATGCTCCATTTAAAGTCACCGTCCGTCCCACTTCACCTTAATTAACCCCAGAGTTTCCAGCTGTACACTTTTCCCCCATATTAACCCAGAATACGCGATGCGAACTAGGCGTGCCCCCGATTAATCGACGTAGTCGGTTAAAATCGACTACCAGATTAGTTAGGAGCTAATTCAATAGTCGATTAATTTGTGACGTCACCGCGCGTGTTTCTATGATCGCAGAATTTGGAGTGTAGACGGACAGCAGAAAGCACAGGGTCTTTAAATTTAGATATGTAATACATTTCACACTTAATTAATGCTCAATTTTTCCACAAAGTACACCCCCTATTAACCTTTCCTGTTGAAGGTATTTATTAGCATAAAAATAATCAATTTAAAGCAGAATATTGTTGTTAAAGTAATAAGTGGACCTTAGTATTTGAAATAAAAATTTTACCTCAATAAAGCAAGCTTTAAGAAATCTATAATCTAAAAACTGATCGCACTATAGCCTTTAGATGTGATTGCATTAACAAAATATAATCTATAAAAGCAATTATCCGTAAATATCTTGCAATTATCTGTAAATAAGATTCTCCAGAGGTTTTGACTTTTATTATTTATTATGTTTATATTGTTATATGTTGTTCTGTTTATCTATCTACTTTGCTATCCCTTTGCTGCTGTAACACCGTGAATTTCCCCACTGTGGGACTAATAAAGAATTATCTTATCTTAAGTTTGTGTTTGATTTTCTTAATGAAAATGCATGATTTTCCATGCTTGTAGGTGAGTTGGTGTGGAGTGACCTTATGTTTTTAGCTAGCTGTTGTAATTAAGACTGCAAACAACTGTTTTAATACAGAATAACTGATTCATATAATCTATCAATCACTAGAGCAAATACTCAATATTCAGGTTATGATTCATTCAACTACCAAATAACTATTATGTAGCTGTCAGTTTATAAATTTACCTGGAAGTTGTTTTATGCATTTGCTAATTAACTAACGATGAAGACAATAAAGATAAATGTCTTCATACCTTCACAGTTTTAATGAATTTTCCTGCTAATATGAAAGATAAATAAAACTCCCAATATCTTTTTTTCTGGCAAAATTTAAAACCAGAGGGAGGTGGAAAGTGGTAGCAATAAAATAAAACAAAACATACTTTTGACTCTTACAGGTCTGTAATATTGGATAATTTCTCCAGTAAATTAATCCAGTAATGTCCAATAAGTCTAATGTTATTGTGTTTGTTCAGTTCATTTCTCCTTATCTACCTTTAGGACTTGTGTGACTAGTTTAAAGTCAAATTTCTGCAGAAATATATAAAATTCGAAAGGGGTTCACAAACTTTGAAGCACCACCGTAGTGATACCACAGGAGAACTGTGCAGCATTCACTATAAAGACATTTACAGTGAATGGTTCCTTATAAAGTACCTTGAAAGTGGTCTGGGGTGTCACTCCATAGATGCCTCATGTTTGGTACATTTTGTTTTTGACATTACATATTCTTCTCTGCACAATAATTAAAAAAAAATTCTACTAAGTTTACCGAGTTGTAATGTGGGAGCTGGAACTATAATTGAAAAGGCCACTTCCTTTTGTGTTTTCACCGGGTCACCATAAAAAAGGACTTTGCCACTAAAGATCATGCTGACATGATTTAGCAACCACCATCAAGCACTGAGTCATTCTGATAAGTTATCATTTGCCATGTTCCTATTAAATACAACACCAAGCTCTAGCTCCAACTTCGGCATGAGTGCCACACAGCAATTTGTATTAGTAGTCTGAAAGCTTCACAAGGTCATCCTTAATGTAGCCTACTCTGCCCACCTGTCGCCTGCTGTTCATACTCCAGTGAAATGTTTCTCGGCAGAAGTAGAAGTGTCCTGAAATGACACCAATAAGAAATAATGACAGGAAGCAGCGATTTAATTCAATGCCAATTGCAAAGGTCTATTGAACCATAGAGATATTGGATACCCTCAATGTCATCGACATGCAGAGAGAAGTCTGCTATATATTTGTACATGGGGAACATCAGAGCATCCTGAATGTTGGAGGGATCCAGACCAAGAGCATGTCCAAACTCATGAGCTGCCACCAGGAACAGGCTGTATCCTGTGAAAAGAGCAAATTATAGAGTCAAGGATATCAATGACATTTAGATTCCAAACCTGTGTGTGCTGTACTGAAAACACATAACAGGTTACTGATGACACATAATAGGTTTTATCTATCTATCTATCTATCTATCTATCTATTAAGAGACAGTAAAATTTCCCTTTTGTCCTTGTCAAAGCTACAGTCACAGTTTCCCGTCACCTTGGCCTTCGCTAGTGCTGAATGTGTAGGTTTTCCCCAAGAACACAAAAGGAAACTGACATGGCTCACCCTCAGAGTTTCCGCCGATCACTGCAGTGTCTGTAGGCCAAAATCAGTCATTTATCAGATGTAGAGGAACTGTTGGAGCTGTTTCTTTAAAGAAAGCTTTAAAAAGCTAAATATCGTGTTCTTACTGATGTGGTAAGGAATAAAGTCTCTCACCGCGGTTAGGACAGAATCCATATTTTCTCTCTGTGTCAGAGTTGGCTGTAGTTGAGCACACAGCGATACCCATCAGTGCGTCGTTCCGTGGTGCAGCTGTCATATTTTTTTCCCAGAAACGTGAATGGAGAAACGCATTTCACTCGATTACTGTGCCCACCAAACGTGAAGAGAACTATAGAGATAGAGAAACAATTTCAGTAATCACAATCCCAAAATCTAGCACTATCACATTCACTTATGGCTTTCAGAGTTAATCAAACCATGAGTATTCAAATGGAAGAGATTGAATCTTGAATATGAATGTGTGAAAAGGGATCTTGGAAGCTATTTTAAGACTGGACTGTGCTACACTTAGATGTTGCCGCAGTTGTAGAGAAGAACTCACACTCCCTGGGGCAGAAACCATATTCCTCATCTTCCTCAGACCATCAGTACAGCCTTTAGTGATCCAGAACATGGAAAACAGCACAAGGCCCTCTTTGGATTGTCATAGTGGGTCGTAATAGCTGAAAGAACCACACAGAACCATGTTTAGCTATGTAGAACTGTGTGAATGAAAGAACATTGTGTATAGAGAGACGCAAAGCCTCTTAAGATTCTGTGCATTCTGATTAATCATATAACCAAAACACTAGAGGGAGTTATTGTTCTATATTAGCCTTTTCAGTGTGAAGTGTCTGTTTGCTTTCCTGGTCCAAGGGTATAGTTTTTAACATCATCAAAGTGGGAGTTAAATATGGCACATATTTGATATTTTATGTAATTTAATATTTTAGGTAAGATTACTCTTTATTACAACCCAAAATTAACAAAAAAGGAAAAGGGTCTGAAGCATGACTGCATTATTAGTATTTAGTAAAATCCCCTTTCGCAGGTTTCACAGCTAGAAAACACTTTTCATGCTATTTTGCATGCATTTCTATTTTGAGATTCACAGATTTTCAATGACGTTCAGGTCAGGACTGTAAGGGCCATGGCAAAACCTTCAGCTTGCGCTGCTTCTGCTGTTTAATGTCCTCACCAAGACAAAAGAAATGGAAATATTTTTTGTTTTTGGATTTTTATTTGTTTGGCGCAATAATAGCAATCAGACTGTTTGGTAATGCATGTTTTTTGAAAATTGTTTTATTATTTATTATTTTATCCTCATTAGATTTTTATTTGATTTTGATTTATATATAACCAGAGTTGGAAAGTAATGGAATACATGTATTTAGAATACAAAACATAAGTAACTTTATTCTGAAACAGTCACATTATAAGTGGATAGTACTCTGAATACAGTTACACTGGTAAAATTAATGGATTACATGAAGGGACTGATCTATTTAACATGTTTATTCACTCTCAAATTTAGTTACAGCGATTCCATGTATTTCCCAGAAGCCCCTAAAACAAAACACACAACCACCATTAGATCCAATTTTGCTAGCTGCCTGCTCAGTTAGGGTCATGGAGCTGGCATGGCATAGTCAGCAGAGAAAGGTATTTCTATTTTGGAAATTTAAACATTATTTCAGGTTTAAGGGAGAAAAAGGAGAGAGTCGGTTCACTGTGGAGTGCAGCATCTGTTTGTCAGCTACTAACTTCCTTTCCACCTCTAAAGACTCCACTTCCGAACTAAAGGAGCATCCTGAAGTAAGTTGTTTAGGTCTGGCTAAAGTCGTCTGCGGCTTACTGGTTAGCTTAGGTTGGTTATCCTAGCTCTTTAAAGTCATAGGTAGCTCCTACTTAGTTAAACTGTTAATTGACCATCTCCTATATGCTAGTCACAGATCCGTTGTTAGCATACAGGAGATTGTTAGATTGTAATTTAACATTAGTTAACATTGAATTTAATGTGTTAGCTTAATGCAGAATGCAGTTCCAAATTTTTGATCCTAATGTACATGATTAAATGTCTCTGCACACTATTTTAGCTGTATGCATGTTTGCCCCTGTTGAAATGTCCAGCCTAAGGCGGTTACAGTCTTTGAGTCCTACCAGTGTAGTTATGTGTGTGATGAAACTATTACTTGCTGACAAAACAGGCTTATCTCCAGTGGATTGTTTAGTCTAACATACCTCTGCCGATTGGTAGAGATGGCAAGTTCAGGTTAAGTTCAACACCTTCATTAACATTTGGTGATTCAAAATATGCTCTTCCAAAAACTTGAGGAGAACATTAAAGGGTTAGGTTGTGGGTTCTGAGGTGTGTTTAGGATCATTTTCCTGTTGAAGAAGCCATACTACATTTTAGTCTTTGGTTGCGATGTTAGCTTCCATAATGTTTTAGTATTTATTTGAATCCATTATTCCCTATATAAATATTCATATGGATGTGAAATTTGCATCACCTGGTCTTACCTGACAATGATTGTGAACTATCCACAGTGCTAACAAGTTAACCATCTAAGAGCTGAAATCTCTTGGGTTGCCCAAGGTTTGCATGTAGTTATTTTCCTTTTTTCACTCTGCAATTGTACCAAACAAAAACACAAAGTTGCTTAAAATGAAATGCAAAGAACGTTTTATCTAATTTCCCTTTATGCATTCAGTTCATCTTTTTCTAACATAACTATTGCCAGAATCACACATTTTGGCCAGGGTTGCACAAACATTTGCATGCCACTATATATAATTATTAATTATATATAATTATTAAATTAGCATACAGAAGTTATATGAATTCAGTAAGACAAGCTGCACAAACTTGAGCCAGATCTGTATGTGTCATGCATTTTGTAACATCCAAAACATAATTTGATGTCAACATACATGAAAAGCACAAGTTTCAAAAACCATAACCGACAGACGGCTGATTCTCATAGTGAGAACCTTGGAATCAGCCCCTGAAGCTGAGAAGAAACAGTCTGAAATCCCTAGAAATGGTAATGACCCTCGAGATCTATCAGAAAGGAATGTTTTAATAAGTCCTCTTGCAAGTTTTGACCTACAGTGTAGGAGACTAATACAGTCATATGACCAGTTACCTCACATTTACCTCAGAGCTGTTATTACTGTCTCCACTGTTTAGAGCAAGCTGCTGCTAACGCTGCTCAGTTCACCTGAAATACGGTTAGCCTAGCTGTTAGCTATCCTCGGCTATTTCACTCTAAAACTGATCCTCTAAAGTGAGTTCATCTTTTATTAATCTTCAGACCTGTATATTTAACTTTCTGAGGCTCGTTCTGACAAAAACATACCCGGCTACAATCACTACACCCACATTTACCTCAGAGCTGTTATTACTGTATTCACTGTTTAGAGCTAGCTGCTGCGAACACTGCTAAGTTCACCTGAAATACGGTTAGCTTAGCTTTTAGCTACACTCGGCTATTTCACTCTAAAACTGATCCTCTAAAGCGAGTTCATCTTTTATTAATCTTCAGATCTGTATATTTAACTTTCTGAGGCTCATTCTGATAAACACACACCCCACTACAATCACTACACCCACATTTACCTCAGAGCTGTTATTACTGTATCTACTGTTTAGAGCTAGCTGCTGCTAACGCTGCTCAGTTCACCTGAGATACGGTTAGCCTAGCTGTTAGCTATCCTCGGCTATTTCACTCTAAAACTAACCTCTAAAGCGAGTTCATCTTTTATTAATCTTCAGACTTGAATATTTTAACATTTTCAGACATGACTGCGTTTTGCTTCTCAGTGTTACCCGCCACCATTTTCTTTATCTGAAGCAGGCTAAGAGCTGGTGAGGCCGTGGTGCGTGGTGGGATGCAGTACACTATGAAGATAGCTTTGGAGGTTTTTATGGTGGGCTGTGTAATTCCATAAGTGCTATTTTACAGTTTTATATCTTCACTTTTATTCTAAAGTACATTTACATATAAGGCATTTAGCAGACGCTCTTATCCAGAGCGATTTACAACCGTGCTTAGTGTTCCGTTGGATGATATTCCAGCTAGTATAGAGCCTAAAACTCACCACGGGCTTAGACACTGCCCGAACAGGGGGCCAGTGCTGGCATTAAGCATTTAGCTAAACATAAGGAGGGCTTGCTGTAGGTAGCCATGTCTAAACCTTTGACTGGTACAGTATATTATTATTAATTTCATGTAGAAATGCATTTGATCATCTTTTGTGATTTTTAATCATTTGAGCTGATTCTAATCTACTCTAGACTGAGATCCACAGGATTTGAAGTCCACTGGATCCATACCATATTAAAAATGTGTCATTCGGACAGACTGTAATTTTGGAGGTTTTCTAAATATAAATATCCATAGAAATGACATTATAATATGCCGTAATATGGAAGTTTGAGTCATAAATGAAAACAGCCACCACTTCCTTTTGAGTATTCCCCTATGTAGACCCTCAAAACAGTCTTTGCAAATAAAAAGCAAGCTGGCATGTTTTACTGTTGAAGCTCATGACAAATTTCCCAGAAGATGACCAGACCAGACCAGTGATGCATTATTCCTGCTCCTTAGTTCATCATCCAGTGACCTTGTAGCATATCAAAATAAGTAATATACACAACAATGGAGCAACAGCATTGTTTGTGATCAGTTAGCTGAACAGTTCTACTAAACTGGTTCAGAACACAGTTTAAACCCTAAAGATTTAGATTTACAATGCATTTATTGGTGCCTTAACAGTGGAGCACTGGCACGTACACTGAGGAGGCAAACATGAATCATTCCATAAGATCAGGGCCAGATGGACGACTTTCTTGCCAAGTTTTCAACTTTTGTGTAACAAACTTCAGCCAAGTCAAACTTATCAAGTTTTTTGCCAACGTTGTAGGGATTTCCAGACACTAACTACTACCTTTGGCTGAATTGGAGCTAAAAGATGATTTTTTGAGTGAGGTTTGAAAAGTGGGACCATTAAGCGGTGCAGGCCTCTAGCGCTAGTTGTTTTGGCAAAAAACAATGTCCTCATATGAGGTCAAAGGATTAACGTTTGAAAAAGTATCATGGTACAGAGAATCAGAAATGTAATGTCCTTATATGAGGACGCTGGGGTCTCAGGAGAATAAATACAATTTTGAGATTTCAGCTGGATTTTGAGTCTTTCAACTTTAGTTAACATCTGTTTTTGTCACTTGTCCCAATTGTTGCCTTCAGCTTACCTATTCAAGTATTGACTGATTGTTGCAAGCCCGACTCATCTGAGCACTAATAGATATATGTATAGAAATGTTTATGCACTTATACTGAAATTACCTTGTCTTCTATCTAGGCATGAACGCTGGCTTGGGATTGCTAGGTAGAGCACTTCTGCTGTATATAACTGTGAGTACATGATTCTCACAGTCTCCAGCACATCATCAGGTCTGCAGAAAAGACCACTGGAGTTAAACTACCCACACTGTTGGGTCTGCACACTTCCAGAACCAGTAAGCGTGCAGAGAAGATCATCACTGATCTATCACACCCTGGACATCACCTGTTCCAGCATCCTCCCTCAGGCTGTGGCGCTTTAACCAAATGAGGATCAAGACAACAGAGAAGCTTCTTCCCACATGCCATCACACTCATGAACAGCTGAACATTACAATGCACATTACACTCCACACTCAGGACACTTTTCTCACTTCCTGTTCTTACAGTACAGCACTTTTAATTGGATTATTCTTTAATTATCTTATTTATCTTAGTAACAGTTTCACATATCACTCTATCCTCTGTACTGGCTGTCTCAGACTGGTGCTCCATCCTCTGTACTGACTGTCTCAGACTAGTTCTCCATCCTCTGTACTGACTGTCTCAGACTGGTGCTCCATCCTCTGTACTGACTGTCTCAGACTGGTGCTCCATCCTCTGTGCTGACTGTCTCAGACTGGTGCTCCATCCTCTGTACTGACTGTTTTAGACATGTGTTACTTCTTGTAGTGCACTTAATAAGCCTTAATCTGTCTCTACATCCGGACTGCTGCACACATCTCACATCTCAAGACAATTTAAGGTTTACCGGTATGTAAGGTATTGTGTGTGTGTGTGTGTTTGTACTGTGTGACATGTTGTCAGGCTCTGTGCACTGTGAGATAATGTAACCAAAGACAAATCCCTTGTATGTGTGAATATACTTGCCCAAAAAAGCTTGATTCTGATTCTGATTCTTTTTTCTAGACAAGGGCCAAGGGCCAGTGCTCAAGGCGAGTTCTAGACTCCAACCTTCGTTGCTTTGGATGAGGACGTCTGCTAAATGCAGTAAATGTTAAGGTAACTTTTCTAATTGCTCATTCACAAATACAGTATCTTACAAAAAAGAGTACACCCCTCACATTTTTGTAAATATTTTATTACATTTATTTATTATTTTTACATATACATTTATATAATATTTATTATTTTCTGGGACAACACTGAAGATATGACACTTACAAGTAGTTAGTGTACAGCTTGTATAACAGTGTAAATTCGTTGTGCTCTCAAAATAACTCAACACACAGCCATTGATGTCTAAACCGCTGGCAACAAAAGTGAGTACATCCCTAAGTGAAAATGGCCAATTCTTTTTAGGTTTGAGAGTGCATGACTGCTGCTGGCTATAGTTCATGAATCCCAACAACCTGAAGCAGAGCATGATCCCCTCCCATCAGAAACTGGACCACAGGGCAATATTCCAACATCATAACCAACCCAAACACACCTCCAAGATGACACTGCCTTGCTAAAGAAACTGAGGGTAAAGGTGCTGGACTGGCCAACCATGTCTCCAGACCTAAACCCTTCAGCATCTGTGGGGCATCCTTAAAAAGAAGGTGGAGGAGTGCAAGGTCTCTAACATCCACCAGCTCTATGATGCCCTCCAAGAGAGCTAAGGCAGTTCTGGAAAATAATGGTGGCCACACAAAATATTGACACTTTGAGCACAATTTGGCTTTTTTCACTTAGCGGTGTACTACCTTTCGCTTTAATGGCTGTGTGTTGAGTTATTCAGAGGGAACTGCAAATTTACACTCTTATGTAAGTATACATTGTATGAAAGTGTCATATCTCCAGTTTTGTCCCATGAAAAGATATAAAATGATAAGATTATATAAGATTATAAAATATTTACAAAACTGTGAGGGGTGTACTCATTTGTGAGATACTGTATGTGCTGTGTCATGCAAGGAAATGGAAATGCGCTGGGTTTAGATTTTGGAAACTTTATTAACAGAAAAGACTTCCACAAAAACTGTTCAGTTGGGAACATAAGATGTAAACAAATTGTTAATCATCTTTGGAGATATAATTTATTAATCTATTGAACAGTTCACAACAGTTTGCAAAATATTTGTGATTTTTATAAATAAATTAAATAACCTTGAGACATGTTCAGGGTGCAAATCTAAACAACAAACATACATTGGTAGAACATAATTGAAGATAAGATTTCTTGAAAATATGTTCTTCTGTCAGTATCAGTTAACTTAATATTCCAATAAATATTGTATTCACTGCAAAATATATTATGTTTCAGTTTGTTCAGTAAACAAACTGCACGTTCTTACTTTCTGTGATTCCTGTCTTATAATACTTAATGCTGAATGTATTCGATTCAGTTGTCTATACACTTCAGGAGGTCACCTCTGTGATTCCTGTCTTATAATACTCATTGATGAATGTCATCGATTCAGTTGTCTATACACTTCAGGAGGTCATATTTCACATATCCGACTCTGTTCACCCGCCGATTGCCGTTCATCCTCCAGTAGTACTTGTCATGGCAGAAGTATAAGTGTCCTGCAATTACAGCAATGAAAAATGAGAAGATGCAATTTGTTTCATTTCTGGCCAAAAGGTAAACTCCATTAAAATAAGCAACTGATTGTAATTTGACATTGAAAGAACGTTTTTTTTTATTTTTGCTTTATGGATCTTACTTTTGTAAAGGAATATATCATGAGAGTCAATGGGGACCTGAGGGAAGGTCATGTCAGTGAAGCGAGGATATCCCTTATCTATCCTCTGTTTTGCTACATCCAGCCTAAGAAAATGAATAAGAGCAAGGGACAGTTTAGGTGGCAGTGAAAGAAGAACAAACACAAGATGTCTCTGTTTTCGGATGGGAGAAAGGTGTGTTCTTACTTCCAGAACTTGTCCTTGTTAAACAGGAGCACCTTGCCTTTTCTCCTCTGCAGTGCACCCTCCACCTTCTCCAAACTGCTGGGAAAGCCAAGCTTCTCGATTTTGCGTGGTCCCTGCACCTCCTGTCCGCTGTACACCCAGAACTGATTGTCTGATGAAAGAAGACAGATGGAAAAGCTCAGACGTGCGTCTGAATGTGGTAGTTGCGTGATTATGATATGATATATTATCAGCACATAGGGTTTACCTGCAAAGAAGTAGATCTTTTTGGACAGCTGGTCTTCGAAAGCAGTGTTGATCTTAGCGGGCAGGGCGGGCCATCTCTCAGAGCAAAGGAAAGGGCCTTCGCGTTTCCCTTTTGATGTCTTCCAGTAGTGCCTAAATGGATAACATTAGTTACTTTAAAATGTGATCGGTCCAAGATTGTCCAAGTTCCTGCCAATATTGTAATTATATAGAACTGTGATCCGCAGAGTTTCAAGAGTGCAGATTGCTCAAGAACCTAAGAAAGACATTTACTGCGACAGAACCACAGCATTGACTGGCAGTCCTCATGGAAGATATTGGGTACTGTTATACAAAATGATACATGTATTATACATAATATAATCGTGTAGCACACAAGCTATTGGATCTTACCTATCTTTGAAGAAATGAAGCTCGCCCTGGATCTCAGTTATAGTGTCAAATACCTCTACCTGGCAGACGTCCACAGATGGGGTCCTGGATCCTGTGAAAGGCGATAGGAACTATTTAATTTTCTTGGTACCACTGTTATAATTTATTCAGTCTACATCCTCTCAGAATGCCTTATCCCATGATTCACTTCAATTTGATCTTATTATTACTCCAGCTGATTAACCAATTGACATCATACCATAGAGATGCTGGATACCCTTGATGTCATCCTCATGCAGAGAGAAGTTCGCTACATATCTGTACATGTAGAGCATCAGAGAACCCTGAACGTTGGAGTGAGTCAGGCCAAGAGCATGTCCAAACTCATGAGCTGCCACCAGGAACAGACTGTATCCTGTGAGAGAATGAAATGACATAATGTCATAACACAAAGCAGGTCCTGCTTTGCAAATCTGTGTTATCTGTACAGACAGTTGCATAGGGCGTGGCGACATCAGATTTTGTCTATGGCTTAATATCTAGGTCTTTCGTTGGTACTGAGGAATAAAGCATTTCATGAACAATTATTTTACTTCTAGTTTTAAAAATAACGGTACCCAAAATGATCCACTGGATCTCACCCTTAACATGAGTGCACACCTCAAACCGAACAGGTCTTTGGGAAGTCTTTGGGAGGTCAATCTTCCGTGGCATCATTGCATAGAACCCTCTTTTTTAAGAATAGGAAATGTCTATGTGCTTAAAGGAACAACTTTAAAATGATCTGTTCCAGCGTGATATTGGGTGTACGGATTACGAGTAATGGAAAACAAGTAATGCTAGACTGACAAATGAAGCCTCCAATGATGTTGTCATATTAACACACAGATGGATCCACATGTAATCATGCTTAGCTACACTGACTTGTGAGGAATAAAGGCCACCGTGTATAGAGAGGTCTCTCTAAGAGTCTCTTTAAGATTTACCACCTTCTAATACATTATTATGAATTAGAATTAGAAGGTCGAAACTCTAGATGGAGCTGTAACTGGTTTTAGTCCAGTTCTCATAAACTAAGACCAAGTTATAATGGTCTGTAGTAGACGTCTCTTACCTGGCCCATCGCCAAGAGTCCAGGTTTCGTCATCATCAAAGTGGACATCCCCGTTAATTCCTAAGCCTGGGCTATAGGCGTGTGCCAACAGGCCATTTTCACCATCAAATGCTTGGAAGTCTCCATGTTCTGAAAAAAACTCAGCTTGTTAATTTCTTCCTTGTTTTTATAAAAGCTGGAACTATGTTGCTACAGTAATGCACCACTATTGCCGGATCTCTATGTGGTTTTAAAAGAGAATTAAACTTCCAGCACTGGAAACAACAGTGTAACAGTTTAATCATATACAGTAGATTACTATTGACAGGAATCTGATAAGAATGCTTCTAGAAGCTATATGGATTTAACAAATACAAATCTCGTCAAGATTGTAACAAACCTCCTCTACTAAAAGAGATCATGATGTCGGCTGTGCCCTCATGGAGACGGGTAAATATCAGAGGTGTGACATCACTCCACACCTTGAAGGCTCTCGCAATGGTGTCATCGATAAGAGATTCTTCCATATCTGAAGTGTAATTCAAAATCCTGCAGAGCAAAAAACAATATAAGCTAGTTTTCCACACGAATCTCTTAAACATAATGTATCTAAGCTTGTTATATCTGTCACAAGAAGAAAACAGGGAGGACGCCTTAAGTGATAATTTAATTTACTTACCTGTATGTGATATTATTGTGCTTCCACTTAGGGCTTCCTGGGAAGGTCTGGTAGTTGAGGATGTCCGGCACACCACAGCGTGGCTGCTTCATGGTCCTGACAGTGGCTTCGTCCAGTGTACCAGTCTCCTCCAGACCCGCCTGCCTCTGCAGCCTCTTCAGAACTTTAGAGCTGGACACTTTTGGCTGCGGCCCACTCTTGTTCTGGACCTCCATATATCCAAAGCGCTTCAGGTACGTCTGAAGGTAGATGAAAGCATATAAGGCAGGTGCATGCACTGTGTACATTCACCCCATCCTCTTATGTCTATCTGCTGCCTCTGTAGCATACAGGCAATTACTATCATTATTAGTTTTACATGCTGAGTGCAGCTGCTTCAGCAGGTCTGCTATTCCCTTACCAAGTTATTAAGAAGCTTATCAGAAGTACTACCAGATGTTAACGACTGTACAACACAGGTTCAGCAGACTGGGCTAGGAACACAACTTGTATTTGTATTTTATAAGATTAGTAATACTCACCTCAGCCAGCTCCACATCCGTTATGTTTTTAATTTCATCCCCGGGGAAGACCGAGTTAATTGGATGGCACCACACGCTTAAAGCGCAGGTTCCAAGAACCATAAATACCAAGGTTCTGAGTCTCATAGTGAGAACTTTGGAATCAGCCCCTGAACCTGAGAAGGAAAAAGCCTGAAAGCTCAGAGATTAAGACCTGCACAAGTCACTGGAGAGGTCTATCTGATGAGAGCATTTACCGGCGTCTTCCTCAGTCTTTCAGCTCTTGTAGCTAGTTTTCAGCTCAGTGCCCACCATTTATAGCCCTAATGATGAGTAAGTCACTTAACCTCACCACCGATCTGAAACTTACTTTAGCCTTCCCACACCTCCTTCATTCCAGGGGAATTCCACCAAACATTCTACAATAATAGATGCTTTTAACAGGAAAAATATGTTTTCCTTGCTGCTCAACAACTTTGTTTATGTTCTATTAGATCATTTGAGTTCATAGGAAACTGTTAGTTTGTGCAATAACTAGAACACCATTTTAAAAATACCTGTGTGTTAATCATCCTTATAATCAGTTTCTTTCTGAGAGGGGAGGTGAGGGCAGAGACCTGGAAAGATGGAAATATAACAAAAGAGAAGGGAAGCAACGGAAATTATGTTTTAACGTCTAAATAAAATACTAATATAGAAACAAACACCCGCGACTTTCACAGTATGTCACAAACTGACGATCACTGATGGTCATCCCAGTCAGCACACTCCTTCTCTGTTTGACTGTAAAAGCCTTTGTGGTGTCACTGCGCTCTGCCTTGACAGATATTGTGGTCTTGAGTAACTAGATCTGTAGACCTGTAAAAAGCTCAGTATAGTTTTCCGAGTTGTTTAGGAATATTGTTGGGAATACAGTCTTATTTTCTCAGAGATATAAAGTTGTTGATTATATGTTGATTATATCGATCCTTTCATGTGAGATCAAGTACACTGCAGTGGAAAAGTTCAAGGTAGCCTTGACAGCTGAATGAGACCACCCTTGTTTTACTTCATTTGAATTACTTTAAATTTAATTTAATTACCATTAAATTAAAAAGCTTTTGCCTGTGCCTCCAAAATTAAAGCTTTAATTGCTGTTTATCATATGACCAACCAGGTTATGGAATGGTTGTAAGTAGACCTGTTTTCTTTAGATGTTTTAATACATAAAATATTTTATTTTATTTTATTTTATTTTATTTTATTTTATTTTATTTTATTTTATTTTGCTTAGGAAAGGTAAAGACTCAAAGGAAAGACTCTCTTTTCTTATAAATATCATATTTCTAATCTCCTCTGATATACCTCCTGAGGAAATAAATACTTACTTATGTACTTAGACTATTTTGACTGGACACTGAAGAATGAAGGGTGCTCTCTTAAACTTTGTATAGGATAGTTACTGTACATACTGGGCTTGTTTGAAGAGAGGTTTGGAAATGTTGAAGTTAACACACTGTCACACAAACTCACAAAGTGTTGTCTGCTTTTTTATTTGGAACACATTTCTGGAACTATATTAGTAATATCTGGTTCCAGTCAGACCCTCTATAATTTATTTTTTTTGGCATTCTACTCATTGATATAATATGTAGCGAAATGACAATAAAGCATTGTGTAATGTTGGAGCAAAAACATTTACAGTAATTATTCCTCAGAATAGCCATGCATCATCCCTGCTTAGTACATCATCAGCCCTTGGCACATGTCATGCGTAATTAAATGATCTGACACTCCATTCTTAATTCCTGGTTAGAACGCTGAATCTGCTGTTGTTATTATTTCAAGTATTTGTACAGAATTAGCATTTTGGCTTTATGGCTGTCACAGTTGTTTGGGTAAAATCAATTGCTCAATTTCAATATCCAGCTGATTGAAATGCTTGTTATATGTGTATCTGATTAATGATTAGTTAGCTGTTTATCTGCAAGTCATTGTTTTAGTTGATTCTCCACAAGAGGGCGCTGTAAGTACACTAGATAATTTTGTGTGCATCACTGGAATAGAGGAAACCTACATCAGTAGTAGTATCTCAAGAAGCTGCGCATGTTCACAGCTACGAACTTCATATACATTATTTATAAAAAGAAGAGCTGCACCCAGAAGGAATTGTGGGACTGCGGTGCTGTTGGAAAGTAAGATAAAGGTTACCAGGAACAATAAATGAGGATAAATTTAGACTGATATGGGGAATATTTATTGAGATACACATACAGAGGTAGTGTCTCTCAGTATGGCGTTGGGCCACCATGTTTGACGTCTCAGCATGGAGTTGTAGAGGCATGTATGCAGTCCTATGACAATCCATCCCATTAAGCTTGAATATTCTCACATAGATTGTGACATGTGACAACAAACCAATCATCTTGGTGCTGACCACAGTGCCTCTACATAGATTGTGTGGCCGTCTCCACCAAGACAAAAGCAGGACTCGTCACTGAAGATGACCTGCTGCCATTATGAGTTACTCCATGACAGTCTGCCACGACACCATTGTAGCCTTTGGTGATGCTGAGGTGGTGTTAAGGGCAGTCGTCATAGCAGCCTGCATGCATGTAGTCCACCAAAGGTGCCTGAACCAACAGGATGACTCATGGAGGGCACAACTGCTCATTGTCCTCATTTAGCTGTTGAGTCACTCTGTGCATGACAGACACTTTGTCAGTTGTCTCCCTTTCTCTCTCTCTCTCTCTCTCTCTCTCTCTCTCTATGCTTTTAGAAATTGGATGCACTTGATGCCAAACGGGCAGGAGCTTCATGTTTTGTTTGTTTGGACTGCTTCACTCAGACCTTAATCAGTATCGTGGACAACACGCTCCAGTTTGCCAGCTTTTATCTCCACAGAGCGGGGCACGTCAAGGGCTCTCAGGGGAGACAAAGTTTGGCGGGATCTGCTTTTATGTCACCCAGGGCTTGTGCACAGGTGTCACGGCATTAATGAACACATCCAGAGTAATTCCTTATACTCTGTAAACCAAATTCGCATACATTGTGCTCATAGGAGTTCTTATCACACCTCATGCGTGCATGCACACGGTAGTGCACGCTTTCACAGAGCATGTGTTAGAATGTGTGTCAGAATGCGGTGTGTGCGCATGCATGTGTGAGGGTGTGTGTGTTGGAAAGTGGTGTTTTTGTGTGTGCGTGCATTTGTGAGTGTGTTAGGATGTGTTGTGTGTATGTTAGAATTTAGTGTGTGTCCGTGTGTGTGTTAGAATGTAATGTGAGTGTGTATGTGTGTGTGTGTGTGTTAGGATGTGGTGTGTGTGCGTGTGTGTTTGTGTTAGGATGTGGTGTGTGTGTGTGTGTGTGTGTGTGTGTGTGTGTTTGAATGTGGTGTGTGTTAGAATGTGTGTGTGCGTATGTTAGGATGTGGTGTGAGTGTGTGTGTGTTAGAATGTGTGTGTGCGTATGTTAGGATGTGGTGTGTGTGTGTGTGTGTGTTAGGATGTGGTGTGTGTGTATGTGTGTTAGGATGTGGTGTGTGTGTATGTGTATTAGGATGTGGTGTGCGTGTGTGTGTGTGTGTGAGGTTGAATGTGGTGTGTGTGTTAGGATGTGTGTGTGCATGTGTGTTTGTGTGTGTTAGAATGCGATGTGAGTGTGTGCGTGCGTGTGTGTGTGCGTGTATGTGTGCGTGTGTGTGTTAATATGTGTGTGTGTGTGTGAGAGTTAGGATGTGTGTGTGTGTTAATATGTGTGTGTGTGTGTGTGTTAGGATGTGTGTGTGTGTTTGTGTTAGGATGTGGTGTGTGTGTGTGTGTGTGTGTGAGGATGTGGTGTGTGTGTGTGTGTGTGTGTGTGTGTGTGTGTGTGTGAGGATGTGGTGTGAGTGAGTGTGTGTGTGTGTGTGTGTGTGTGAGTATTAATATGTGTGTGTTTGTACTGTGTGTAATGTTGTCACTCTGTGCACTGTGAGCTAATGTAACCAAAGACAAATCTCTTATACGTGTGAACATACTTGCCCAATAAAGCTTGAGTCCGAACTCTGAATGGAGTAGAACACCATCCGGGTATCTTTAGAGCGCAACAGATCTTCAGTTTGGCAGCATACTGCATACTTACATACTACCTACTTTTAATAGAGCCTATGGAATTATAAACACTATTGTCCCACAATGCAACAGGAAACAGAAAGGGCGGAGCATCTTGCACTTGAAAATTTCTTTTAAAAATGGCGGACGGTGGTGCAACCATGACCAGAAGTGGGGTAAACGAGTTCAACCCAAATCTGCCACAACAACCTGAACAATTAATTAATTTTAGTAAATAATGTGTTTATTTGTTTGTGTTTTCTTCACTGAAGCAACCCACAGAGGGTATGACTTAAGCTTCATCACTTCCTGTTATCAATAAATAATTTATAATTAAGATTTAGTGCGCTTTACTTGTCAAACTTGTACTAGTATATAAATTGTATATACTGTATAGTACTAGTGTGTAGTACACAACTGTATACTACTACTGTATACTGTATAGACACCATATACTGTAATAACAGGGCTCAACTTGCAGGAGGCGCTGCTGCTGCTCTGTTGCAGTGCTGCATATGAACCAACATGAAAAGTAAGAACCCCGGCTCGTCCAATTATATCAGATTTTAAGCTGTTGTAAACGTAATATGGTTTATTGGGTATAATGTTGTACTGGATTAGTTAATTAATTATCAGGTATTATAGAGGTATAATTGTATGCATTTGTTTTAGTGTAGTTTCACCAACTATTAGCATTAGCATTACCTGCTCCCTGTGGCAGTTTCTTTTTTGTGTGCTCATTTGTACATTTAGTAGCTCTTTTCTCTGATCTATAATGTCTTATACTGTTTTAATGTAACCTAAATATTACACATTTATTGTTATTGCTCATTGTAATTATTGCTGCCATAATAATACTATAGATAATAGACCATCAACGACTGTCAAATGAATGAACAAAATACCACAGAATACCATGCAGGGCTCTAGACTAACTTTTTGAACTGGTTGCACTGGTGCGCCTAACGTTTTTTCTTAGGTGCACCAGCACCAAAGTTAGGTGCACCCAAATTTTCAACTGCATCACATTCAGCAGTTTTACATGTTCACTTTTTCTTTTCATTTTTAAATCGCTGTCCATATAGGCAATATTGACTTGTAAATGATTAACTAACAATGTGGTCAACATAAAGTTCTTTATTTGAAGCACAATTCTACAAGAAAGGTAACACTTGGGCACAGGGGCGTAGCAGCAAATTCTGGGCCCTGTACACTCTCAATGTCAGTGGGCCCCTATCCATGCCAGTACACGAGGAACGTGAGCAAAAAAAATGGGCCCCTCTGGGTAGTCAGATCCACTTTCCCCCCCACTACCACGCCCATGCTTGGGCAGTGCATCGGTCATGTAATGTGTTTGATAGATGCGCTGTGCTTTTTCAGCGCTTCAATTCGAAATGTATTAGAACCAGTCACAAACGCACTACTGCCGGCCATGGTCTTCCCACACTCCTTACAGTCAGTGCAGGCTGTGACTCGGAGTCGATCGTATGTGGGTAGTTATCTGATGCCATCTCCGGACCAGGGCTTGACATAACCAACGCTCTGACACGGAGCCGTCAGCCTCCCAGGTTAACAATTTTCGAACGGACCAGACCTGAACTTAACATTCTTAACCAAAATGTTGTAAATTATTCTTTTCACCGTCTCTCGCCATCCGCAGCTACACCCGCTCTGTTTATCTGACGGGCCTAGGCTACTCAGCGCTCTGTCTGACTGCTAGTGTTGTATCGTTCGCGAACGATACGTTCGAATGAACGAATCATTTGAGTAAACATAATGAACCGAATTACTTCCTCAGCGGACTCGATTCAGCAGCGACCGTGCAGGCCAGCAGGGCAACTGCTGTGTGGTCTGTGAATCACTGAATCACCCGCGAATCTGGTGGCGGAGACTCTCATTGCGAGGGAACTGTGATTGCTCAGTGATTCGTTCACTGAACTGAGAGCTCCCGTTCACTCACTGATTCGTTCACTGAACGTACTATCACTCAGTGTACTGTCGCAAAGGGGTCCCGCCCTTCACTATCTTTGATTGGTTTAGACCACGAAATGGGCCTAATGTGTATCTGTTTTTAACCACAGGGAGACTTTCAGAGTCACGAAGACCTTTTTTTTCCCCCTATCGAACGGCTGGTCGCACTGGTGCGACCTCAGTTTTTTTTTGTCGCACAATTGAGAAATTGGTCGCACTCTAGAGCCCTGCCATGGTTAGTAAAATAATCACAATTGACAAAATTATTATTTTAAATGTTTCTGTTTTGCTGCTATTTGTCTTGTGTTATGTTTTGTCATGTTGGTTATGATTCTGAATCTTCATTCATGAATCTGATGAAGCAGATAAAGGGAGTAACATACAACCATGAGTTATTGCAGTCCATACTGAACACAGGGGTGTTTATTGAACACAACAGATGGAAATGGGAATGAAAGTAAAGACAAAATAGAAACTAAACAGAACACTGCCAAAGAAACACAACAAACTGACTGGATGAACTGAACAAAACAAACATTAAGAAATACTAGACTGCTGAACAAACAAAGCACAAGACAATGATTTTTTTGTACAGAGAAACACCAAAGTAACACACCTGAGTACAAACAAGACATAGGTGAACAGGATAACAGGGGGGGTGGAGCCAGGGGCAACTCTAACAATAACCCGTCTGGGCCCTCAACCACAGCCACAACATTACACACAGCATTACACAATTTTTTGTGGCAATATTAAGGACTTTAAGTAAGTAATAATTTCACAGAGGTCCAGTGCATTTAGTGTCCTTAATATTGGTGAAGAAAATGATCTGGGTTCTTTAGAAAAGACAGCTGAGCTGATTGTAGATCTACACCTTCTAAAAACTAGACTAGGAGAATCTGTAATGCCTATTAATTAATACCTTAAATGGCTGCATTTACAACAAAGGTCAGTTATTATTATTACTGTTAGGTTATTAGAAATGACCCACAGTTTGACCTTAAATCAGTTTGATCTAAAAAGTGTATTTTTTTTTCACTTTCCCTCATTCACTGTTTTGCTTGGCTTGTTGATATATTGATATTATTGATATATTGATATATTTGAAAACACTATACGCGCTCATGTCTGTGTGAGAACACTGGACGTGTGAGAAATGTGTTGATTTTTTTGGAACATTGTATAATTTAGTATTTGTGTACTGCTGATTGTGTGAGTGTGTAGTGTTTTAAATAGTGAGGGAGCGTTAATATTACTGTTAATATTATATTAATTAATCATTCCAAATTCAGAAATAAAACACAAATAAAAAGTCTGACGCTTCATACCAGTAACCATGTAACACATAAAAAAAGGTTAACAATCACAAGAGATTAAGTTCATATTACAAAATACTACTGATTTTATAAATAAATTAAAAAACTGGGAAACGTTCACATGTGCAAATTTGGCTACAACAAAAATACAATGAATAAAATATTAACCATACATTAACTGATTTTAAAAATGACTGAGTTATCATTTGCTCCAGGCAATGACATTTTAATATCTTACAAGATATTAATACTGTTACTTAACTTAATATTCAAATATACATTGAGTTCAAGGCAAAAAAAAAAAGGTTCAATACTTTCAGCAACACGTACAGATTTGGGACAGACTTTGATCCCAAATGTTTGTGCTTTCCTATTATTACAATACTCAGTTCTGAAGGTAACAGCTTCAGTAGTCTGAACACTTCAGTAGGTCATACTTAACATATCCTACTCTGTCCACCTGCCGCCTGCTGGTCATTCTCCAGTAGAACCTTTCTCGGCAGAAGTAGAAGTGTCCTGAAATGGCCAAAAAGAAAAGTCCATTAAACAAACGGGGAATGGGGTGCAAAGAGGAGCAAATTGATAGCCAACGAATCTTAAGGATCTTACCCTTGTAAAGGAAGACATCATGAGAATCCACTGGGACCCCACCGAAGGTCTGGTCGGTGAAGCGAGGATATCCCTTATCTATCCGCTGTGTCTTTACATCCAGCCTAGGAAAATGAACAAGAGCAGCGGAGATGTTCAGATGATATGTTTTTTGGGTTTTGGCCAGATTACTCAAGTAATAACCCAATGTCCACAAATATCTTTCACAGGGTGTGTTATTACCTCCAGAAGTTCTCCCCACTGAACAGGATCACCTTGCCTTTTCCTCTCTGCAGTGCACCCTCCACCTTCTGCAAATTGCTGGGAAAGCCAAGCTTCTCGATTTTGCGTGGTCCCTGCACCTCCTGTCCGCTGTACACCCAGAACTGATTGTCTGATGAAAGAAGACAGATGGAAAAGCTCAGATGTGCGTCGGAATGTGGTAGTTGTGTGATTATGATACATTATCCGAACATAGTGTTACCTGCGAAGAAGTAGATCTTCTTGGTCAGATGGTCCTCAAAAGCAGTGTTGATCTTAGCAGGCAGGGCGGGCCATCTCTCAGAGACGCGGAAAGGGCCTTTGTGCTTCCCATTACCGTCACCTGATGTCTTCCAGTAGTGCCTAAACAGGTCATATAAATTATTATTAAATGCAGTTCCTGAAGAGATTACATATAAAAGGTTTATAACAAAAGATCATATACATTCCTCTGTTCCTACTGTTTAGTACTGGAAGCTACACCTAAGCTAATGCACAAGAGTCCATGACCGATCTACATTTATTACTACTAGCTCTCATCAACAGAAATACATATTGGCCATTTTTGAAAATGATTTCCAGTATGCACTGGGTTACCGGGAACACCTAAATATGTGTAGTAGTACTGTAGATGCAGGATACTGGTTCTTACCCATTTTTGAAGAAATGTAGCTCGCCCTGGATCTCAGTTATTGTGTCAAATACATCCACCTTGCAAACATCCATGGAGGGGTCCACAGTTGGGGTTGTGGTAGGTACAATGGGGGCAGTGGGCTTAGGTGTTTTGGGAGTAGTAGATGGGGAAGTTGTAGTGGATGAGGGTTGGGGAGGTGTGGGATCAGGGCCTGTTTTGGATCCTGTAAAAGAAAATGTCAAAATGTTATTGAGTACACACAAAGTTTGTAAAATTTAATCAGGATGTTACTTCTCGTATTGTGCCATCCAAATCTTAATACTGCCATACATGTAGGCCTGGACTTAAGAAACACTGTTGATGGTCATGTGGTGGCCCATACATTTTAGTGTCCCTCACTTCAAAAGCTCTCAGTTACAAAGAACACAGGCTTAAACTACCAACCCTAAAGGTTCTTTGGAGATCCCAAGGTGCTTGCTCCATGTCATCATCAAAAACAGTGTTTTAAGAGTGTACATCTAAAATGCAGTCATAATTCTAAGGCTGATCAGTAATCAATAAAAGTAAAGATTTCGTACCATAGAGATATTGGATACCCTCAATGTCATCCTCATGCAAAGAGAAGTCTGCTATATATTTGTACATGGGGAACATCAGAGCATCCTGGATGTTGGAGTGATCCAGACCAAGAGCATGTCCGAATTCATGAGCTGCCACCAGGAACAGGCTGTATCCTGTGAAAAGAGCAAATTATAGAGTCAAGAATGTCAATGACATTTAGATTCCAAACCTGTGTGTGCTGTACTGATAACTCATAACAGGAGACAGTAAAATTACCCTTGTCTGGACAAAATCCCCACTTCTTGTCCGTGTCAAAGCTGCCAGTTGTAGCGCACCACAGTTTCCCGTCACCTCGGCCATCGCTAGTGCAGGATGTATAGGTCTTCCCCAGGAACACAAAAGGAAACTGACATGGTTCACCCTCAGAGTTTCCCCCGATCACTGCAGTGTCTGTAGGACAGAATCAACAGTCATTTGAGGAACTTTAACTGTAAGTTGGACCTGTTTCTTTAAGTTACGTAACCTAATGTCTGGTTTTAAAAAGCTAAATATCGTGATGAAATATCGTTTCTTATTGATGTGGTGAGGAATGAAGTCTCTCACCTCTGTTAGGACAGAATCCATATTTTTTATCAGTGTCAAAGTTGGCTGTAGTTGAGCACCAGCGATACCCATCAGAGCGTCCTTCCGTGGTGCAGCTGTCATATTGTTTCCCCAGAAAAGTGAATGGGAAGACACATTCAGCTCCATTACTGTTGCCATCAAAGGTGAAGAGAACTGTAGAGATAGAGAGACAACTTCAGTAATCACAATCCCAAAATCTAGCACTATCACATTCACTTCAGAGTAATAAACTTTAATCTGGGAAATTAAGGTGTGAAATGAGTTCTTTGAAGCAATCCCATTTCAGTTTCTACATTAAAGTCCTTTCTGAAACCAAATGTATTTAAGGCTCCCAGTTTAGTGTGAGTTCATGAGCGGCTTCAAACAAATCAGTTCTTTTTCTGACCAGTGCTGCACTCCTGCAGTAGTAGGGAAGAACTTACGCTCGCTGGGGCAGAAACCAAATTTCTTGTCTTTGTCATAGTCAGCAGTGGTGGCGCACCATGGCAAACCATCAGTACGACCCTCAGTGATGCAGGTGGAGTAAGACTGCCCCTCAAAGCGGAATGGGAAGCGGCACATGGCACCCTCTGCATTGCCATAGCGGGTCTTAACAGCTGGAAGAACCACATGGAATGATGTTTAGATTTAATATATTAAAAAAAAACACAGAGATCAAAACTGTTAGTGTATAATCCAAACTCTAGAGGGCGCTATTGTTCTATTTTGCAGCCCTTTCAGCATCTTCACTACTGGATAAGTAGTATAAGGCAGACAAGTCTTACCTGGTCCATTGCCAAGAGTCCAGTATTCATCATCATCAAAGTGGGCATCCCCCTGTATTCCCTCACCTGGTGGATAAGCATGTGCCAGAAGGCCATCTTTCCCATCGAACGGGTAGGGGTCTCCGTGATCTGGAAAAACACACCATGTGAAACTCTTTACTTTGTCTTTTTGGACGCAGTATTCTGGTATTACCACACATATAGTATAGCATTGTCTATGCAGTTATAATTTAAATGGGTAATAAAAAATAAACATCAGAAAAGATGAACAAGAGCTTAAAAACAAATCTAATCTTGTTCTATTCCTTTAAATTGTCAGTTTAATCTCTAAACCGGATTAACCTAAACTTAAAAATGGGGTAAACAAATATAAATGTTTTTGTTATTATCATAACAAACAAACCTGCTTTTCCAAATGAGATCATGATGTCAGCCGTCCCATCATAAAGACGGGTAAAAGTCAGAGGTGTGACATTACTCCACACCTTGAAGGCTCTGGCAAAGGCATCGTCGATAAGAGATGCTTCCATATCTGGAGAATAATTCATGATCCTACAGAACAAAAAATATTAAAATAAAATCAGTTCTACAGGCAGTACGTTTTTGCCAAACAGGCCATCATAGCTGTGCGGATGACTTTTACTCTTATCTGTTCTATAAAACCTTTCCTTGTCTTCTCACCAGCAATATCTATTGTTCTTTACTCACTTACTCATTTACTCAACAGCAATGAGAAGAAGTGCAGGAGCCTTGCACACCAGTCTAATACACTTACCTGTATGTGATATCATTGTGATCCCACTTCAGATCTCCTTGGAAAGTCTGGTAGTTACGGATGTCCGGCACACCACAGCGAGGCTGCTTCATGGTGTTGATTGTGGCTTTGTCCAGCGTACCAGTCTCCTCTAGACCCATCTGCCTCTGCAGCCTCTTCAGAGCCTTAGTGGTGGACACTACTGGCTGCAGCGCACTCCTATCCAGGACCTCCATATATCCAAAGCGTTTCAGGTACGTCTGGAGGCAAATATGAAAAGGAGTATACACGTCAGGCATGTCTAATTTATGAACGAACCATGTGGTCTTATCTCATGCAAATAGTGCAGTGAAGATTCTAATACTTTCACAGCCTCTAGCTTTACAACACACATCGTTCATTATACTGGCTATGTTTCTGGCAAGCAAAACGAACGAAATGCATTTAATAAGATACTCACCTCAGCCAGCTCTATGTCCGTCATGTTTTTAAGTACATCCCCAGGGAAGTTTACGAAGACAGACTTTATTGGAAGGGACCATGCGCTTAAAGCGCAGGTACCAAGTACCATCAATGCCAGAGCGCTGAGTCTCATAGTGGGAACTTTGGAATCAGCCCCTGAGCCTGAGAAGGTAAAAGCCTGAAAGCTCAAAAATGAAGACCTGCAGAAGTCACCGGAGAAGTCTATCGGATAAGAGCGTTTATCTGTGTCTTCCTCAGTCTTCAGTCTTTCTGCTCTTCCTTCTCTTCGTCTGCTCCTGAAGTAGCTCTGTGCCCACCATTTATAGCCCGAGTGAGGATTAGGTCACTCAGCCTCACCACCTATATGTCACTCACTTCATCCCTCCCACATACACACACACACACACTCACTCAGAAAAAAAGTAGGATGGGTTTTTTTTGTGTGTGTGTGTGTGTGTATGTGTGTGTGTGTTTTTCTCCTCCACCAAGAAGGGGAATTTCCACCAAAGACTTCATACAGGAAAGAATACATTCCACAGGAAAATAAAGTTTTCCTCACAATTAACATCTATCTGTTAGTTCATCATCCATTTTACTTATGAGAACATCTTTCTAATAATTGGTGTGATAATCATTCTAGTTCCTATTTATTCTGAAGTGTAAAGGTGAAGGAAAAGATCTTGACATATGATAGTAAAGGAGCCAATGCAATGAATAAGGAAGGTAAAAAAGAGCAAAGACTAATACTAATACTAATACTGCAACATGATTGTACATTTTCTCAGACGCCTTATTAGAAATCTCAGCACTTTAGTCACTAGTGATCATCACCGTTACCACACTCCTTTCCTGTGTTGATTGTGAAATGCACCGTTCCCTTCTCTCTGATGTTGCCAGATGTTGTGGTCTTGAGGTAGAACAAAAATCAGCATTTTTTAAAAAACTCAAACAGTTAGACAGTAACCACAAGGTTTTAGGATATTCTCAGAAACATATTTTTTGTTCCCTCATGAGAATATGTTGAGCATCTGGTTCTTTCCAATATATACATGTCCAGTCATGTATTAATAGGAATAAGCTAATCTAAATTATCATTGTTAAAGTTGGACAATGAATTTCTTCATGGCAGGACCTAATAACGATATAACTGATTAGCCAGAACAAACTTGTTTCAACTATACTCTCAAGGAAAGTGCCAAAAAGCTTCACAAAAAAGGGTCACTATAGAAGAGCCAGGATGAGTTCCCTATACAGCTCTATTTTTGATAGATTTCTGTTTAAATTATTATTATTAGGTCTTATTTTAATTACACATTAAAAAATCCCCTCCCACTCAGATGCAGCATAATTTAATTTTCGTTCTACTCAATGTAATATAAATATTCCTAAAATTGACACCTAAGAAGTCGTGATGTGGAGGTCAGAACCATGAATAAAAAACAACAACTGTCACTTTCTTGGGTCACCATAAAGAAGGACAATTATCATACTGACGTGCTGTACTGTTGAAGCTTCTGTAACCGCAAGTTTTACAGAAAATATTTCTCACCCTAGCAATGCATCATCCCTGCTCATTGCATCATCAGCCACTGGCATAAGTGATCATGTAAACAAAGCCAGCTGTCCATCCCTGCATGTTGACAAGCCATTTCAAGATCAAATTGAATTCTTTGAAATATTACAACTGAAACAAAAATTAATCATTTCCTGGGAGACCTAAGTCTTGTGATATATGTGAATTGTTTTACCATAGCAAACCTTTGTTTCTATTGGGAGGCATTGCAAATATAAGATTAATAAGTATACTCTGTTTTTAATTGTTGTTTTGTATTTCTGGTCTCTATTTTGGGAGCTTTCCTATAAATCAACTGCCTGAAACTCACAGTATTTACATTGGCCAGGTTTTAAACTGTAAACTCAGATGTTTAGGTTTTGAATCCCTCTCTCTAGCACTTTCTAAAAGCATTCCAGAGTTTAGTTTGAGCTGGTCCCTAAAATGAAAACCCAGACTAGAACGTCATGTCAACACCAATATCTGTTGTGTGGTTTCAAGCTCTGTATTCAAAAGCCAGTAACACAGCCCTAGATCCGGGGTATATCCAAAACAACAAAGCAATCAACTACAGAGAAATAGATGAGCTATGCTGTACCCCGTAACAGTATTTAACAGCTAAATGGTTCATAATGTATTAATGTTCATGTCATATTACATGCAAGCAGTGCCAAAATGTTGTCAACAGGAGCAACAGTTTTGCTTATCACTGTCAAGCATTTAAAAAGTGCAGAGGAAACAAGAAATCAAGCTAAACGCATTAAGATTCAAGAGTTTTATTGTCATGCACTCAATAAAACAGTTGGACACACTGTATGATATATGATTACAGCACATGTGTCACTTAGCCTCAATAAAAAGAGTTAACTTCAGTCAATTTGCATGCAGTTTATTTTATTTTATATTTATAATATCTAGTCCAAGTGCAACTGATTCTGAACGGAAAACCAATATGCCACATCTGTCTCTTGCTTCTATTTGTACCACAATACTGTAAATACATTGAGCCATTCTAATAAGCTATCATTCCTCATATATCATATATTACACAAAGCTCTTTAAATCCAACTATGATTTGGGTACCACCCTGTTGTCTGGCTTATGAATAAATGGTTCTATTTTATGTATTTATTTATTTCAACAAACTACTTCTAAAATGCCATTGGATAGCTTAAAACCCTGGGAGGAGAACACTACCTTAGCATTGTGTTACATCAGCTAACCAACGCTAGCTCACAAATTTCATTTACAAGAAACCATTCTTTAAAAAGAACCACCTATTAAAGTTTTCTCCATAAAAAATAAAATAAAATAAAAAACGGTTCAGCAATGGCATCACCCCAACAAACCCTTTTTGGCAGTCTTATTTTTACGGATATGCAGGATATGCAGGATATGCTATACCTTCACTCATATATGAGTCATGCTTTTGACTGCATTGCTGTATATGGTGTTGTACCAGTAAAAGGTGGTTGACGGCCTGCAGGAACTGAGGAAGCTGACTGTGTTCAACACTAAGACATGGTGTGGTTAGTGGGTATGTGGTGTGTGTGTCTGTGTATGGGAAATTGAAGGAGGTGACACAGGTTCTTGCTATAGCAGCACTGTGAAATGGGATATTGAGTAAGGTCCTGGCAAATCTAAACAACATGTCTGAGCCAAATTGCCCAATTGGGTTTTTTTCCAGTGTTGACACGTCTATCCATCTACTTCAAGCAGAACTCGTCAACCAGAGACACGCTCACTAGTTGGCTACAGATTAGATCAGTCGTGCATCCAGTCTGCACCAGTTTTAGCAGGTATCTAAACCGTAAAATGAAGCGGACTGTTTTGTCAGCATGGAAATAACTCCTTGCATAACCCAAACAATACATTACATAAGCCACTATAGTGTTCATCACCTGTGGGCATAATATTCTGAGCCCTGGTGTGAAATTATTTAATTAACACTCACTGCACAAATGACCTTCAATGATTACAGAAATGACAACCTAGTTAGCTTGTTTCAGATAATGAAATGTGTTAGCAGGCCTGAATGTTACTAGGGGTGGGAATTACCAAAGGCCTGCTGATGAAATTTTGTCATGATGCAAAGTGTGTTGATGGACAACCAGATTGTCATGAGCGCTGAGCTAAAATCAAGGCGATGTTTATTAAACAGATTTGTAGTCAGACACAGCAGCAACAAGAGCAAAGCAGATATAAGCAAGGACAAAGACAGAGTAAGGAAACGTTCAGGAGTCAAAACCAGGCAAACAATCAGATCACACATACGTACCAAAGAGATGAACAAGAAGAGTTAAGCAGAGAATCAGAGTGAAGTCAAAAACCAGAGTAGCAAACAAGATCAGGAACAGAAACACTTGGTACGTACAGAGTGGCAATGCTTCGCAATGAGCCAGTGTGAAAATAGTTGTGTGTGGTCAGTATTCTGGGGATGAATGGGATTGGAAAATGGGGGACATGTGATAGTGACGTCATCGATGGTGGGAAATGGCATACTTACGCAGTACAAACCGAATTAAATCTAGTGTGTACTGCTCAGTCGTTATAGGAGCATGTACTGTTAGTATGCAAGTGCACAGTATGTACCGAACTCGGATGCACTACAACCCTCATCTTTGTCCTTTGACCCTGATCTCTGCTGACGTCACGTAACGATGGCAAACCCCATTCTTTAAAAGGCAAAAGTTGGCATAAACTTTACCACCTGTTAACAAAAGTAGCATTCGATGTGGTTAGTTTTCGCGATGGACATGTCCACATGGAGACAGCTTCGAGCAGGAGGTTGCAGAAAACGCATTCACTTGTAAACAGCTGGTGCTTTCCAACATTTTTTTAACCCCTTCGAACTGCTCTGTAGCTCGCATGAAATCATGGGATAGGACAGTGTGCTGCGGTTGCATAATTCAAAATCTCCCGATGTAGTACGTCATTCACACTACGTATTCAGACATACTAACTATTCTCGTGTAGCCTACTGTATAGTATGGGTATAGTATATAGTATAGTATTTAGTTGTCATTCAGACAAGCTGATGAAGATAGCTAGCTAAGGCAGTGGTCTTCCAAATGGATGAGCACACATCTGGGTGCAGTTTTCATATGTCCTGTGAGAAATTAGCAACAGTGTACTGGACTATAAGTTCCAGGGATTCTTTTGGAGCAAGATGTAATTGCTGGATTTGAAAAAAAGTTGGTAAAGTTTATGACATAATATCTTAAAAAGATGTTTAACAGTTTTTTTTTTTGAAGCATTTAGTTGCTTGTACATCACATATCACATTACATTTTCCTTTACATTTAGTTATTTATTCTTTAGATTCCCATGAAACTGTTTCTGCTGTAGTCTTGAAAATTGCGTATAGTGATTTGAGAACTTGCATATAATAAAATCACACCTTCTGATGCAATTATGGAAGTGACAACTGTGAGAAAAACTGTACTGTAATACTAAAGTAAACCCCCTAAAGTTGTGTCACATACACTCCCAAGTCAAAAAATGGATGAAGTTCAAAACATTTTGAATGACCTTTATGGTAAATCCTTAGACAAGCAGACACAGTGACTTGGTATGGGTAGATTTTCCCTTCCCTTCGTACCATACTTTAAATAGTGGAATTTTGGAAAGAAAGACAGGTCAATATTGTTCCACTGCTGACTTCAAACTGTTGAAAAACACTGCTAAGTTAATTTTGGTTTAATGGGAGACAACATATTTTCTATAAGACTTAAATCTGTACTCAGAGGAGCTAAAACTATAAGTTAAATATACCGTACTTTGGGCCCATTTTTTTTCCCGACAGTGCATATATTAGTGCTATTATTCACTGATCATCGAAAAAATAGTAGCACCCAGAAGAGACTGTTCGATTGCTGTGCTATTGGGAAGGGTAATATTTATTGAGCTACACATACAGAAGTAGTGCTTCTCAGGATGGTGTTGGGCCGCCATATTTGCTAACGCAACATACAAGACGTCTCAGTATGGATTGGTAGAGGTTCCTAATGGTGTCCTGTGATAATCCATCCCATGCAGCTTGAATATTCTCACACAGTTCCTGCAGAGGGTGCGGTATGGGTGGAGGTAAAGCGACTCCAGGCCTTCTGGACATGTGCCATGTGACAACAAACCGCTTATCTTGGCACTGACCGCGGTGCCTCCACACACGGATTCATTGGTCGTCTCCACCATTGCAGTCTTTGGTGACGTTGAAAATGGTGTTAAGGGCAATCGTTGTAACGGTCTGCATACATGTAGTCCTGTGTCGTGCCACTGTCTCCCAATTGTTCTGGCACTGGCAGGATGACTTATGGGGGGACATTACTGCTTGGCAAATTTCCACCATCCTGGCTGTTACAACGATAAGGCCCTCCTTTGCTTTTTTAGGGGCACTATTCTTTTGATGAGGAGTGTATATTGCACATTGTGACTGTGCTAGCACTAATGAGTTGTGCTAGTTTGACTTATATTTTAGTTTGTGATGCTGTTCATTGTTTTGCAAAATGCTGTGTATGAGTTTATTGTTTTTTAAAAGTTGGGGTCGTAGTTTTATTCATGCTGCTCTTTTACATACATATACATACATATGTATGCATATAGATATACTTATATTATGTGTATATATTTATTACTACGGCTCTTTATGTAAATAATACTGTACTTGCACTTCTGGTTATATGCTAACTGCATTTCACTGGCTCTGTACCTGTACTCTAAATATGCTGTAGTGAATGACACGACTGAAAAAGCATGCGTTTTACAGTGCATGGAGCATTCAGTCTATTCATTTGTAAATGAGGAATGCATGTTTTTTGCACTTTTCTGTTTGCCCATCAACCATCCAATTTTTTTTTTCATCTGCCGTGGAAACTCGTTCCTCAACAGCAGTGTGCTTATAAAAATGGTTTTTAAGACACCACCCCATTCAAACCAATGTCAGTGTCAAGACATGGTGCTGTTAAGTGGTTTTAACGAGTGCGACAACAATGTATACGCCCTTTCCTAGGTCACATTCAGACACTGACAAAAAAATAATTAAATCTTTGGTTTACGAGTCACCAATGAGCCAATGTTTGGCAAGGTGTGCATTGGCATTGTTATTGTCGCAAGAATAACAGGTTAGATGATAACTTACATACAGTGTTTGTAAACAAGGCCTTGACATATTACACAAAGCATATAAAGCTTTTATTATTGTGAAAAAAAGTTGTTATAAATTAGCTCTGTCAGCTGAAGCCATGCTACACCAACAGAGCTAATTTAATCCAAGTTTATGACCGTTTATTTATAACCATATATGTTTTCTTCTATTTTTACCTTTAAAACCCAAAGAAAACACAGAAAACATCTGCCACTATTTAAGCATGGCGTCAAATGTTTAATTAATATGGCTCCAAGGCTGCGTCCAGTGGTGCTTTGGTTTTGTTTGGCTGGCACGCTGGCAAAAATGCATCCTCCGCTGTAAACAAAATATATCACATCTTGTTTGCCAACGATAAATTCACCGTCTCATTTGGCAGCCCCGTCTCACGTCCCATATGTTGCCAGAGGAGGCTAGACTAGAGCGACCGCATTGTAAATGACATAAACTCTATGGCCACTGTGGCTTACTGACCATTTACTCAAATGGCAAAGGTCCTGCATGGTTCGTTGGGATAGCACTAACCTTACATGCCAGTTTACCCACACAGCTGTCTGAGAGAGCTTCGTCTCGGAGTGCAGCAGGCCAAAAAGCACTGCCTGGAGCAGGTCTCTTTAAAAGCCACAGATTGTTACATGAAAATTATTATGCTTTAAACGCTGCAGGCAGAGAAGTTTGGCCGTAAAAAGAACCACAACTGCAGCAGAGTCGGCCCTGCCCTCCTCCCCCAGTCCAGTCCCACTCAGACGGTGAAGCCTCACACTTGGCTTGAAACTTCTGGGAGCTGTGTAAGCTTTATAGGAAAATACTCCCATAAGACTTTATATTATATTTGGCACATAGGTTTGATATTATGAAATGGTTAGGTAAGCATGTAAAAGATGCACTAATTTACTAATGTATTGCTCAACAATAGCAAATGAGTGTGATAATGTTATTCCTTAGTAACTGTTGGGAGATTGGATAGGCTTTACAGATCAGGCGAAAAAAAACAACTCAAAGCTATAGTGATCTTTTATACCAATAATGTCAGCATCCAGGTTAAAACACTGTGCCATTGAGCTGGACTATATCGATATATATAATCTAGACTAGTCAGGTTGGAAACACCAATGACTTTGCCATTGTGCTGAGTACATCCAAAAATAAATATAATTTCAATGAGTAAGTATATTGCAAACATCAGAAGCCATCCTTCTTTCATTTTACTTCCAAGCAAAATTGCATTAAGTGCTAGTAACTTTTTTTCCAAAACCATTTACCAAAGGAAAATGAATGGGAAAGAAAACAGTTTCTGGAAAAGGAATTCGTATAATTATTAAACGTAATGGGATAATAGGAGGATAGACCACAAGACTGTACCTTTATCTTCATCTCTTCTCTTAAGAGCCAATCTTGCCTTAGATCTGAAAAAATCTACAGGTGTTTTTGTTTATCCTTCCCCTGTGAGATGTGCTTGAAACACTGTGGGTCTGAAAGGATACATAACTGTCAGAGCTTAGACTTCACACTTAATAATCCGATCATAGTCAGAATTCCTGTAGTTATCTGATTATTCAAGTGCTGATGTAAACAGTAAGCACTGATTTCCAGATAGGGTTAAAGGCTAGTACCCAACTATGAACTCCAGCTATGAAAGAGAGCCAGTAAGCAGGGAAAACAGTACATGTATAACCTTACTCTGAATTCTCTCGGATTCTCTCGGCAAATAAGCAAGCTGTGTTTAACATAGCAACCGTGAGTCAGCAACGAAACACTGTTGGAGCAATCTTGAAACCAACTGCATGCTTGATGAAATGAAGGACTTCAAATTTTTTCATCTACCATATGATGTATGTTTGTATTTGTGGATATATATATGTATATACAGACAAATGTAACATATATATACATGGTTATATACATTGGTTGACTCGTGTAGACCTAAAGTTTTTATAATCTAATATAATAAAGTGTTTGTAAAAGCATTGAATTAATTAGTGACAAAATCTGTAGCTTCTGATTTTCTGCAACCTTTGGATTATTAAGTGCATGTAAATGCTCTGACTGATTTAACTGATCTGCATTAATTGCATTTCATTGACTGAACTTTGGTATGGGAAAATTTCCCGGCAGATCTTTAAAAAACTGAAAGCGGGTGTCCTGTTTTGATGGTACATTGAATGGTTGAGGCTTCTGCGTAATGTTCCTTGATTGACTGGAAGTTCAGTAAATGGAGGGAGCGCTCTAATATTTGCACCTGTGGTTTTGAAGTCCTGTGTGTATACAAAAGCCGTTCTACAATTTCTTATTAGGTTCAAAAGTTTTTTGTCGAAAGGTTGTTAGAGCTAGCAATGAAAAAATGGAAATGGAAAATTTTGTTGATCCAGAAACAGACCAGGAGTTTTAAAAGTAAGTTTGGCCAACTCACACAATAACTACAGAAAACCATAGATAGCTGCTAATACCATAACTTCTCAATTCTACATTGTAGCTCATATTAGTTAAAATCTCTGTTCCTCTTTTTTTTTTCTTTTTTTCTCTTGTTTCCTCTTTGTCATATTATTGTGTGTGAAAACTTTGCCTTTTTGGTCACTTGTCATTTGTCATATTCTGTATTTACTTGACGTAACCCGGTGAAGCATGACACATTGGTGGGCGCTAGGGGAATTTTCTCACAACTGCTGAATTAAAACCACATAAATGAGGAGTATTTTTTTGCCCTCTGACTTCATACTTACCTTTTGAGGAGAATAATTCTCATGTGTGTGGAATTGGATCTCTCAGAAATTAGTTAATGACTATATGAGTGTGTAAGTCTGTGTTTAGCAAACTTCCCCTAAATGAGGACATCTTGCTGTCATAGTAAGTTTAAAATTACAGCCATTAGCAAAAATAGAAACATTATGCGCAATTAATATTACTGGTGTGGATTTAACATAGACATTTACAAACCTATAATTAGAAACAGACATGAGGTTTGTAATGCATCCCAGATTTAAGAGTCCTCTCAGAGAAGTCTGGTTGTTTCGGTGGCTGGAGTGCTTGGTAATGTTGGATAAAGTGCCTCAATTTAAGGCCTGGGTTTGTGACATGTTCGGGATCACTGGCCTTATTCTATATCACTTCTTTACTGTCACCGTGGACTGAATGGGCCACATGGGTAACACCTAAAACTGACATCTCTTATGCATCACCTTGAATGATGGCGAAAAATAGATAGAAAACCACATACCAAAATAATACGCCTTGTCTGATGACCCTGGAAGAAGTGAGTCAAAGCACTTGTGCCGGTAGCACTCTGATGACTAGATAGTCTGGCCAAAAAGAAGTTCTGCTAAATCTTTTCATAGTGCAGTTTGTGTGTGTGTGTGTTCCTCTTTCATCATTAAAAATAATACCAGGGTAAAGGTTATCATAGTCAGTATGCTAGATGGCATCTGTGACTGACAGAACTAGAGCAGCTAGTGTCTCTGTAGTTGTTCAGTGTCTTGTACCCGATTATCAACTGTCATGGCATGGTGGTGGAGTGAATGTGTTGTGCTGGTGAGTGGATCAGACACAGCAGTGCTGCTGGAGTGTTAAACTCACTGTCCACTGTATTGGACGCTCCTACCTTGCTGCTCCACCTTGTAGACGTACAGTCAGAGATGATAGCTCATCTGCTGCTGCACAGTGCAGTGTTGGTCATCCCCTTAGTCCTTCATCAGTGGTCACAGGATGCTGCCCTAGGATGCTTTTGGACAGTTTTGGTTGGTGGACGATTCTCAGTCCAGCAGTGACACTGAGGTGTCCAGTAGCACTACTGTGTCTGATCCACTCACACCAGCACAACATACACTAACACCGCCACCACCATGTCAGTGTTACTGCAGTGCTGAGAATAATCCACCACCCAAATGATACCTGTTATTTGGTGGTCCTGTGGGGGTCCTGATCACTGAAGAATGCGGTGAAGGTGGGATAACAAAGTATACAGAGACACAGATGGACTACTGTCGGCTAGGTTAAGTAGGCTAAGAGAGGCTGATAGAATGCACAGTGAGTGTAGATGCAAGGAGGTGTTTCTAAAAGTGCTAGGTGAGAGTATAATGGTGAGTTGCTGGAAGTTCTCATCCTGAAGTTCTAAATTCATTTCTATGACTATAAATTCTGAGCTATGTTGGGTTTGTTGCTAACCAGGGTCGACCTGAGCAGGATGGGCTCCTCTTTTGAGTCTTGGCTCCTCTCAAGGTTTCTTCCTCTTGCTCTGAGGGAGTTTTTCCGTGCCACTGTGGCTTTTGGCCTGCTTATTGGGGGCTTGGACCCAGATTTTCTGTAAAGCTGTTTTTTGACAATCTGTCATAAATAATAAATTTGACTTGAATTGACTAAAGTTCCATTTACCACTCTTTCCAAACCATCTCTTAATAAACATAAACGCATAACCAGGGCTAGCTTTGGCTCAGTATGCTGTAGTAGCATATTGACACAGACTACAGCAGTTTATCCCGCCCACTCACATATATAAGAAGTGTATATATATAATATAATATAATATAATATAATATAATATAATATGCCAATCTTAAAAGCAGAGTAACAACAATGTCATGCTTACTTCTAAAGGACAAAGAGAAGCTGGAAAAGGGTCATGTACATATGAGTCAGCCCATTTTTTGGTGCATAAATCCATACAAGAGAAAGCTAAGACGTGACCCATTTACCACTCTTTCCAAACCCATCTCGGAATAAACATAAACGCATGACGAGGGCTAGCTTTGGCTTAGTGTGGCCTAGTAGCATATTGACACAGACTACAGCAGTTTATCCCGCCCACTCACATATATAAGAAGTGTATATTAATATAATATAATATAATATAATATAATATAATATAATATAATATAATATTTATATAATGAATATAGTATACCAAGCTTAAAAGCAGAGTAAAAACAATGTCATGTTTACTTCTAAAGGACAAAGAGAAGCTGGAAAAGGGTCATGTAGAAATGATTCAGCCCGTTTTGGTGCCTAATCCCATATAAGAGAAAGCTAAGACGTGACCCATTTACCAGTGCCGTTTACAGTAACATCAGCAGGAATATTTCCGGAAATGCAAATATGACCCCAAACCCAAGTGACTAACTTTGGTTGCCCACTTGCTAGCTGTGACAGGAAAACAAAAAAAAGCTGTTTGCTCTTAGAATGGGAAAAGGCAAACAGCCAACAGCCTGACTCAAACATTCACCGACCAAAGCTTTCACGTGTCCATTGTGGTGAATAGCACTACGAACTTCTGCACAGACAAGAAGATAGAGAAGCAATGTAAACTACACTACAGATCTTTTAACACGAGCTGTTTAAGAGCAGCGAGGGCATGTTTGAATGGTGGAGAGACACGTATGAATAACAGTAAAACAAAAGTGGTGAGCAGTAAACAGTATTTGAGGGCAGAGCGAAGGGTAAAAAGCTTTAACGCTCTGAGGGCTATGCAGTATAGTAAGGAGGATCAGAGAGGATGCTTTGAGATGGGACAAGCCAACTGTTGTGGTTTGTCCGGCAGTGCTACAGAGAAGGGCTGAGGATACCGCAGGCTTTGATTACTCAGGCTATAATTACTGCTTATTTAACACTGCGGTGGATGAACGACTACGCCTCTGTATCGTATTTTGAACTGTTTGTCTCTGCGGGCACCGTCTGAGACACAGCAATACAGGACGTCCCCTGATGGCCTATGAAAATGCGACAAAAAGACAAAGTGGGAGTTTCCGAGTGCAATCAGTGTTAGGAATAACAAGGAGGAACATTTTCGCCCCCTTGAAATCAAGACGTTGGGTAGGGCAGCCTAGTCCCATACTCAAGTAGAAGTATTGTTACCTCGGTGTAATAGTGACTTATGTGGAAGCAAAAGCATGCATCACAATAATGACTCATCTGGAAGTGCAAAGGTAGCAGATCAAAACCTTCATACAACTGCAGTGTACTTCTTAGCACATTCAGCACCTAGCCTACAAACATGTTTGTTATTGGTTATTTCAGTTTCTTGGGGGAACTGTGTCCAGGCACACACCGTGTGAGTTGAGAGATCTTGTTTGCTGAAAGCCCACGCTGCACCTATATTCACACTGTATGTGCTCTGTTAGTCTGACATGATGCAACATGGGTGCTCACACCTTACAGGAAATGCTGCCCATGCAGACAGCTCAGCTGCCTACAGACAGTTTCCAATAAAGATGTTTAATTCAAAACAACACACACACACACATGTCCTAGTACTGAGCAAAACACTGGCTGAATCTCAAATGACTGGACTTTTTTGTTGTAGAAGACAGAACCTGCACAGCGTACCACAGTGAAAGGAGGTGTAACAGTTACCTACCCAAAGACTAAATCGACAAAGACAGAGGACCAAAAGTCTTTCATAATAACTTGCAACACTACACTACTATCATTTACATGTAACACTACACTAACTGTCTATTACATGTAACACTACACTACTAACTATCTATTACATGTAACACTACACTACTAACTGTCTATTACATGTAACACTGCACTACTGACCATCTAGTACATGTAACACTGCACTAACTGTCTATTACATGTAACACTGCACTACTGACCATCTAGTACATGTAACACTGCACTAACTGTCTATTACATGTAACACTGCACTACTGACCATTTATTACATGTAACACTACACAACTAACTATCTATTACATGTAACACTGCACTAACTGTCTATTACATGTAACACTGCACTACTAACTGTCTGTTACACATAACACTACACAACTAACTGTCTATTACATGTAACACTACACAACTAACTGTCTATTACATGTAACACTGCACTACTAACTGTCTATTACATGTAACACTACACTACTAACTGTCTATTACATGTAACACTGCACTACTAACTGTCTATTACATGTAACACTGCACTACTAACCATCTATAACATGTAACACTACACTACTAACTGTCTATTACATGTAACACTGCACTAACTGCCTGTTAGTCATTACTGATAAGTTTTGTCAATAAACTAAAGTATGAGGTATGAGGTTTTGGTCACATATTTATAGAATAGAAAGGGAGAGAGATAAATACTTTAATACGTTTCCTTTTCCTTATATCCATTGCCATTTAGGGAAGATTCAAGGCTGGTTTGGGAAAGTCCCAGATAAAAAGGGCCTGAATGACGTTATGCTATGGCTGATATGGCTGACCTGGCAGGGAATACTCCATTGTGTTTCAGTATAATCTCTATCATACAGCACACAGGCGATTACCACAGATAAGAAATTCCCCTTTGCTTAGTAAAAGAGCAGAAACAACATTAATGTAAAACACATATGATGGAAGGCAATGGACAGGTGCTTGACAGTGCTGTCTGTGGAAACTGCACTGGTACGGATGCGATTATAGATGCGACAGATTGAGATTCGATTAACAAACTCTTCTTTTATTAAAAGACACTGTGCAGGGTATGGGGTTATTGTTGACATGCTTAGTGTGCATAGGTGTACAATAGAACAGTCAGCCAGTAATGTAGACTTTAGATAGGCAAGAATGAGGTTTTGGTCTTGTTGATCGTTTTTCAGAGTTTTCATATCTGTAGCATGTTTTACTTGTGCAATGATCATAAAAATGATAAACCTCAATAGAAATATGTTATTTTCAGCATGTTTAATCAGTTGCTGTCTATTTACTTCTCTGAATAACTTGATTTAAAAAGAACAATTACAACTTCAATAAAGGTGTCGCTATACCCATTTGGCACACCAAAAATCTTTTTGGGAGTTAATTAAATGTTACAAGGTAATTGACACAGCACAATTCTTGTTTAATAAAAATATGCAAATATGTACAGATTTTTAGCTGCATATGTACATGTCATTTTCTTACAAAACATCCAATACATGGACAAGAACATTTACATTACATTCATGGCATTTAGCAAACGCCCTTATCCAGAGAGATTTACAATCCCAACCCAGCACTCACACCTAGAGAGGAAACATTAAGCTCAGTATAAGTGCATAAACATAAAAAGCATTTCAGTATATACATTTATTAGAACATTTATTAGTATTATCAGTAATCAGCTTGTTAAAATGCATTGCTTATTTAATTAATTTAGTTTAATTCATTGCTTATTTAAGCTATTGTTTAAAAATGACCTCATTTCATTTGCTGAGGTGGAACAGGATGCAACCAGAGCCTAGGGTAAACAAGTGCTATAAGACTTATAGATTTTGCTAGTCATGTAGTCATGAATTTAAAGACATGTATAAACCTACTACTTTGAAATGGCCCACATTCATGAAACGGGAGTTTGACATGAACCACCCTCTATGGGCCATTCTGTTTTGTAATCCAGCCTAGAAACTGTATGGGGAATACCCACTATTTGACACACCACACCCATGTCAGTGATAACACTTACTCACCTGGGCCCACCTGCACAGGTAGCACGCTATGTGTCCAACTCGTTACAAATTAGAGATTGATGACGTGTTAAGCACTTAGTCATCATCTGGTAATTCCAGACCAGAATAACAACAGTTACAACACAGCTTCCTGTGTTCACTTAAATATCAGCTAATTTCAAAGATGAGTCAAACCAGAGTAGGAGCAGGGAAGCTGTACACTGTCTGTGGCTTCAGGCCCTCAGAAATGGAATGCACACACCTGGTCTGGAGTGTATGGGGTGCTTTTTCCTGCATCTGTATTATTATACTTATTCCAGGTCCATGCAGGGTCCTTATACCTGGGCTAAAATCTGGGGTGGCATGAAGATGCGCATCCCAAACACAATGCAGTAGCACTGCCTATCCCACACACAGGATGTGATGTCTCATGACCATGAAAATGGTCTACCATATCTCTCAGCATCCTCTTACTGCAGGAGCTGAGTGCAGCCTTCGATACAGTTTGTCATTCCATTCTTCTGTCAAGGGTTCATGAGCTCGGCATTGATGGCACCACCCTGGACAAGTTTACATCATACCAAACAAATAGAAACCAGTTTGTCGCCCTTTAGGTCATGCTTCCTCTACTTTTGCTGTCACTCGTGGGGTTCCTCAAGGCTCAGCCCTTGGACCTTTCTTATTCATTGTGTACTCATTCATCCTTCCACTTGGACAAATACTAAGCCACTTCAAACTTGACTTTTGCGGTTACGCGGATGACACCCAGATTTACCTTAAGACTAAATGCATTAAAGATCCACCTCTCATCTTAGGAACCTGCTTGTCTGAGATCAGGAATTGTATGTAGCATTATTTTCTCAGGTTAAACAGTAATAAAACTGAACTGGATCCAAATGAACCGTCAATAGAACTACTTCTCTTACTTTATTTTACATTTTCGGTACTCTTATCCAGAGTGACTTACAAGGTTAATCATATTACAGGTAGGCCAATGTAGTGTTAGGTGTCTTGCCCAAGGACTCTTATTGGTGTAGCACAGCATAGTCACCCAGACTGGGATTCGAACCCCGGGCTCCCACATCTGGTGGTGGCTCCCTGGCGTTATCCCATGAGCTACACCAACCACCATACAGATCGATGATGTAGTTGATTCTTCTTCCCCTCCCGAAATATGGGTGTCATCGTCGATCCAACTCTCTTATTTAGTGCCCAATTCTATAGTCAACACTTCTTTGTTCCGCCTGTGCATCATCGCCAAAATCAGACCATCCCTCTCTCAGTCTGCCATAGAAACCCTTATCCATGCTTTCATTTCCAGCCGTTTGGACTAATTCAATTCCCTTCAGCCTGGCATCAATTCTTCCTCCTGTTACAAACTCCAGATAGTCCAAAATCCTGCTGCCCATATGACACACATTCTCCAGCGTCTCCACTGACTTCCTGTAAAATATATACAATTCAAAATTCTCCTGCTCACCTACAAGGCTCTGAACAGTCTCACTCCTTCATGGCTTTGCTGAGCGAGCATTTCCCAGTTTCCCCCCTCAACTCTGGAACTCTCTCCCACCACTGCTTAAGCAGTTCAGTACACTCTCTGCATTTAAATCTAATATAAAACACATCTCCTCACACTCTCTTATGACCTGCCTCAAGACTCAACAGCCCTGAAAAATGACCATGCTCATTGTCTAGTTGTGTGTCTTGGTTGTTATTAATGCTCAGTTATAGTAACAATAGTAAGCAACTTTTGGTTCTAGAAAAGTGCTATATAAGAATAAATTAAAAAACTACAAAGACAAAAGACCTAACTACAAATGTGTTCACCTGTAGAGTATTCTGCCACACTCACCCAGAGCCTTTATTCTGTCAGAGCTGAGCATTCACTTTCCTCAGAGGCATAGTCCTTCTGAATTATCCAAGCACTAATGCTCTGATTTCGTACAAGGCTGAAGATGGCTTCCTATTTGCCAGCTTGGTGTTTATATTTCCCTGTGCCACCTTAAATGGTGCAGCAGTTACTTTCTGGTGCCGTAGACCAGAGTACTAGTTCGATGCTGTGGTCTGGTTAGCCATCACACTAGATACTGAGTGTACAGAGACCAACTGATCCCGGCCCAGGTCCGGTTCTTCAAGCAGGCCTGGGCATGGTACAGAGCAATTACATTAGGCAAACAAACATGGGTCAGACGTGTTCGGGCACGCTACGGATCCCCTAGTGTGAGTACACCCTGAGGGTTGAATACTGCATGCTCCACATACCTGCTAGAAGGCACTTTAGTCATCCACCAGCTCAGAGGTACTACTTTATAATTAACCCTGATATTTGCCCTGGAGTTATTCTTTGGGAACACAGATGTAATGGATTTCACAGAGAAAACTGGATGTCCATCTGCAGGTGAGCAGGCGAGTCAACGTTTCTGAGTGTGTTTTTGGTGTGTTTAGTGTGTTTGAACGCTATTTTCATTACAGCCATATTTTGGTTATGGAACAAGAAAGCCTTTGCGGCGTCTGTTTTATCTTGGCACAGTAGATACCTTCAGCAGGCTGCTCTGATCTAAACTTTCATGTGTTTTCATGAACAAAGAAATCCCCTTTGGTAAATGGTCTCTCTCATATTTGCTGACATACACACTTACCCTTACCATCCTTTAGCCCCCCCAGGAGAGCCCTCATAAATGGAGCTGAAACCAGGCCTTTTGGGAAACCACTGTTTAAAGCAAAGGCTAAAGAGGAAATGGGGGAATTCCCGCCAGAACCAGACAGATGTCAGTGAGTCAGGACCGAATTTCAGCTCTGTCAGCCCTGCGCACAAGCAGAGACTTGATGAGGTGAGCAATCAGCACCCGAATGTGTGTTTTGTTTTGTTTTGTTTTTTTTCCTGAGGGAGGGTCATAGGTTCGGGGGGCTAGGGTCGCACTTGGTATCAGTGTGCGTAAGCAAGTTGTTTAACTGGAATGCAGCGGTACAGAAACCACAGGCAGATGGTTGTCTGATAGCCATGTAAACAGCAGGGTAGAATTGGGCAATAACAGCAACAATATATAAGAACGCATCACTTCCTTTACGGCTCATCACAATAAAACAGCTTGTTTGTTACTATTTATACTGATTAACCTCCTTCCCGCCTGATTCAGATCATTAGCTCAGTGAGTGGTGAAGCACATTCCTAAAAACAAGACACCGCAGACCAAGGTTTTACTGGACTGCCATCCAGTCTAATAGAGTGGACAGTAAGTGGACCCAGTGTTCGAAAACTCCAGCAGCCGTACTGTGTCTAATCAATGCATTCTAGTGAAGCACATACCACCACCAACTACAACTACCACACATGCTACTACTACTGCCACCACTATTATTCCTACTACTACCAACACCACCACTACTACTACTACGGCTACTGACAATAATGATAATTACAAATTTGTGTTCCCTGTGGATGTGTTTGATTCGTTTCTGTATCTGCTCCACTGTTATGAATAAATCCAAATAAATAAGTCTGATTTGGTTAGCTCCGTAGCTCAGGTCTTTAGTAGCAAACTGTAGGACTGTTATTAGCCTAGCCGTCACTAAAGGCCGTTGTAAACCATGTTACGCAGATTGGTTGTTTTTGAGCTGAATGATACGAAATGAAAAAGACTGGAATAGTAACATTTATTGAGGCAACTTACCATTACCATTTATCTGTTTGCTTAAAAGCCTGGCTGCCTTTCTTTGTGTAAATGTCAAACCACATGTGATCTACTGTGGCTTTCTGTGGTTACAGTGGATTTAAAAATCGCACACGGCACAGCGTGACGCTCTGAGGGGTTGAACTGTGCTAGGAGATGTTGAGTGGTGGCGTGCGTCAATGAGCTGGGCATACCTCCATTAAAAAGAATGTTTTTAGTTTTTGAACGCCGTGTTCAGAAACTTATTCCACAAATAAAATCTGTATCTGGACCGCAACCAATCCATGCTTGGAGAGCTTTGCAAAGCTGAGAACACCAAATTACACTCTACATAAAATGGATAGACCTAAAATCTTTGTTTTTTTTTTTAATGAGATGTGGGAAGAAGAAGTCCAGCTGGTTTCAGTCTTCCTTCTCAACTCACTACCTAGGGCCATCAGCGCAACAAAACAAACTTAGAGTTTATTCAATACAGCCAGCAGCATCCTGTAGGCAGCGTCCTGTAGGCAGCGTCCTGTAGGCAGCATTGTGTGACCACTGATGAACAACTAGAGGATGACCAACACTGCACTGTGCAGCAGCAGATGAGCTATCGTCTCTGACTGTACATCTACAGGGTGGACCAGCATAGCAGGAGTGTCTAATAGAGTGGACAGTGAGGGGACACAGTGTTTAAACACTCCAGCAGCACTGCTGTGTCTGATCCACTCACACCAGTGCAACCCACCGTGGTGCTGAGAATGATCCACCATCCACATCATACCTGCTCTGTGGTGGTCCTGTGGGGGTCCTGACCATTGAAGAACAGGGTAATACAGTATACAGAGAATCAGATGGACTACAGTCTGGAACTGTAGAACTACAGAATGCACCTATATTGTAAGTAGGACAGTAAGTGTGGAAACACACTCAGAGGTGTATCTAAAAGTGTCTGGTGAGTGTACAGAAACGTGTATAATGTATAAAACCTCTTCACCATTTTCTCCTGAGATTTAAAAAATGTGTCTGCTGTACTCTAGTTGCTAGCATATACACTAATCACACTGACATACTAGCACCCAGGGAAGCAAGTCCTACAAAGACATAACTGTAACACATTACATATCACAGTGTACCGTCTGGTGTGCTTAGTGATCATGGTTTGACACTTGATGACTATCCTCGCACGTGCAAGGTGAGAATTTCCACCTGACAAGCACGGCCTGGCACAGTACTCACCACTGTGTCACTGCACCCTCTATTGGGAAGAGCTTATGATGTTTGTTTTTAAGATTGCCTGTTACACTTTTTCAACCATGAGGATCAGTCAGCATCCAGAACAGTCAGTCACTCAGTCAGTCAGTCAATGACTCAGTAAAGCCAGGCGTACATTTAGCCCAGTTTTAGCCCAAATGAACTCAGACTGAATTTCAGCATCACTGGCCAAGCAGTTGGAGAAAGGAAGCAAGGCCTGATCAACTGGCCAAGTTCCAACTGCCCAGCTCAGGTGGAGCTGTCAGACGATCAGTAGAATATATGTCTGATAATTTGGTGGTTTGTATTGCTTGTTTAAGCAGATCTCACAAATCATACTCTAACCACACACTCAATCACAACTACTGCCCTGACACAGGTGAATATACACATACAGTGGGGTGCGAAAGTTTGGGCAACCTTGTTAATTTTCCTGATTTACCTTTATAAAGCATTGATTGTTTGGATTAAAAAATTGCGTTAAATATATCATATAGGGGACAAACACAGTGATATTTGAGAAATGAAATGAAGTTTATATGACTCACAGAAAGTGTGCAATAATTGGTTAAACAAAAGTAGGCAGGTGCATAAATTTGGGCACTGTTGTCATTTTATTGATTTCTAAACCTTTAGAACTAATTATTGGAACTCAAATTTGGTATGGTAAGTTCAGTGACCCTTGACCTCCATACACAGGTGACTCCAATTATGAGAAAGGGTATTTAAGGGGGGGGAATTGAAAGTTTTTCTCCTCTTTGCATTTTCTCTGAAGAGTCACAGCATGGGAGTCTCAAAACAACTTTCAAATGACCTGAAAACAAAGATTGTTCACCGTCATGGTTTAGGGGAAGGATACAGAAAGCTATCTCAGAGATTTCAGCTTTCAGTCTCCACTGTGAGAACCATTGTGAGAAAATGGAAGACCACAGGCACAGTTCAAGTCAAGGCTCGAAGTGGCAGCTGTCTTTTATTAATTGTCTATAGTAAAATAGATTCAGAGAGACCATATGGTCCTACTCATGTACATTAGCTAGCAAAGCTGATGCAGTTGAACCACAACCCTTGCAACACAGTGCAGTGTATACGGCGTGAAATAATGACCTCTAAACCCAAATGGTGCGCTGATTGTTCTCTGTGGAATTGTGCACACATTTCTGAAAACCCAATGTCAGGCTCACCGCTGGACTAAAAATGGTCCTTGAAACAAAACTATCCAGCCAACAGCTTCCTGTGGGCAGGGTCCTTTGACCACTGATAAAGGACTAGAGGATGACCAACACAAACTGTGCTGAAGCAGATGAGCTATCGTCTCTGACTGTCCATCTACAAGGTGGAGAAGCAAGGTAGGAGGGTCTAGTGGACAGTGAGTGGACAGCACAGCAGCACTGCAATTTGTCCTCATGCCTGAAAACCCAAATTGGCTTATTAATGGTCCTTCTGTGGCATCCCTCCATTTCATGACACTTTATGACATAGTAGTGATCTAGTTCAAGCTATTAATGTCAGGACTGAATTCATTAATACCTTATATGGAATGTTAAAGATGACCAGTTGAAAAATCCCTAACATTATCGGGAGTGTATTGAGTATGGGGGGGTAGGGGGGCAGGGGGGATTTTAATCCTCTACATATATATGTGATAACTTTTGGCAAATACTCTGCTACACTAGCTCCATAGGGGAAGTTGGTTTAGATGCAAGAGGATGAAGTATGGTGTCCCGTGCTTCCTATTAACCCTTATTTAATGTTGACATTGTTGATTAAAGCAAAAAGTGTAGAATTTAATTAGTTGAATTAAATATATAACATTAGCTTTATCTTTTAAAGAGAGTGATGCTATCTAAATGGCACATACGTGTTTTAGGCTAATAACAATTAAAGTTCAAGAGCACATTGACAATACAGGTGAACAGTAACTGTCAATTTCACACGTTTCATCTATTTATCAAGATTCAAGGTGATCAGGTATTGTTACCTTTCAAGGTTTGAATTTCAGGTGTAATATCATTTCCTCCAGTAGAGGGTACTGTGTACATTTACTAACGTCTAAAACAAAAGACCATAAGGAACAGTGGATGAATAGATAAACGGACATATGCTTTTCTGTGAAACCATAAAACCATATGAGTTTATAGGACCAGGGTTTAGAAAAATCACTCCTTATACAAATACAATCATAGCAGACTAGAGATAAAGCTTACACACCATGGTTTACGCTGCTGTTAGTGCTCTATGCTGTTGCGGTTGTTCCTCAAAGTGCTGGCTTATGAGCTGTTAACTGTTCAGTATATTCACTGGTTGGTGTCGCTGGCCTGTATAAGACTATCAGCATGCTCTCAGTGTGATAGCCCTGACCTGCTGCTGGTGTACAGCCTAACAAAACATCTAGGCCTCAATTACGTAAAACAGTAGGGCACAAAATCGTAAAGCCCAGCAGCTGCTTTATACAGAGGACAACAGACGCATTACAAAAATGGACTACTTATTTTAAATCCTGTTTGTTTTCATAAAACAAATGACCATAAAGATCATACAAGCTGAGGCCTCCTCCTCCAACGGAAATGATCCTTCACTTATCTCCTACCAGATAAGCCTTTTCTGGCCTGTGTTAGCACGCTAACCATGAAACCTTGCTTTCTAAAAATACCCCCAGGAATTCAGATAGAGAGAGAAGATTAGGTGTTCAGCTATTGTAGGCTTGATACTTGTGATGAATAAAAAGCTTCGATTGTCTTCTTATATGTGGATATTATCAGAGATGGGCGACATGGCAAAACTGTAAAATCACTTAGCATGATATTCTTATACCTCTTATATAATGTTTAATAGAATCTCATATTATGTTTTCTATTCTATTCTATTCTATTTTTATTCTAATGTCTATCTATCTATCTATCTATCTATCTATCTATCTATCTATCTATCTATCTATCTATCTATCTATCTATCTATCTATCCCTAATATCAATTGGCCAAGCCAGACATTAAAATAAGACGCTTCGGTTCTAGAAAATCTACTGACTCTTAAGCAAAACCCATCAGACGTTGGGCTCTGGATTAAAGAGAAAAGTCTCCAAGCTTTATTGTCACATCTATGCTAAAAACATACTCCTGGTCGGATTGGATTCAATGGCAACCATTTGGGGGCTGAAGATTGGTAATTTCCTGCTTTTAGTCCTGGGTTGTAAACTGAACACTGCTCCTGGCCTTATGCATTGTAAACAATTCTCTCGACCTTTGGGGGTCTGTACATGCTGGAATTCACCATCCTGTATCCTAGGCTCACTACTTAGGATACAATTGTGCCCTTATTTCTAAAGTATTACCAAATATATAATTACTTAAATGATTACCAAATAATTTTCTATCGATCTATCTATCTATCTATCTATCTATCTATCTATCTATCTATCTATCTACACAGTATTTCATAGTATATATTTTTCTGATGTCTAGTAAATTGTAAAAGTATCTTTTTTAAAAATATTATTACAAACTCTCACATGCTATGCTGCACTGAATTAAACAGGGCTAATTATAGACTAATTATGTTCATATGTAAGTTGGGAAGTGTGTGTTTCATCAGTGCCCTGTCAACAGTATCCCCCGAAAAGACATATTTGTGACGTATTGTGATGTGATTTGAAACAATAAGGATGAATATTGTCATATAGTCCAGTTGTTGTGTTCTGAAATGTCTGAAACTAATCTTAATGTAAAGCTAGATAAAATAGGTGCTCTAGTATAAACCTGATAGTAAACCAGTCATCTGTCAACATATTTAATAACAAGAAAAAACATGAGCACCACTAATGACGTACCATTTTCAGCAGGATCCCGTTTGGCTAATTATGCTAATTGTGTTAAAGTCAGGGGGAAGGGCCTATTATAGAAGCACAGTCTGTATCAGTATGAGTAGCGTTTCTAATGATGCTGATGATGTGAACGTTTGTTAGGTTCTAGGTATTTCCTTTTGTTGTTTACAGCCAGCGGATTCTGATTTATATCTACTCATTAAAATAGCAGTGCAAGTAGATCATGTTGTGACGGTAATGTTTCTGAAGGAATGCTTCAGTGTGTTCCTTTACAGCCCATTTGTAACAGGTAGAAAATAGCGACGAGAGGGGTGCGGAATGGCACGGGGACCTTCAAATTTTGAACCCTCTGGGGGACAACGTGGTATTTCCGGTCCGGATGATTACGCTGTTGATCTTGACTAATGTTAGCTACATCCATGTGTGACACAGAAACATTCCGCAACTGAATGGTAGTCTGTCTTCCTTCCTGATACTTACATCATGAACACTGTTACATTGAGCCACTCCTGTTTACATCAGACCTCAGCATGTTACAATACAACATCTCAGAGCTGGAGTTCCAGTTCTGCACTTACTTGTTCAGCTCAACCACAAAGAAGAGTTGAAGGATGAAGTCCAAATAATATGACAGTCTATAGGGCAAAAGATCAGACTGTGATGGCAGGTAATTCACTTTTCGGAAACCCTGAAAATCACATTTTTGTGAGGTCCCTGATAATAAACTCGTTATGACCTTCTGCTGTGCGTTTGTGTACACTAGACGCTCTCATACACATTCAGGGAAAGCTCATTGATTAACCTGCTTTATCCACATGAACAGCGAGCTTCCATCTTTGATATTCTTAAATATCTGGAAGGGCAATATTGGTCTGCCTTAAATTGGTTCGTTAGTACATCAGCTCACCTAGCTATTTGGTTCTTCTGCAGCCATGCCCAGCTGTAACCATTCCAAGCTTAAAGAGTTTCGGATTTATTTTGATTTTAGATCTGAAAACCTGCCAAATTAATCCACATTTGCCAAATTTACCCATGAAACCAGGACAATAACCAGGCGTTTGGTAGAATAACTGTTATTAATTTATTTCTCAATCCAAAAACCAAAGAGGAGACCTCTAAGATGTCAGTATACAACTCTGGAAACATTTAAAAGACCCCCTCAAAATGATCAGTTTCTGGGTTTGTGTTTGATCAGGTTCTGTTTTATTCTATTCACTACTGGAAACATGTCTCCCAAATTCCAAATCAGATATTGCATTAGATCTGTTTATTTAGAAAATCGTCAATGACGCCTCCAGAAGCCTGTTTTTAGAACCACACTCGTTGTGCATTTCACCCCCCAAATCCCAGGGGGTATTTCACACACAGGGTTAGCCCCAAGAGAGAGTTAGCCCAGAGCCTCAGGAAGCCTTAATACAGCCCTGTCAATACTCATAATGACACAAAACTCCAGTGTACAATAGGAAGGATGCTGCACACAAAAAGATGTTAGTGGTCAGAGAATTATATGACACAGCAGCAGTACATAGTCTAACGACTGCAGGATGGTGAATGAGCAGCAGAGGTTACTGAAGGGCTTTCAGGTACTGGTACATGTGAACGCAGAGTGTGGTGGTCAGTTTATAATGTGCACCACTGGGGGGCATTATTTATATTCTGATTTGTAACTCTACTGAATCTCATCGGACCTGGCAGTAAACAACTTTGACTAACTCCTTGTTTTACAGGCAGTGCTCAGTGTTCTCATAGCAGAATGACTCTTTCCAGACCCTGTAGGAAGAAATGGTCTCGGGATAAGGTCTTATACGTGACTTAAGTCTTGTATCATTGCATTTACTTTTTAATTGCCGTTTTTTAAACAAGATTAGCTATTTAAGCGCTAATTTAGTTGAACAGTAAAACCTGTTATGTATGCTTTGATGCAGCAGCACTGAAGGTATATCTGGTTGATGGAGGGTAAATCAGATCCTGTGACTGTTTATGTGGTCCACATGGCCCTCCATATGGCCTTCCTGTCCTGGGATTGAAGGCTTGCAGCACCAGGCTGTGCTGCCACTGTGTTCCATGTGCAACATTAAGTACCCTTCACTGGTACTGTGCTGCAGTCCATGACAACACTGTGGAAAGTTAAAATGCTGTGTTAAGCTAAAAATGAAGATCTTTAATTCGCAGGGCTTTGTAAGTGGATAGAACTCACACACTGGGTGCTTTTAGACAACATGCTACACTGGGAATATAACAGCAGAAATTATAGGGAAAATGGTTGTATTTGTTTACTCACTTCCGTCAGCTGTGCTGCTGTAGTCTCTAATGCAATCTTTTCAGGTTTAAAGACTAGGAAAAGCCCTGTCTGGGGTTTGAAGAAGGGAAACCCAACACCAAAATTTGGGATGAATAGGAAGCCCATGTACAAAGGTTTGTTTGCTTGCTTGTTTGTTTTTCAGATGCTGGTGAAAGCAGAGGGGAGGCAGGTTGCCTTACTGCTAGGGGGCTGAATGTTTTTGCAGCCATGCAACTGATATCAGAAATGACATGTCAAATGAGGACATTTTTCTTTTTTAGAGTATTTTTATGTTAGCATGCTTGAATTTCATCACCAGTATTTTAAATTAAAAATCATTTTTATATTTATGTATCCTTCGAGCACGATAGCTGTCATTTTTAAAGTTTGCAATTTTACAAGAGTAATTTCCCAGATAGATATTGCACAGCTGCTAAAAGGGCACAGTTACTCTTCTCTTATACCAGCTACATAAACTGATGACCTTTGGCAGTCACTGAAATACTGATGATGCAGGCAGTCAGGGAAGTATAATAATGCTGACAGTCAGTACAAGTACAGCTGATATACAGGTGACATACAGGTGATATGCAGGTGAAATACAGGTGATATGCAGGTGACATACAGGTGATATACAGGTGATATGCAGGTGATATACAGGTGATATACAGGTGATATGCAGGTGATATACAGGTGATATGAAGGTGACATACAGGTGATATACAGGTGATATGCAGGTGATATGAAGGTGACATACAGGTGATATGCAGGTGATATACAGGTGATATGCAGGTGATATGAAGGTGACATACAGGTGATATACAGGTGATATGCAGGTGATATGAAGGTGACATACAGGTGATATGCAGGTGATATACAGGTGATATGCAGGTGATATGAAGGTGATATGCAGGTGATATGCAGGTGATGAAGTGCAGCAGCAAATATTGCACAATAATTGAGTCACATTGATTCTATAGAGAGATGTGGGTCCATATAGTGTGTATATAATAGTGAGTGTCTGATGCTCTGCTTGGGGAGGTGATTTCATGATTTCCACTGACCAACAGAAATACTCCATAATTCCATATAATATCCTAAATTCCTTAGAATAAAATCTCTTCACAGTTTCTTACATTAGACATTAAGGATGCTTTGCCATCTCCTGTTTCCAAAGTTACCATTCTGGAGAATTCTTATTTTTTCTTTAGAGATTTATTAGCCTGATAATCAGTGACTGGGCTAGCAGTAATGATTGGTTGATGTCACAGGTGTGTCTGTATGTTGTGTTTGCTCAGTGCATGCTGGGTGCTGTAGACAGTGATTAACAAAAACATGAAACAGATTAAGGTCATGCATATTGTCAAAGGCTGATGGTACAAGGCTGACAAGTAGTACACTAAAGGAAAAGTAAAGTAGGATACAATAAATATAATAATAGAATAAAGGATAAGAATAAGAATGAATAGCCAGGAAAAGTGCTAAAACTGTATATCAATATTTGTACATATATGTATGTGGGTATTATATACATAAATGAGTCTGAGTGGACATATAGACAGTTATGAGTCTGTACAGTTGTGCCACAGAATCCAGCATATAACTTGATAAACAACATATTAAACTGTAGTTGTAAGCAAGAATGTCCCTACAGGTTTCTGAACACAGTGCCATGTTGTCATAATAGAGGTCAGATGTCAATGAAAAGCTCAGCAGTAACGATCATTGCTTACATATTGAATATTTGTATTTCTGTCAGAATCTAAGGATTGGCTTCTAGCAGCTCAGCACTTCTGATCAATTCTTATCCCTAGGCCATCTTAGATACCACAAGGTCTGGCTTTCTAAATAGCACACAAAGCTGTGTGAAGTGCATTAAAGCACTGCTCCACCCGAAGCACTTTTCCCTTATTCATGTCCTGTGAACCAAACTGTGTTAGATAGGCCTGCCTCTGTATTATTGATGAGACAAAATCCTTTACTCAGAGCCAGAGAGCAGGGCTGGTGTGTTTTCACTGGAGGCTTGCAGGAGCAAACCCTCTGAACCATCTGAAAAGAATAAAAACACTGCGAACAAAGAAAAAATTAGGAAAAGCCTGCTGGGTCAGTGCATGTTTCAGATTCAGATCGGTCAGAATCTTCTCTGCTATGGGCCCAAACAGAAACCATATAGCTTAAATACAGAGATTACTATAAAAAGTATATAAAAGGTGGCATATATGTATATATAGTGACATAACTTTGCAAACCCTTTACATACTTTCTATAGTAATACATATATATATATATATATATATATATATATATATAAATTAAGAGACCCCCTCAAAATGATCAGTGTTTCTAGTTGTACAGGTTCTGGGTTTGTGTTGTACCAAAATTTCGCAGTTCTGTTTTATTCTATACAGCACTGGAAACATGTCTTCTAAATTCCAGATCAGATATTGTATTAGATCACTGTGCGTTTCACCCCAGCCACTGCTCGCCAGTCTCTCTGTAGGTCACTTGAGGTCGTCTTACGGTGGTTAAGTGACATTGGAATGAGGTGGCACTCATCACGGCCAGTAGAGAGTGGGTTTGGCCCTCTGCCAGTCTGTAGCTGTGCGGTCCTGTGTGTTTGCTGCTTGACCTTGTTCTTATGAACCAGACGCTCACTGTATCTGCCAGTAAAGCTAGAACCCAACCTTCAGTTCCTCACTGAGAACCTGCTGTACATGTGGAGATGCTGATTTAAGAAGAAACTGGTGTGGTCTCTTATTTATTTCCAGGGATGTATATACAAATAAAAAGATGTGCCAGAACCGGCCACATTTGAATGTTTTCCCAATGTTTCCCAAAATCGTTCTCATAAATAATAAAGGAATGTTAGTTATTTTTGGTCCAATCCGTTCCTGGGCCAAAGTGACCGCAGGTTTTGCCTCCAAACCAGCTGGGCACACCTGACTTAGTCTTCAAATTGCTTATCAGATTTCCTGCTTCATTGGAATGAAAACATGCAGCCACACAGGCCCTGTGTGGATAAGATTGGAAACCCCTGATCTACGGAATGTACCAAAGCCTTATCTGTGTGCTGGAAATGCTAAAGAAAGCATGAGTCCGAATAACAAGCATATTTAGATTTCATAACCTCTTAGTACTGATGGTACATGTTAAAGGTTTCTCGGCTGGGAAGTATGTTTCTAGGAAAACCCTTTAGTTGGCATAGAGTGTATATGTTGATTGGAGGCTCCATAAACTCCAAAAAGGTCCCTCATACTCTCACATTGGGTACGGACTTATTAGAAGTATTGGAAGTTTGCCATGTTGCAGTGTTAAACCAGTTATGTAATATATAAATGGTTATATCTAAACAATAATCCCTGATCTATAGGTTGATGTGACACGCTTTCTTAGTCCCAATGCCGTCCCCTGAAAAAATATTGATGACAACTATACAAATATTACATAAATCATGGGCAAGGGGAATATTAATAATACGTTCACACTTACACTGTTGCCATTTCAGATTTGTGACATTGGTTCTAACATATCCACGACCATGAAACCCCACTGATACCAGTGCTAGTTTTAAGAGCCTAAGGAATATAATATATAAATACAGACAGCTAAACTTTTGTTTTTGTGATAGACACCAGTAACAACTGGTTATTTTTAGATGACCACATCCTGTTATGCAATGCCCTTATCAGAAATCTTTTACTGAGCAATACAAGTCAGCTGCCTCATCGCATAGCACGTGATGTGGCTTCCATGCATTCCTGTGGTTATACGCACGAGTGTAGCATCCGTGGAAAACATTCTCGTGCCTACACAAAACATTCTAGCTCATTAGATTGCTTCATCAAACGCATGTGACCCAAACGTGAATAATGTTGTGTTGCCAGTGTGACTGACGTTACTGCAATAATCATCCCTAAAAACACTGATGTACTCCTCAACATACTGTGGTCTGGGGATTCCCCTCCCCCGCCAGCTATGGGAACTATGGATTATGTGCATGTGTATTATTTAATGTATTGTTCATTATCTATTTTGTTACCTCTTTAAAATGTTCAGTGGTACACAGTAAATGTATTATCGTGTTAGCGTACTGTAAGTAGTGTTAACTCAGTAACTCAGTAAGTGTAGTGTGTTAGTGTACTGTAAGTAGCGTGCTGGTGTACAGTAACTCAGTAAGTGTAATGTGTTAGTGTACTGTGAGTAGTGTGTTGGTGTACAGTAACTCAGTAAGTGTAATGTGTTAGTGTGCTGTAAGTAGCGTGTTGGTGTACAGTAACTCAGTAAGTGTAATGTGTTAGTGTACTGTAAGTAGTGTGTTGGTGTACAGTAACTGAGTAAGTGTAATGTGTTAGTGTGCTGTAAGTAGCGTGTTGGTGTACAGTAACTCAGTAAGTGTAGTGTGTTAGTGTGCTGTAAGTAGTGTGTTGGTGTACAGTAACTCAGTAAGCGTCATGTGTTAGTGTGCTGTAAGTAGTGTGTTGGTGTACAGTAACTCAGTAAGTGTAATGTGTTAGTGTGCTGTAAGTAGTGTGTTGGTGTACAGTAACTCAGTAAGTGTAATGTGTTAGTGTACTGTAAGTAGTGTGTTGGTGTACAGTAACTCAGTAAGTGTAATGTGTTAGTGTACTGTAAGTAGTGTTTAGTGTACAGTAACTCAGTAAGTGTATCGTGTTAGTGTACTGTAAGTAGTGTGTTGGGGTACAGTAACTTAGTAAGTGTAATGTGTTAGTGTGCTGTAAGTAGTGTTCGGTCTACAGTACCTCAATAAGTGTAATGTGTTAGTGTACTGTAAGTAGCGTGTCGGTGTACAGTAACTCAGTAAGTGTAATGTATCAACACACTAAGTAGTGTGTTGGTGTACAGTAACTCGGTAAGTGTAATGTGTTGGTGTACTGTTAGTAGTGTGTTGGTGTACAGTAACTTAGTAAGTGTAATGTGTTAGTGAACTGTGAGTAGTGTGTTGGTGTACAGTAACTCAGTAAGTGTAATGTGTTAGTGTACTGTAAGTAGTGTTGGTGTACAGTAACTCAGTATGTGTAATGTGTTAGTGTACTGTAAGTAGTGTTGGTGTACAGTAACTCAGTAAGTGTAATGTGTTAGTGTACTGTAAGTAGTGTTGGTGTACAGTAACTCAGTAAGTTTAATGTGTTAGTGCACTGTAAGTATTGTGTTGGTGTACAGTAACTCAGTAGGTGTAATGTGTTAGTGCACTGTAAGTAGTGTGTTGGTGTACCTCCTTTTTGCCTGTGTGTCCATATAAATGTGAAATTTTTTAAAAGAAACAAGTGTGAAGTGAACCCACCAATCAGGGTCCATCAGTCACTGAGTTTTGAATTTGGTCTGACCTGTTGGACAGAGCTCGGTTCTACCTAATGGTTCTGTGCTGATGATGATGTGAATAGACATCAGTGTCAGACTAATGAATGAGCTTCTATTAAAAACTGGTGGACTGAGAGACACTAGAGTTTCTTCACCTACACTGAGCTGATGAGAGTCTTGGTCCAGAAATGATAATAGGACATTAGAGCCATAATAAACCATGCTCCTGTTCCTCTCCATACTTAAGTACATTTGAAGGTAAATACTTTAGTACTGTTACTCCAGTGGAGGTCTAAAGGGAGGCACTTTTACTTTTACCGGAGGAGTATTTTACCCTGGGGCTCTACTTTAACTCAACTATATGGTTTGTGTACGTCGTCCACCACTGAAAATCTTTGATGGTAAAGTGTCCAACATTCTCAGGTACCAACTAAACCTATTTGGGTAGTATTGGAGTTTGTAGCAGTGAAAATTCATCATTGTGTATGTAGTTTCTACACCGGAAGAGTGGAGAGACAGGACGGGACCACGCCAGCCAATTGCTTTGGGCTTTGCAAATGTAATGGTTGAATTGAACGTTCCTCTGGGATATCTGAGGTGCTACCAGCAGGTGACTCAGATGCTGTATGTATGTTAATGATGTGGCGTTTGTACTGAAGGTTATCACTGAATGAGAAACCTGTTCAGGTGGTTTTGCAACTCCTCTCTTTGTCTCTGTTGGCACGCCCCCCTGAGAGCACCAGCTGCTCAGCATTCTGCTATTTGATTGGATGTCAGTGGTGAAGTTACCCATGAGTGATCTGCAACCTCTGAAGAAGGTTCCACACCTGCGCCACAACACGAAAGCTTGGATTCTGTTTTTGTAGTGATGAAACTCAGTGTTGAGTACAATGCCATAAACGAGCGCAACACCTTCAGCAATGGAGATGTTCTGGCAGGTCAGGTTATTGTCAAAGTCTCAAAGGAAACCACCATCAAGTCCCTCACCATCAAGGCGAAAGCGAAAGCCAGTGTTGCGTTTACAGAAACTTATGGAAAAGTGCGAGTGACGTATTGGGATAAAGAGAGGTACTTCTCCCAGACAGATTCTATTCAACTGGACCAGAGTAAAAATGGTAATATAACAGTGTTGAAATTGTTTTTGTCTCTGCTGATGGTCCAGCTGCTAATGAGATCATATTAATCTTCAGTGATATTATATGCTATATGTATTAATTCTAAACATACTCCGAGGTGTGTGGCCCGTTAAGTGCTTCTTAGTCTAGAGAGGGGTTCTATTAGGAAGCTTGAGTTATATACTATATAGAAACATTATTTGCATAAATGGTTCTCTCCGTGGTGGAATTGATCTTTGGATCAGAGGAGGTGTTTTATATGGTTCTAAATAGAGCCTTTTAAAAAATAAAGGTTCTATATAGCACCCTGGCAGAGGAACTATAGCTTGGTATGGTCTTCCCCTAGCTTTATGGTATTGTTTTGGTTTACAATATACAATATAGTGCTAAAGCTTCCAGATATGTCAGATATGTGACAGATCATAATGCAGTACACGATATGTACATCAGTACATGAACATGCATGTATGTAATGTGTTAGTGTGCTGTAAGTTGTGTGTTGGTGTACAGTAACTCTGTAAAGTTAATGCATTAGTATACTGTAAGTAGTGTGTTGGTGTACAGTAACTGAGTAAGTGTAATGTGTTAGTGTACTGTAAGTAGTGTGTTGGTGTACAGTAACTCAGTAAGTGTAATGTGTTAGTGTACTGTAAGTAGTGTGTTGGTGTACAGTAACTCAGTAAGTGTATTGCGTTAGTGTACTGTAAGTAGAGTGTTGGTGTACAGTAACTCAGTAGGTGTAATGTGTTAGTGTACTGTAAGTAGTGTGTTGGTGTACAGTAACTCAGTAAGTGTAATGTGTTATTGTGCTGTAAGTAGTTTGTTGGTGTACAGTAACTCAGTAAGTTTAATGTGTTAGTGTACTGTAAGTAGTGTGTTGGGGTACAGTAACTCAGTAAGTATAGTGTGTTAGTGTGCTGTAAGTAGTGTGTTGGTGTACAGTAACTCAGTAAGTGTAATGTGTTTGTGTGCTGTAAGTAGTATGTTGGTGTACAGTAACTCAGTAAGTGTAATGTGTTAGTGTACTGTAAGTAGCGTGTTGGTGTACAGTAACTCAGTAAGTGTAATGTGTTAGTGTACTGTAAGTAGCGTGTTGGTATACAGTAACTCAGTAAGTGTAGTGTGTTAGTGTGCTGTAAGTAGTGTTTTGGTGTACAGTAACTCAGTAAGTGTAATGTGTTAGTGTACTGTAAGTAGCGTGTTGGTATACAGTAACTCAGTAAGTGTAGTGTGTTAGTGTACTGTAAGTAGCGTGTTGGTGTACAGTAACTCAGTAAGTGTAGTGTGTTAGTGTACTGTAAGTAGTGTGTTGGTGTACAGTAACTCAGTAAATGTAATGTGTTAGTGTACTGTAAGTAGTGTGTTGGTGTACAGTAACTCAGTAAGTGTAATGTGTTAGTGTACTGTAAGTAGTGTTGGTGTACAGTAACTCAGTAAGTGTAATGTGTTAGTGTACTGTAAGTAGTGTTGGTGTACAGTAACTCAGTAAGTTTAATGTGTTAGTGCACTGTAAGTATTGTGTTGGTGTACAGTAACTCAGTAGGTGTAATGTGTTAGTGCACTGTAAGTATTGTGTTGGTGTACAGTAACTCAGTAGGTGTAATGTGTTAGTGTACTGTAAGTATTGTGTTGGTGTACAGTAACTCAGTAGGTGTAATGTGTTAGTGTACTGTAAGTATTGTGTTGGTGTACAGTAACTCAGTAGGTGTAATGTGTTAGTGTACTGTAAGTATTGTGTTGGTGTACAGTAACTCAGTAGGTGTAATGTGTTAGTGCACTGTAAGTATTGTGTTGGTGTACCTCCTTTTTGCTTGTGTGTCCATATAAATGTGAAATTTCCAAAAGAAACAAGTGTAAAGTGAACCCACCAATCAGGGTCCAGCAGTCACTGAGTTTTGAGCTTGTTTTGACCTGTTGGACAGAGCTCGGTTCTAGCTAATGGAACCTGTTCTCCTTCAGTGTTCTGTGCTGATGATGATGTGAATAGACGTCAGTGTCAGACTAATGAATGAGCTTCTATTAAAGACTGGTGGACTGAGAGACACTAGAGTCTCTTCTCCTACACTGAGCTGATGAAGAGTCTTGGTCCAGAAATGATAATAGGACATTAGAGCCATAATAAACCATGCTCCTGTTCCTCTCCATACTTAAGTACATTTGAAGGTAAATACTTTAGTACTGTTACTCCAATGGAGGTCTAAAGGGAGGCACTTTTACTTTTACCGGAGGAGTATTTTACCCTGGGTCTCTACTTTAACTCAACTGGTTTGTGTACGTCGTCTGCCACTGAAAATCTTTGATGGTAAAGTGTCCAACATTCTCAGGTACCAACTAAACCTATTTGGGTAGTATTGGAGTTTGTAGCAGTGAAAATTCATCATTGTGTATGTAGTTTCTATTTCGGAAGAGTGGAGAGACAGGACGGGACCGCACCAGCCAATTGCTTTGGGCTTTGCAAATGTAATGGTTGAATTGAACGTTCCTCTGGGATATCTGAGGCGCTACCAGCAGGTGACTCAGATGCTGTATGTATGTTAATGATGTGGCGTTTGTACTGAAGGTTATCACTGAATGAGAAACCTGTTCAGGTGGTTTTGCAACTCCTCTCTTTGTCTCTGTTGGCACGCCCCCCTGAGAGCACCAGCTGCTCAGCATTCTGCTATTTGATTGGATGTCAGTGGTGAAGTTACCCATGAGTGATCTGCAACCTCTGAAGAAGGTTCCACACCTGCGCCACAACACGAAAGCTTGGATTCTGTTTTTGTAGCGATGAAACTCAGTGTTGAGTACAATGCTATAAACGAGCGCAACACCTTCAGCAATGGAGATGTTCTGGCAGGTCAGGTTATTGTCAAAGTCTCAAAGGAAACCACCATCAAGTCCCTCACCATCAAGGCGAAAGCGAAAGCCAGTGTTGCGTTTACAGAAACTTATGGAAAAGTGCGAGTGACGTATTGGGATAAAGAGAGGTACTTCTCCCAGACAGATTCTATTCAACTGGACGAGAGTAAAAATGGTAATATAACAGTGTTGAAATTGTTTTTGTCTCTGCTGATGGTCCAGCTGCTAATGAGATCATATTAATCTTCAGTGATATTATATGCTATATGTATTAATTCTAAACATACTCCGAGGTGTGTGGCCCGTTAAGTGCTTCTTAGTCTAGAGAGGGGTTCTATTAGGAAGCTTGAGTTATATACTATATAGAAACATTATTTGCATAAATGGTTCTCTCCGTGGTGGAATTGATCTTTGGATCAGAGGAGGTGTTTTATATGGTTCTAAATAGAGCCTATTGAAAAATAAAGGTTCTATATAGCACCCTGGCAGAGGAACTATAGCTTTGTATGGTCTTCCCCTTTCTTTATGGTATTGTTTTGGTTTACAATATACAATATAGTGCTAAAGCTTCCAGATATGTCAGATATGTGACAGATCATAATGCAGTACACGATATGTACATCAGTACATGAACATGCATGTATGTAATGTGTTAGTGTGCTGTAAGTTGTGTGTTGGTGTACAGTAACTCTGTAAAGTTAATGCATTAGTGTACTGTAAGTAGTGTGTTGGTGTACAGTAACTGAGTAAGTGTAATGTGTTAGTGTGCTGTAAGTAGTGTGTCGGTGTACAGTACCTGAGTAAGTGTAATGTGTTAGTGTACTGTAAGTAGTGTGTTGGTGTAGAGTAACTCAGTAAGTGTAATGTGTTAGTGTACTGTAAGTAGCATGTTGGTGTACAGTAACTCAGTAAGTGTAATGTGTTAGTGTACTGTAAGTATTGTGTTGGTGTACAGTAACTCAGTAAGTGTATTGCGTTAGTGTACTGTAAGTAGAGTGTTGGTGTACAGTAACTCAGTAGGTGTAATGTGTTAGTGTACTGTAAGTATTGTGTTGGTGTACAGTAACTCAGTAAGTGTAATGTGTTAGTGTACTGTAAGTAGCGTGTTGGTGTACAGTAACTCAGTAAGTGTAATGTGTTATTGTGCTGTAAGTCGTTTGTTGGTGTACAGTAACTCAGTAAGTTTAATGTGTTAGTGTACTGTAAGTAGTGTTGGGGTACAGTAACTCAGTAAGTGTAGTGTGTTAGTGTGCTGTAAGTAGTGTGTTGGTGTACAGTAACTCAGTAAGTGTAATGTGTTAGTGTACTGTAAGTATTGTGTTGGTGAACAGTAACTCAGTAAGTGTAATGTGTTAGTGTACTGTATGTAGTGTGTTGGTGTACAGTAACTCAGAAAAGTGTAGTGTGTTAGTGTGCTGTAAGTAGTATGTTGGTGTACAGTAACTCAGTAAGTGTAATGTGTTAGTGTACTGTAAGTAGCGTGTTGGTATACAGTAACTCAGTAAGTGTAGTGTGTTAGTGTGCTGTAAGTAGTGTTTTGGTGTACAGTAACTCAGTAAGTGTAATGTGTTAGTGTACTGTAAGTAGTGTGTTGGTGTACAGTAACTCAGTAAGTGTAGTGTGTTAGTGTACTGTAAGTAGTGTGTTGGTGTACAGTAACTCAGTAAGTGTAATGTGTTAGTGTACTGTAAGTAGTGTGTTGGTGTACAGTAACTCAGTAAGTGTAGTGTGTTAGTGTGCTGTAAGTAGTGTGTTGGTGTACAGTAACTCAGTAAGTGTAATGCGTTAGTGTACTGTAAGTAGTGTTGGTGTACAGTAACTCAGTAGGTGTAATGTGTTAGTGCACTGTAATTATTGTGTTAGTGTACAGTAACTCAGTAGGTGTAATGTGTTAGTGTACTGTAAGTAGTGTTGGGGTACAGTAACTCAGTAAGTGTAATGCGTTAGTGTACTGTAAGTAGTGTTGGTGTACAGTAACTCAGTAGGTGTAATGTGTTAGTGCACTGTAAGTATTGTGTTGGTGTACAGTAACTCAGTAGGTGTAATGTGTTAGTGCACTGTAAGTAGTGTGTTGGTGTACAGTAACTCAGTAGGTGTAATGTGTTAGTGCACTGTAAGTAGTGTGTTGGTGTACAGTAACTCAGTAAGTGTAATGTGTTAGTGTACTGTAAGTATTGTGTTGGTGTACAGTAACTCAGTAGGTGTAATGTGTTAGTGTACTGTAAGTATTGTGTTGGTGTACAGTAACTCAGTAGGTGTAATGTGTTAGTGTACTGTAAGTATTGTGTTGGTGTACCTCCTTTTTGCCTGTGTGTCCATATAAATGTGAAATTTTTTAAAAGAAACAAGTGTGAAGTGAACCCACCAATTAGGGTCCAGCAGTCACTGAGTTTTGAGCTTGTTTTGACCTGTTGGACAGAGCTCGGTTCTAGCTAATGGAACCTGTTCTCCTTCAGTGTTCTGTGCTGATGATGATGTGAATAGACGTCAGTGTCAGACTAATGAATGAGCTTCTATTAAAGACTGGTGGACTGAGAGACACTAGAGTTTCTTCACCTACACTGAGCTGATGAAGAGTCTTGGTTCAGAAATGATAATAGGACATTAGAGCCATAATAAACCATGCTCCTGTTCCTCTCCATACTTAAGTACATTTGAAGGTAAATACTTTAGTACTGTTACTCCAGTGGAGGTCTAAAGGGAGGCACTTTTACTTTTACCGGAGGAGTATTTTACCCTGGGTCTCTACTTTAACTCAACTATATGGTTTGTGTACGTCGTCCACCACTGAAAATCTTTGATGGTAAAGTGTCCAACATTCTCAGGTACCAACTAAACCTATTTGGGTAGTATTGGAGTTTGTAGCAGTGAAAATTCATCAATGTGTATGTAGTTTCTACACCGGAAGAGTGGAGAGACAGGACGGGACCGCGCCAGCCAATTGCTTTGGGCTTTGCAAATGTAATGGTTGAATTGAACGTTCCTCTGGGATATCTGAGGCGCTACCAGCAGGTGACTCAGATGCTGTATGTATGTTAATGATGTGGCGTTTGTACTGAAGGTTATCACTGAATGAGAAACCTGTTCAGGTGGTTTTGCAAC